>JAJHSJ010000008.1:57064206-57454012 GCA_021015155.1 Magnolia officinalis
AGAAAAGGAGATTAATTATTTATAGGAAAACAGACTAATGCCAACCACCCATCGGTTGCATTAAATGTGAAATATAAACAAAATACTATGATAGAGTGACAAATCCACCCTCCGCATAGAAGGCCAAACTAATGAAGAAATGTATCCTTCCAAAAGTACCCTTAAAGGAAACAATGCTACTTAGATGTATGCTCGAAACCCCCCATCAAGAACCAATAAGTAACTAAATGACATGTTAATGATAAAAATGAGATACAACACATTTTTAAGGTCTCAATTGACAATATTTCAATTGAATGTGATCATAGTTAGAGTGAAGACCTCAATTTTGTATCTAATTGTTCATTTATCAAACCACATTTGAAATCTTTCCACAATTATAATAAGAGTAAAAGTCAATAAGATTCAAAATTTTGTGAAAGAATGCTGGAAGCGCATTGGAGGGTATATCACTCCATGAATTAGGCACCACATAAACGCAAGGAAGATCAATATGCAACGATATTCAAACAAGTGGCAAAAGGAAAAAGATTGGGGGAAAATCTAAGAATGATCAAACCATGCATAATACAAGAAAGGCATAAGAAATTAGATCAAGCAGCACATAAATTTCCTGTAAATTTAGAGTAATCACACTAACAAACCTTTGTATGCATGTATGAAAAAAGAATGAGAGGAAGACATAAAAGGACTTGGATTGAAGTGGAAGGTAGTCTATTCACTAAACAAACTTAAGTCCTTGGATAAGATTGATTGGAGAAATAGATTTCACAAAGCTGACCCGAATCAATGCGAGAAGGGTGGTATGATGATGGTGACACTATCTATCGTGGTGACCGTGTTTCCTCAGTTGTCTGGAAATATTTAACTATTGAAAACCATTTTTATGCCTCAAGTGTACACATGTGATAGATCTTGTCTTTAAATGGAATCCAATTGGCTGTTGGCGATAGGTCCCTTGGCCCCAATCGGATGATGTTAAAGTCCCTATATAGCATGCTAGCATGCCAACCAATCAAGACAACATAGCCATGCGGTTGTATGCAAAATTCAATATGCATGGTATATGGAGTTTGAGTTAATTGGACTTTAAGAGGGTAAAATAGCCTTATGGATCAATAATGTATGGGCATTTTCACACTAGGCTCGAGTGAGATGGCCTGTGTGAAGCGGGGGGACACTCGAGGTGGGCGGCCCGTGTGGCTATGTTGGTGATAGGTCCCTTGGCCCCAATCGGATGATGTTAAAGTCCCTATATAGCATGCTAGCATGCCAACCAATCAGGACAACATAGCCATGCGGTTGTATGCAAAATTCAATATGCATGGTATATGGAGTTTGAGTTGATTGGACTTTTAGAGGGTATTAAACAGCCTTATGGATCAATAATGCAGGGGCATTTTCACACCGGGCTCGAGTGGGATGGGCTGTGTGAAGCGGGGGCACACTCGAGGTGGGCGGCCCGTGTGAGGCGGGTGGCTCATGTGAGGCGAGACCCATGTGAAGTGGGGTCCACGAGAGGGGTTTGGTCGAAGGCCTAACCTGGGCTATGAGATAAAGGGATTGATTCGCCACGCTCTATCAGTTCGAGCTTTTAGAGCAAGTGGTTAGTTGTCCTGCATTAAAAGTGGTATCAAAGCAGGAGGTCTCGTGTTGGAGACTCCTCACCAGGGTGATTAATGCAGAGGTATTTTCACACCGGGCTCGAGTGCGGTGGCCTATGTGAAGCGGAGGCACACTCAGGGTGGGCGGCATGTGTGAGGCGGGTGGTTCATGTGACGTGAGGCCAATGTTCGAATTATCTCCGATATTATCTTTATCTCCAGCTCAGCGATACCGATAACGCTGGTAGTAACAGAAATTCCAGGTATTAGCAATGTATCGCTAAGTATCGCCAACGTATCAATATCACTAATATAATCGCCAATATTTTGAACTATGTAAATTCTAGGTGTTGCTTGTATTGCCAATGCATCAATGTCGCTAATGTATTGCCAATATTTTCGACTATGTAAATTCTAGGTAATGCTTGTATCACAAGTGCATCGACAATATTTCAATAATATTGCTAAATATATTGATATCATCAAAAGTTTGTTTATTAAAAAAAAAAAAAATCAATTTTTTTTCATGGGCACACCGCACATGGTTGTATGTAGTGTTCGATTTGTTATTGATAATATCTCGATATTATCGATATCGCAACATACGCAATATTGAGACCACAATTTTTCGTTTCCTTTCCAATTGTTGATGATTGCTTGGTGAAATATCATGTGTTGTTGATATTTTGCAATATCGATGGATGTTTGGATGGAAGGTTGAATGGTTAAATAGGCCGGATGGGATGGTTGGACTGATTTCTTACAACAACACATGCTTTTAAGACCCCATTTAATGGAAACTTGTTATGTATGCATTCTTTTTGCAATTTTTTTATTTATAAATATACAAATATGTACATTTTAACATCTCCTGAAGTTTCGCTGAAAATTCCACCGTTTTTCCCATGGTTCCCCACATTTCTAGTTATCGGCGATATTATCGGCGATATCGATATTGTTTCTATATCCCTGGCTAGTGAAACTTGTAACGATACCAATACTTCGAACACTGCGCAAGGCCCATGTGAAGTGGGGCCCATAAGGGGGGTTCGGCAAAGGGCCTGACCCGGGCTATGAGATAATGGGATTGATTCGCCACACTCTATCAGTTTGAGCTTTTAAAGAAAGTGGTTAGTTGTCCTACGTCAATCAACCAAATACCATATCAATGTATCTATATAATCGCTAAAATACGGACATGAAATTGTATACAATAATAATTTGACGCTAATAAAGCAACCAAACAGTCTATACAATCACACGGTTGCATAGAAATATGGCTGATATATAGAGAGAGGAACAAAAGGAATTGGAGTCTAAATAGTACATTTTTTGTTTATTTAATTGACTTTGGAGTTTTGACAGCAAGTTGAGTATGTTTTGACCACTACTCCAGCACATCAGCCACCTACCACGGCCAGGAGTCCTCCTTGGCCAAGGGATGACATTCCTCAACCCTTTAATGGTCACTGGGGATGGATCAAACTTCATTAGCATGTTTTGCTTCTATTCCTAAAGCATAAGTTTTTGTAGTCACTTTTCTAGTTCAATCAACTACAAGACTCTTGAATTTGTATCCACGTTCATTACATTGGTCTTTATCTCACTTTGAAGGGACGTGAAGCTTTAATTGGTAGCTACTTTCAGTTTTAATCAGTGCTGCATCAACATTTCCATAAAACACATCTCACGAGCAAAATTGAAGGGTTTGTTGTTGACACGTGTAAAATATGAAATACAAGCACAAGTAGTATGCAGAGCATGACAACTAAATTAATTTGTAAAAGTGATATCACAGCAATAGTTTCAATATCCTTCAGGAAAACTATTGGGGGGGGGGGGGAACAGAATGAAAGATTTGGCAACTTTAACAAAAGAAATTAACATAATTACCATAGAACTCCTTTGTCTCTTCCTCGACTGGTCATTCCCACCAATCAAACCAGAAGCCCACTTCAACAAATTAGTGTTCCAACTATTTAGATTTCCCTGCAGAAGATTTTTAAAAATTAGAGTAGAGAGCATAAACACCACTGCTGCTTACTACGCAATTCTATGCATGTGGAACTCTAGCCTTTCATATTCGAATCTTATCTGAAGACAAGATATGGGAATTCTATGCCCACAACGTAGAGAGATCAGTGGTAGACAGTGTGTCTCATCTCTGAGGTCATGGGTTCGAGAACCCATGCGTGTGTGGGGTGTAAGAGCGTGTGTGTGTGTTTCTCACCCTTCAAAAAAAAAGCGGAAAGAAAAACTCACTTTCTCTTCCTGCAAATGGTTATCATCAGTAGAAGCTAACAACTGCTCATGTTCCTTTCCCTTTTTCTTCGCTACTTCCAGATGAACTAATTTACCCCGCAAATCATTTATAATGATCCGTTTCGACAAAGGCAAGTTCTGAATGCCATCTCCATTTTCCTTCAGAATGTAGAGGTCAGCACTTCGGCCTGGAGCAATCTGCAAGTACCACACCCCAGGGGAAGCCTTCATTTGCCAGTAACCCAAATTGGCCATGACAAGAGTATCAACCAAGTGTGGCAGGCCTTTGGTTCCAAGAATCAACTGAAGGCCACGGGGGGGATCGTGGTCTTTCTCAGAACAATGACCTGGCCAAGATGGTTTGTGGATAAGGAGCATAACACAAATCATAAGTACAGGATTTAGAAGATGATAATAAGTGAATTGAAAAACTACACTGAAACACCATAGAGAAAAAATTCAAGTTTATGCATACAGAAGTTACTATGTACCAGTTAGAACAAGTGCTTCAAGTTCAAAAACTGCTTGTAATGTTCTTGTGTCACCTAGTTTCTCGAGCAAAATATTATCCAAGTCATGGCTGAAAAACAAGTTAAAAGATCAGGAAAAAAAATTAACAGACTAATGAAATATATAGGTGGTAAGTGGTAACTTAAAACTCTAAAGAGCTTAGACGCAGAGGAAATATTGCTTATATGCGATGTATCCACAACATTTCAGTCATAGAGAGTGACATACACAGCAATAACAGGCTCAACAAGCCATGGCTCAGGAACATCAAGATTCATAGTCAGTGTTTTGGACAATGGCATATTTGAGAAAAATGCTTTAGGGCCATTAACTGAATAATCTATAGCACTGAAGTCATCCTGCAAAAGTACATATTGGATGAGGATAGCAAATACTTGAAGCTTCAATTTGGATATTTACACAATTGATAAAGGAGTGCAGATACAATACCACAGTTGGCACTACATATCTGTAGAAATTTTTCAGAGGAAGGTCAACAAGGGAACTCTGCCAAAATGAAAAAAGAGAATAAAATGTCAAATCCCTTGCTACAAAAGAATTCCATGAATTACCTTAGGATAAAAAATTAAAAATTAAAAACTTTTGCAGTATTTATGTAAACCACAAATGAAGTAAATTCAAAAGATTTCCATGATGATCATGAAAAACACTCAAAAGGCACCAAACTAGACAAATCACAGTGTAGGAGAATGAAAAACGGCTCTATTTTGTAATATCTATAGTTTGGGATTTAGGTAGTATACTGAATTTATAAAATATTTTATTGAGGCTATTAAACAATACATGATAGACTACAGAATGCACAAGTACAAAATTTAAAAATAAAAATAAAATACAACCAGTTATCTGTCCTGTATCTCCTGATGGAACACACATTCCAGAAAATGTTACCAATGTGCAAACACGGATCAACAGTTTGATGAGGTAATATTACAAACATATCTTTAAAAATTTTAATTCTTTGGAAATTGATAATTAATTAAATAGTGTAGTTGCAAACTCTTATACTCTTTTCATTTTACTTTGAATTGTATAGTGACGTACATTAGTGTGCGTTGCATTTGCAATGCACGTGAAAAGAGAAGAAGCCTGTGCAAGAACTGCAGAGAGAGAATCAGAATCAGTTGCAAAAGGGGAGCCAAGTAACTGACCCTTCTTTTGTACATAGGGGGTGTAACGCTCTAGCCACATGGGCCAGTCTTGTTGTGAGTCAATGCGCAATCCACTTTGTCTATCAGGAAAGCCCCTCGACGTTAGGCCTTCGGGCGAAATATCTGCGCCATCCACAGCTTGGTTGGGCCACATCACAAGTAAAAGTTAGAACAAGACACCAACCAAAGGTTTGTGTATGGGTCCCGAATGGTATATTTTTCATCCAACCCATTCATCATGTGAGAATTGCCTGGATGAAGGGATTCTTCAAACATTAGACAGATCTAAACTCTGGCATGCCGCACCACATTTACTTGAAGGGATTTAGGTGTAATTTGACGTTGTTCTTCCTACTTTTGACCCACCTTACTTTTAGATCAAACTGAATTTTGGGAAGAACAAAGAACAGGATGAACAGTGAACGTGAGGTGCTTCATCAGATGAATGAAGTGGATGTCAAACAACATGTTGGTTTCTGATGGTATTGTACCTGCTACCTAAAAACACTGTGTAGCATACGAATAGTGGGTAAAATCTACACCAACCTTGCTTCTCAGGGAGCAAGAAAAATCTCAACATGTGTTGAGAAGCACACAGCTGGAGTCATAGAACATAGCTTAAATACCCGTGTCTGATTAAAAACCCTTCCCATGACCTCAAAATAATGCAAAGTTTTTGCTGCCTCCAAAAATAACGGTAGTGAATTGACCGTGGCTGCTCGCATTATATAGTAAAGATTTGTTGATAGAATAGGCTCATTTTCCATAAGAGGTTGCAAATATGGCTACTAAGCACTGCTCCCTGGGTAAAATATGAGTAATTTTTCATTTTTTTTTAGTGGACAGAAATGCTATCAGTAATATATATATATATATATATATATATATATATATATAGAGAGAGAGAGAGAGAGAGAGAGAGAGAGAGAGAGAGAGAAATGATCAGCTGTGCATCAGCTCTCACGAGTTCTCATGAGAACTTTTTGAGAACTCATTTCCGGTGATATGAGCCCAATATCTAAACTGTCCACGTGATGCAGCACCCCATGAAACCCCCAAGGCCCAACTTTTACCCTGATCCAAAACTCTGGTGGGCTATGGCAAAAAGAAATAGTTTCCTCCCTTGATTTGCCTCCCACTTTCGTCATGGTCCACCAATGTTTTGGATCAAGGTAAAAGTTGGGCCCTTAGGGTTTCATGGGGAGCTGCATCAAGTGGATAGTTCAGATTTTGGGCTCATATCAGCGGAAATGAGTTCTCAAAAAGTTGGGCCGAACTTTTACCCTGATCTAAAACTTTGGTGGGCCATGACAAAAGAAAATAGTTTCCTCCCTTGATTTGCATCTCTTTGCTATGGCCCACCAGGGTTTTGGATTAGGCTAAAAATTGGTCCCTGGGGGTTTCATGGGGTGCCACATCACATGGACCGTTCGGATTTTGGGCCCATGACACGTGTGCAAAGGTGCGCACGTGAGCATGCCTATATATATATATATATATGTGGTGTGTGTGTGTGTGTGTGTGTGTGTGTGTGTGTGTGTGTGTGTGCGCCTCTATAAATATCATTTTTGTAAAAGGATTTGATACATTAAAATGGTGGAACACACTACAAGGATCATCTTTTGATAAATTGGAACCATCCATCAATTAGGTAGGCCATATCCATTCATTAACTTGAACCACCAGCTTTCTTATGATTTCAAAATTTTAGCCTTCCTATGATCTGATTATTTTTGCTTCTGCCCCAGATGATTTGTATTGTGCGGTCCTCCTTTTAGACAGCTCTGATTTCTCGAGAATAGAACAATTTGTAGACAGTGTTGGATATGAAAATTCAAGGACAACTTCTACAATTGAAATTTTCTCCATAAATATATATATATATATATATATATATATATATATATATATATATATATATATATAAAAAAAAAAAAAAAAAAGGAACTTCTCACTATGACTTCTCTGACTCATCTACACGACTTGGATAGTCATGGCCCTCTTCTGAAGGTTATCAATTGTGAGGATGCATTTCCGACCCACTAGGGGGGAGCCCTATAAAACCAAAAAGCATGGAAACACTCATCTCCTCTTGGGATCATTGAAGGCCGAATCGTCTTATAGATGGACTTAACTGAGAAGGAACCCGGTGGTGAAGCATTCCAATATAAGCTATCCAGAAAGCTCGGAGAAGGGGATAACAATTGTAGACGATCCAATAACGTTATGAACTCCTCCACCTCTCCATTGTATAAAGGTCTACGACATGGGGGACACCATACACCACCTCCCTTCGACGCAGAAAAGCAGCTAGCTACTGATATATCTCTCAATGGAGACAATTTAGCTAAGGAAGGAAAATCCAGCTCTAAGGGGCCATTGCCACACCAATTGATCAACCCAAAACCGTATTCAACTACCGCTTCCCAGAGCAAACGATAAGCTGGGTTTAACCATGGGAACTACTAATGTAACAACTTTCCAGATACCAAATGCTCAATACAATGAAGATCTTCTGGTTTCCCAACAAGCCCTCCTCCAGACCATACTTCGAAGCCACAACTTGCCTCCATAAACTTCCCTCTTCAGAAACGAATCTCCAATGTCATTTGTCGAGTAATGCCTTGTTCATGGCATCCATGTCTCTAATGTCCACACCTCCCTCAAATAGCATCTTACAAAATTCCTCCCACTTGAGTATATGGAACATGTGTTTTTCTTCAGCTCCTTGCCATAGAAAATCAATGCGTAATTTGTCTAATCTCTCCAGCACAAATTTTGGACACCTATATAAAGACATGAAATAAACAGGGAGATTGGAGAGAGTTGCCTTAACAAGAAGAATACGGCCCGCCAAAGATAAATGCCTTCTTTTCCACCTCAATAACCTCCCTTCAAAATTTTCTATTACTCTATTCCATAGATGCTTAGGGGGAGTGTTCACGCAAAGAAGAGGCCCAAATATGCAGTTTGAAAGATGCCCACACCACACCTAAAAATTCTACATAACGACCTACCTCATCCATAGAGAGACCAATACCCAACATTCTCACTTTTCTGAATATTTATCTTTAGCCCGGAGATTTCTACGAAGCGACCCAATATCTTTCGTAAATTATCTACCATGTCTTCGTCCGCATACAAGAACAATAATGTGTCATCCGCAAATTGGAAGTGAATAATTCTAGTTCCATTCCATGACCCCACAAAACCTAAGATGAGACGCAATTGTTGACCTTTCACGAGCATGACACTCAGAGCTTCCACTACCACAATGAATAAAAATGGAGAGAGCGGATCCTCTCGCCCGAAGCCTCTCAAACTTTTAAAAAAGCCTTTAGCCTTTAGGTGAGCCATTAACCAACATGGAGAAGGAAGCCAATGCGATGCACTCCCACATCCAATTGATCCATTTGCTACCACAACCGATCCTTCTTAACATATATTCTAAGAAATTCCATTCCACATGATCATATGCCTTTTAGAGATCAAGCTTGCATACTACTCCCATACACTCACAAACACACCTTGATTCTCTGCTATTACTGAGGAAAGGATCAGTCTGAATCTGTTAGCTAATGCTTTCGCCAGAATTTTATAGGGGCTTCCAATGAGACTAATGGGTTTAAAATCTGACAATGCCTCATCACTATTTTATTTTATTTGGAATCAATGCTATGAAGGTGGCCCCCATCCCTTTTGCTATTTTACCCTTCGCATAAAACTCATCCACAAAATCCATGACATCCTTTTTTAGAACAACCTGAAAGATTTGATAAAAAGCTATTGGAAAGCCGTCCGAGCCTGGAGCCTTGTCACTACCTAAAGTATCAATGGTGCACTTAATCTCTTCTTCCAAAAATGGCTTTTCAAGTGCTTCCTTCTCCACAACCGAAATCTGCTGGAATGGTAAATTGTCCAACAATGGACTACTCTAGCTTTCGCTCCTGAGAAGATTAGAATAGAACTTCACTATAGTTGAACACACCTCTTCTTTGCCTTCTAAGTTGTGACTATCCACCATAATACTGCTAATATGATTCATTCTTGCTTGAGCACTAGCTATTCCGTGAAAGAAAGACGTATTTCTATCACCTTCTTTAAGCCATGCAGCTCTTGATCTTTGCCTCCACTTAATTTCTTCTTCTCTACAACTAGCTTAATCAAAACCATCCAAATCATAGACCTAGCTTATATGTATCATGAAACATAGAATCACACTGATTTAATATCTTAAATATTTGATAGGTGGACATGTAATTGATTGCCATAACATAAAACATTCAACTGTCAAATTCACAATCAATTGTAAGAGGGTAACTTAATCAACACATATTTTGAAACATGGCCTATCTACAAGGTGTCCCACAATTTGGACAATTTAGTTTGAATCAATGATCCAAGTTATATCATCTATAATTAAGGTATTCGATAATGGTGATGGTATTGTTACAACTTACAATAAAGGCCATAACAGCCATTTTTTCTTTTTGAAAAAAGTCTGTTTCAACCATGTTATGGGCCCTTTTTTCGTAACAGCCATTACGGCCCCGTAATGCGTAACGGATACCATCATTACCATTACCTAACGGCCATTATGTAACCATTTCCTTGTCTATAATGGTCATGTAACAAGCATCACACTCCATGGTTTCATGATTCTGTGAATGGAGAGAGAGGGAGAGAGAGAGAGCTATCTCCTTCCTAATCTTCAGACTAAGTGAAGGGAGAGATGAGTTTCGATGGAATTGGATACGACAGAGGACCTCGTCATTGGAGTGGAACTGAATGAGCAAGTCAAAAGAGAAGATCTTTTAGGGTATTTGGACAGCCGTTTACATTTTTTAAAAAAGGAAACCGAGCTTTTCTTAAGAGAGCACTAGAAGGCTAAAATTTACAACAAAGGCCCAGCCAACTCAACCAACTCACTGTGCTAGGAGGCGACAATACAATTAACCCAATCTTGAACATCTATCTTTGCCTTCCTAGAAATCTTGGGTTGCCGAAGTGCAGCTACCAAGGAAAATCTGATGGTTCCTATCCCCTCACACTACCTATAAAATTGCCAATAAAACTAACCTCCATATCAACACTTCACTCCCCCATGTGCTCCCATGCCATGCAAGGAAGAGCTCGCTGATAGACTTCGGCATCATATATGGGGCATTGAAAAGAACAAGAAACCTTCCCCACACCTCACGCGCAATGAATGAACAAGTGTGAGCACCAATTCTGCATCTCGCATGCACATCACACATCAAGTGGGGATCACCATGGCTCTTTTTCATAAATTATCAATGGTAAGGAGCTTTTTGCTCCCCACAAGCCAAGCAAATGTTGCGACCTTGGGAGGAGCCCCATAATGTCATACATAGGAAGCACAACCACACATCCCTAGATGAGCGTGCAATCAACATCCTATGGAAGGATTGAACTGTGAATCTCTTTGATTTAACCATGGACCAAAGCATTGAAACTCTCAATCCAACTTATGACTTGACACCTTAGATACTCGTCAAGAGCCGAACTAGCTCCTCCACTTCCTCGTATGAAAGGTTCCTTCTACAAGGAGTAGACCAAATCACGGCATTTCCATTTGTTGAATAAAAACTGGCGACTATTACATTTGGTCCGAGGCAAGGCTAGCTAATCCTAAATACTCCTCCTAAAGGGGCCTATCCCTGATCAAGTGATCTACCCAAAATCTTATTGTTTGCACATCCACGCATGAGAACCGAACCCCTTGCTTGAATAGATGCGCCACCCTACATACTGCCTTTCACACTATCAAGTCTCTATACGGAGACTAGTCTTTAAACCACCATCCTCCTTCCCACATGTTGTGTTTACAAACCACCACCTCCCTCCACAACCTCCCTTTTTTCTCTCACAAAACCTCCATAACCATGTGCCAAGCAAAGCCACATTTGTTTGCTCCAATATCCTAAATCCCAACACCCCATTCCCTGATCGGCATACACACCATCCTATTTTAAGAGATGAAATATCCCTATTAGGTTTACGTACCTGTATTAAGATTTAGAAAATTAATATATATATATATATATAGCAAAAAGAAATTGAGAAAATTTTGTGTATTAAGGTTTATACTTTATTAAATAAACTGATTTTAATTTAATTGTCGAATTTAAAATTCGTAATCATATGTCATTTTTATCGCATTTATTAGGGTTTTGATGATAGGCTTGTTCATTACCAATGCTTGAGAAAGAGGGGCTTGTTCATTACCAATGCTTGCCCGTTGTGTTGGCAAAATGAGTCGGTGTGCTATCTCTTTGTGTTGTCTTATTTCATTGCAATCAATATAGCAATAATAGGGAATTCAATTCTTTCTAACTATTAATTATTCCTAATCCCAGTATTTCATTTAATACCTTGTATGATCTCAAACAGCTTGCCCTAGACCCACATTTCTATTTCTATGAAGCAAGAGCCACACACACCAAGCAGTGTTCAATGGTTTTGCTCCGAAGGAGACTAGCTCGTTCTACATCCTCGAACTTGGCTGGATTTTGATCCCTAAACTACACACGTGAGAGGTGAGCTCGCCAGACATACTCTCCCCATTGAAGACGGGAGCAGTATTTTAAATATCGACGATATCGGCCGATATATCCCACGATATATCTTGTATCCCACTTGTGCGATATATCCCACATGTTTGATCTGGTGAGCATTTTCAATTTTTAATCCTTTTTTATGTAAATCATGTTAAATCAGTGTCAAATTGTTATAAATCCATGATTTTTTTTCATATTTTGTATGAAAAATCATAGATTTGGAGCTTCGATTTCGAGATTTGGAAGAGATGGGCTGAGTTGCGGAAAACTGGAAATCTTTGTGTCCAAACATAAATTCAAACATAAATTTCTCGCAAATCGGTTGCAATCTTTGTGTCCAAACGTAAATCGGTTGCAATTTCTCAATTTCTCGCAAATCGGTTGCAATCTTTGTGTCCAAACATAAATTCAAACATGTATGTAACCTAATCTAGTGATTCTTTTTTTGTTTTTTAATGTATTGCTAGTGTTTCCACACATTTTCTTACATTTATAAATTAAATGAATAGACTTTGAATATACTTACATCAATTCAGTTAGACAACACATAGATTGGGACTCCATATAAAGAAAACCTATATGTGCACTTGTTTTATTTTTTAATATTTTGATTTGTAAGCGTATTGATGTCTTTTTTTAACAATCACTGAAGTTTCATTGAAAAATTCGACCAATTTCCCAATGTTTCCAACAACATTGGTACATTGCGCGACACAACTGATATATCCCATGCGATAACCGATACGTATCCGTATCCAAAGAATGCGATACCAATATTTCAAACACTGGACGAGAGTGAGGTACAACAAGGTCATTTTGCATTGTCCATTATCTAGGGAGGTGTGGGCCTATATTCTTCGACTTCTCGGCGTATAATGTCTTTCCAAGATCTATAGTGGAATTGTTCAGGCATTAGCATGGTAGTGGCCAGGATAGTTCAGGTAGAAAGGAGTGGAGGTCGTTTCTCCTAGCTGGGTTATGGGCTATTTGGAAGGAAAGAATTTTAGATGCTTCCGAGATATTTCCGGCAATTTGAAGGTGTTCTGGTCTCTAAGTGGGTGGCGGCTTACCCTTAAGTTGAAGCTTGTTGGTGTGGGTTTGGTTTTTCTTGTGGCGTTCGTTGTTTTTGTTTTATGTTATTCTTTCACCGTTGTCGTTTCGTCAATAAATTGTCATCCTTCAAAAAATAATCATAATCTCATCGGTTGGTTTTGAGGAATACATCGTTTTATATGGTTTGTCCATTTATCACGTATTAATATTCAAAAAATGTTGTGTAATACAGCATATTCCTAACAATGATTGGAACCAGTTTCAACAATGAGTGATACAGTTTGCTGAAACTTGACTTTTAAACCTTGCCAGATACAAAAACAAGCAACATACAATAGTGTTGGCGTTACAAATTTATGTACACATGTGGACTATCATATATGACAAGGATTAAGATTAATCCTAGTCATATATGGTACTCCACATGTGTAGTGTTGTGAAAATCCTATGATTTACAATTTGAGTCGAACCATAAGCAAAATGATTTGAGTCCCTTTTTATATGAATCCTACAATTTTATGATCTAAATCTTATGATTTACAATTCAAATTATACTTGTTTTCTACTTTAAGCTTCACTTGGCTTTCATTTTATGTTTTTAAATTGGTGGGGGCATTAAGAATCATTTAGAAAAAACCTTTAAAAAGAAAATCGCTTAGAAAAGGTAAATTATTTTATTTTGTTCTATATAAGAAATTAAATAATATATATTCTCTTCAACGTTAAATCGCAGGGTCCTTACTCTTGCTCGGGTGGTAGACTCTCGGGAGTTTAAACACCGGGTCAAGGGTTCAAGTACCCATTGGTGGTGAAATTCCACTAAGGCGTGAGTGTGTGGGGTGTGTGTGCGTGTGTTATAAAAAAAATAAAATAAAAAAAAAATAAAAAGGGTAAATCGCAGAGCTTTTTATTTTAATGATTTATTACTTCTTAAATGGTTGAAACACCGGCCCCTCAACCTTCGTTTCTCTCATACTCTCCGTGAAGGAAATTTTGTAGCGGACGGGCTTGCCAACTTGGCCAGCAGTGGCTCTCCCGACAAACTATATCTCAGTCCCTCAGATCTTCCCTGTCTCATTAGAGGGAATCTCGTGCTGGACAAAGTAGGCATGGGCCGAATCAGACACTGGAAAATCAAGAAAGGAGTTGGGTAACTTGTTCCCACCGGTCCATCCCGTCCACCCTGCCCCTCGTGACCATCTCCATCAATCGATCCCGCTGGATAGGCTTCCCCCCCTCCAGCCTCTCCATCCATATTGCAGCCATTTTCTTTCTTTCTTGCTTTGTTTTGTTTTCGATATATGATAGTCGGGGCTCGATGGTGTTTTTGGTTCTCGTGGCCCCAACCGAATGGATGTACATTGTCTCTTCAATAATAATTTAAAAAAAGAGTTACTTGTGAAAAAAAAAAAAAAAAAACTGGTTGAAACACCAGACTGATGTATGACTTATTTGGAATGTTTTTACGGATGGCTAGAATCATGTTGACTTAAATGTATTGTGGAATGATGGTTAGAAATCAAAATATCTTTTTTCGTTGGATACCGTTTTTCCAATCTGATTCCACATTCGAGAAAGATAACAAGAACATAAATTATTGAAGGATCCTAGAGTGTTTTTGAAGGAAATTTTCTTGAAAGACAAAAAAAGGAAAGGAATCCTTCAATACTATCATGGCGTGGTATTACTTCCTGTATATTGATGGTAAAAGGATGATTGATGAGTTCTTAATTTTTTTCTAATTTATTTATACTTTTCATATTTTAAGAAAATCATTAAAAAAAAAAAATGTTACAATTCACGTTATGATCTGCGATTTGATACGATTCAACCCATATAATGATTTGCGATGGGATAATGATTTTGACAACATTGCATGTGTACATAAATCTGTGTATACTAACAGAAAGCATATAAACTTAAACTTTAAGTTGATATACAGACCACATCCCTGCATATATTGTGAATTTAGACGTGAGACAGTATGAGAGAAAATGACTACTCATCTATCTTCGAATTAAATACAATGATAATTAAATCTTAAAAATTCTACTTGCATGCACTGTGGTTCGGAAACTCACCAATGGATTGAGCACGATCCTTATGCTTGGCTGAATGCATTTCCAAAGTACACGGAGCAATGGAGAAAGCTTTTGGCCCGCGGGGCTTAATGGATCAATAACAGCATCAATATGTATGCTAGAATTTCCACTATTCAGAACAACAGCACTACCCGACGAAAGAAAATAACATTAGCTGTCAGATTACAAGACAATCTGCAGCTTGAAAAAATTAGAAAACAAAGAGGCTATAGCAAAATAGAAATCATTTATGAAATAAAAGCAAAAGGCATGACCAAAAAATGTTAAATTGGAGAAAAGAATGTGCACATACACATTACTGGATACATGTGCTCATACGCATAAACCCTCTCCACAGAGATGCTACTTCTTCAAGTTTCTTTTCCATTAACAAGATTTTTAGAGTGTAACTCAAGAAATTCCGAAATCTCTCTACAAATCCTATATCTGTTAGGCTTCTATGTGATTTTATGCTTTTATTACCGGAATTAAAGGCTTTTATAGGTCATTTCCCTGCAACAAGCACAATTTGCAATGATCAGTAACAGTTACTGTATGTTTCCATATGCGCTCTCACCAAATGCAAGCAGAAGGTCAATGCAATTGCTCCATCGCATTTGTTTCCTTTACAACAAGCAGAGTCCACAAGGATATGAGAGGTTTCCTTTCCCTTCACCAACTTCAATTAGTCTGCAACTAAGAACCCCATGATGGCACCCTCACCAAATGCCTTGTGACATATGAGTTTCTTCACAACATACATCATGTGCATATGGGCTTTAATTTATACATTTTGGATTACTTACAGAGCACTGGAAGTGTGCCCAAGCTTTTGCAGCATCACTGAATATGAATTTGTGTCACACCTCAGGCATGCATTCCCTGTTTCATCCTTCCCAGATGAATGGTCATGCGATGGATCATTGTGATGTAACATAGGCCCAAGTTCGCCATGGGCAATCCAGCTCCTACTTTGTTACATCAAGGTTGGGACTGAAACATCTTCGGCATGCTTTAGGAAATCGAACACAAAAACAAATGGGATTATAGCATGACAAAACTGGGAACATTACTTGACAGAAAAAAGAAAAGAAAAAAGAAAAACGCCCTTGGACTTGATGAAAAGTATTAAGGCAACCTGACAGAGAGAAAATCACGTTCTGATTGTACAGCCTTGATGACATAAACCATTCATGAACAAAATCCCACTTTTGCCTGCAATTGGAGTTTCACTTTCCTGGGAATCTGCGTAAAGACAATCTGGGTTTTTATGTTTTATAAGCTCATGTATTACTTAGCTGGTAAAGGTTCTAATTTTGTGTTTCTTAAGTTGGAAAATATTTTACTGTTACCCAACTTATGTTTATAACTTTTTCTAACACATAATGTGGGAGGATACACCATCTTGTTTGGCTATTAGAGACTTCAAATTACATAAGAGCACTATAGCTCTTTTGCAGTTGAGAGTCTTGAGACTTCTTCACCAATCCTTGTTAAGAGATGTGGTCCAATCTCAACTTAGATCTAAGCCATCGACACAAGAATCTTCTACCCAAGGTACCACTGCTGCTCCTGCTTATGGTCACATTTGCTCTATTGCCTCATCATATTCTCCCGCTTCCCTCAAGCTTTGTGCAACCAATTCTATGCTTTCATTTTCATAATACTTCTCCAAATTACATGAACAGTCCAAAATGGGTGCTGTGCCATGCTCAACGCTTCAATTTTATATGAAAACTCTGTTTAAGAAATAATAATAATAATAATAATAATAATAATAATAATAATAATAATAATAAAAGAAAGGAAGGAAGAAACTGCACCCGGTGCCATACCCAAGCAAGATAGGTATGCATTTCTTAAATGCTAATATTTAACTTAGTGATAGAGAGTTTCTCATCTTGGAATTTCCTTGTTGTTCAACACTATTTAGCATCGCTTTGCACTTCAACTTGCGCCCATATCTGTGCAACTCAAAGTATATGACTGTTGTACATACATGTATATGCATATATAAAGTATTGCCTATAGAAAGAAAAAGAGAATCGTCACGGAATAGATTTTCCGCACATTCACACTTGCATCTTTTGACTGGAAAGAGCAACTTGTGTTATCCAACTTTCAACCCAGAAGACATTGGAAATTTCTGATGTGGTATTTGTTTCCATTAAATGATTACAATAAACTCTTCCTGTGCATATCCCAACAGCAGGTTTTGCATGCAGAAGAAGTCTCAAACTCTTGGACCCGTGAGTAGCATTACATTGCATCATCCATGAAGTTTATTTCACCAGCTGATGCAAGTTATCTTATTTTTGGAACTGTTTAATCTCACATGGCACCTTGGATGTGTTGGAAGTCTAACTATGATACCAAGTTTTTCAAGATCAGAAGTACTTACTGTAACCATGTCTCATGCTTCAATATTAGGTTGGAAGTTCTACTCATGCTGTATTATTGTCGTATCTGGGCATCATAGCTAAGTTGCTAACTGATTTTGTTTGTTGAGCTGTCAGATTGAACGGTGATTAGTTTAGAGAAAACATCATGACGTTAACGATGTTGGTGGTTTGTAGAGTAATAAAGAACAAAACGTCAAGTGTTAAAGGTTGTCAGGGATGCTGCAAATAGAGCAATTCTTTTTAAAAGAAGCCTGACAAAGATCTTACAGGTTCTCCTTTTTGAGGTTAAACTAAATTTATTAAAAGGAAAACAAGGAAGCTATGAAAGAGTAAGGAATTCTCCAATCACAAGATTGGAGACTGGATAGAAAAGTCCTGTGGTTCTCAGAGACGAGCATTCAGAAGAAACCAGAGGTGGCATGCACACAGGGTATCAAGCTCCAGTTCCACAATCCTTCACAGAGATCATGGGCAGATGTTGACTGGTGTAGTGAAAACAACAGCTAATTAATAAAATCTAATGCCTTACATGTTGCAAGGCCATTTGATTAAATTCTTGAAATGACATGTTTTTTGAGTTTCACAATATTGAACATTCGGAGGGAGTCAACCTCGAATGATAAATGCTATAACTTTGGCGCTGGGGACACCCTTCCAAGTAGTCAATCCATAATATAAAAACATAAGAAACACAAATATACAGATTAGTTCAGCACATGGAAATTAATCCAATTCAGATGAAAAGAAGGATCAGATATCCAAAAGGCTACTTGGTCCATAAAAGCTTATCTAAAACTATCTTACTCCTATGTTCAAAATACCCTAGGAAAAACATGGGTTTCCAAGTATGAGCCCATGAAAAGTCAGATATGGCTTGGACCGCTATCGCAAACTAGCAACAAGTGTAACATCTAATTAGCCCACCCTTAGTTCCATACAATTTCCCTAGTTGAGATGGCCTTCAAACATTTGATAAACCATTTGGTATTAACATGATGAGCCAGAGTTTCTTGAAAAAAACAGACCTAAGAAGGAATGTCGGGCACTAGCTTTCACAAGTAAACAAAAGTTCCATACCATTTGGAAGCAAATTCAATAAAGAAAATTCCACGAATTGGCTTATGCACTAATAGTCAAAATACAATGCAGCTATATACGCAAGTAACTAAAAACTAAAAAGGAAATATCGGGTGATGATTGCGGCAAAATATATTAAAATGACACCGTGGGGGTTCACATGTCCCCACCTCTCTCAAGTCTATCAATATAGTTTTTAATATTTACACAAATGACATTAATAACAAAAGCAAAAATACCCATTACAACCTAAACCCAGATGGGCCTAAGAATGGGCCATAAAACAGCCCACATTCACATTCAATAACACTCCCATCAAGCTGGAGCATATATCATGAATGTCCAGCTTGATAAAGAGACGATCCAGTTGACTACAACACAAACCTTTCGTAAATTTATTTGCTAGTTTTTTTTTTTTTTTCTTTTTTCTTTTGAAAGATAACAACAAGCTTCATTAAAAGACAATGAGAAAGCGCGAAAGTCTACCAAAAAAAAAAACCAAAAAGACAAAGGGAAAACAAAATGGAGGAAAGGTTACAAACTACCCCATCCAACCCTCGCTCACCGCCCACTCAACCCTCGCTCACCACCCACTCAACGATAGAGAGCCACGCATTAGAAGCAACCCACTCCACACCCTTACAGTACGAAAGCATCTATCATTCCACTCACGCCAAATCGACCACATGCCAGCGACAAGACTAAGCCTCCACAAATTAGTAAATGTATTTGCTGGTTGATCTTGGGACTCGACAAACAACATGCAAATTTCCTTAGCTACAACTTTCTCCCGAATGAAGTGGCAATCAACTCCGATGTGCTTGGTCCTCTCTTGATAGACAAGGTTGTTGGCAATATGAAAGGCTGCTTGATAATCACAGTACAACTTCATTGGAACCTCATCTATAAACCCAAGTTCACCCATTAGTGTTTTTTACCAAATAAGCTCACATGACGCATGGGCCAATATGCTTTGTATTCCACCTCAACACTTAAACTGGCCACACCAATTTTCTTTCTACTCTTCCATGTAACAAGATTATCACCTATAAAAGTACAGTAACTGCATGTCGATCGCCTATCAGATGGAGAACCAACCAAATCTACATCAGAATATCCTTCCACTCGAAAATGCCCATTTCGCTTGTAGAGGATACCATGATCAGGAGTTCCCTTTAAGTACTTGAAGATACAAAGCATGACCTCCATATGAGGAACCCAGGGGGCCTGTATACGTTGACTAACCACGCCGACAGAATCTACGATATTAGGTCCAGTAATTGTTAGATCAATTAATTTTTCTACTAGTCCACGATATCTCCTTGGATCATCAATTAATTCACCTTAATCCACACCAAGTTTCTAATTTGTATCCATGAAAATTTCGGTAGGCTTGGCTATTAGAACATGTCTCATTCAGTAAATCCATCACATATTTTTGTTGTGATAAGTTGATGCCCACCTTGGACTTGACCACATCAATGCCTAAGAATATCGAAGACAACCCAAGTCCATCTTATAGAAATGTCACTATAAGAATGCCTTCAACTTGTCAATACCTATATTGTTGTTGCCTGTAACAATGATGTCGTCTGCATATATAACCAACACAATAGTGCATGTGTCACTTTGCTAAACAAAAACAAAATGGTCCACCTAGCTACATTTCATTCCGATCTCAAACAACACTTTTTTAAAACTTGTCAAATCACGCACTTAGAGACTATTTCAGCCCATAAATTGATTTCTTGCGATAATAAACCTTATCTAACTCGGCTTGAGCAACAAACCCAAGTAGTTGTTCCATGTAAACTTCTTCAACTAGATCTCTTTGATGAAAAGCATTCTTCACATCAATTTGATATAATGGCAATCCAAATTTGCAACAATGGAGATGACCACCGACACTGAGTTAAGCTTTGTCATAGGTGAGAGGGTCTTTGAGTAGTCAACTCTAGAGGTCTGAGAGTATCCTTTGGCAACTAATCGAGCTTCTTAAAAGATCCATCGAGCCATCAGGTTTGTTTTTTTTTTTTTTTTTTTTTTTTTTTAAAAATACCATCAACACACCCATTTTCACCTAACTGCACACTTTCTAGGAGGTAATTCAGTTAACATCCAAGTTTGATTCTGATTAAGTGCAACCATTTCTTCTTTCATAGCCCATTTCCACCCATCACAACTCAATAGTCTCCTTTAAAAATGAGGAATGGACATAGACGACAGAGACAAAGCAAATTGTTGAAATGATAGAGATAAACCACTAAATAAAACAAAGTTGAAAATAGGATGTTGTGAACATGAATGAATACCCTTACAAAGAGCAATGGGTAGATTACCTTCATCTGATGGTAGAGGCAAGGACTCAGGAAAATGATGATCTTCTGACAAATTAGGAAGATTCGTAGAAGTCATAATCATATGGTAATGTACTCAATCTCCACATTTTGAATGTCTAGAGTAAACCTACAAAGGTTGATCTACAAGTTGCATAGACATCTGCCCAACATTTGTATCCCTATTAGTATAGGAGTACCTAATAAAGATATACTTGATAGCCATTGGTTCAAACTAGTCATGAACATGACCAAATTGATGCACAAAGCATACACAACCAAACATCTTCGAAGGAATAGAATATGAGGGAATATGAGGACACAAGATAGAGAGAGGTGACTTCCATCTAAAATAGATAAAGGCATTCAATTTATTAAGTAGCATGCAATTAAGATCAGTGTTTTAAATATCGACGATATCAACCGATATATCCCACAATATATCCTGTATCTCACCTCTGCAATACGAAACGCATAGGTAGTGCTGATAAATCCCACCTATTCGATCCAGTGAGCATTTTCAATTTTCGATCCATGTTTTTGTTGTAAATCACGTTAAACAAGTGTCAAATGGTTACCAAATCTATGATTCTTCATATTTTCATGAAAAATCATGGATTTGGAACTTCAATTTCGAGATTTAGGGGAGATGGGTCAAGTTGCGGAAAATTGAGAAAAAATCAAATTTTCTCAATTTCTCACAAATCAATTGCAATCCGTATCCAAACACAAAATTAAACATGTATGTAACCTGATCTAATGATTCTTCTATTGCTTTTGAATGCATTGCTTGTGTTTTCATACATGTCTTCTCACGTTTATAAGTTGAATAAATTTTGAATATACTAGCATCAGTTCAGTTGGAAAGCGCATATATTAGGACCACATACAAAGGAAACCCCTATTATGTGCACTTTTTTTTGTAATGTTTTGATTTCTAGGTGTGTACTGATGACTTTTTCAACAATCTCTGAAGTTTCATTGAAAAAATTGACCAATTTCCCAATGTTCCTATGTTTCCCAAAATGGCGATACATTACGCAATACAATCGATATATCCCATGCGATAACCAATATGTATCCGCATCCCAAGGGTGTGATACATTACACGATAACGATATTTAAAACATTGATTAAGACTACATCACTCCAAAAATACTCGGAACCTTCATATTCAACAATAAGACTCTAGCAACCTCAAGTAAATGACAATTCTTACGTTAAGTTACCCTATTTTGTTATGGTGTGTGCACACTTGAAGTTTCATGAATAATGCTATCAGATAAAATGTAGGACAACTAACCACTTGTTCTAAAAGCTTGAATTGATATACCATGGTGAATCAATCCCTTTATCTCATAGCCCAGGCCCCACATCCCATGGGTTAGGTCCACGGCCAAACCCTCTCGTGGGCCCCACATCACATGGGTCCCACCTCACACGGGTGGGGCCCGCCTCACACTAGCCACCCACAACACACAGGCCGCCCACCTCAAGTGTGCCCATGCATCCCACAGGCCACCCCACTCAAGCCCGATGTGAAAATGCCCTTGCAATAATCGTCCCCAATGAGGAGTCTCAAACACTAAACCTCTCGCTCTGATAACACTTTGATGCAGGACAACTAACCACTTGGTCTAAAAGCTCGAACTAATAAAGTGTGACGAATCAATCCCTTTATCACATAGCTCAAGCCCCACATCCCATGGGTAGGGTCCTCGGCCGAACCCCCTCATGGGCCCCACATCCCATGGGTTGGGTCCTCGGTCGAACCCCCTCATGGGCCCCACATCCCATGGGTTGGGTCCTCGGTCGAACCCCCCTCGTGGGCCCCCACATCACATGGATTCCGCCTCACACAGGTGGGGCCCGCCTCATACGAGCCACCCGCATCACACGGGCTACCAACCCCGAGTGTGCCCTTGCATCCCATAGGCCACCCCACTCGAGCCCGGTATGAAAATGCCCCTGCATTATGAAAGGTATGAATGAAATTAATAAGATAAATATTCTCTAACATTATCTGAATCCAAAACACAAACCCTAGAATTGAATATGAGTTTGTGGTTCCATATAAAATTCTTTAAAGTAAGAAAACACTTCTTATCAATCTTTCATCAAATGTAGCTATGTCGTATGAGAATAATCAATCCATAAAATAACAAAGTATGTGAAAATAGATAAACCAATAAAATGAACTAGACCTCAAATATTAAAATGTACTAAATAAAAAGGTTTATAACTTCTCTTGTCTAGACAAGGATGAAAAGATATTCTATGTTCACTCAACTCATAGGCCTCATACTCTAACCTATGCATATGCGACAACGATGGGACTAGACTCTTCAAATTACTTAAAGAGGGATAACAAATACCCACCCAGGGTTTGGGCGAATGGCTAGCGTGTGAGTTCAATTCCCCTCCCCGTGCTTTGCTTGATGCACGTGGTTTGCGGGTAATTGTGTGCATCCACGGGAATAGTCGCCTTAAAAAAGGGCGGTGACACCCTGTCATCATTTTAAGGAAAAAAAAAAAAACCTAGAATGTCACTCATGATAGGCATGTATGTCCATGATCAAGGTAATAGAGTCCATTTGCTTCACGCCTTCCACCAATCATCATCCCCATCTTTAGATCCGAGATTTACATTAGGAAGAATAAAATATGACAAAACTATTTAAGGACTTAGTTAGCTAAAAAATTAGGAATGTAAAGTACTAATGCAAATGAAAGCAATGGGGTAGGACAGGTACTCAACCCAGACACATGGGTTCAAGTAACATCTGCTAACGTAACAGAAGACATGGAGGATGATTGTAGTAACTGAGATAACGCACTATGCTTACTGGTCATATGATCGGAAGCTCCCAAGTTAATAACAAAGGGTACACTATCAGACGATGCAAGGTAAACAGTACATGATTGCATGAGAGTAATTGTGGATGATGATGCGTGGGTGGAGCAATCTTTTAGAAGTCTGGCATATTCTTCCATGGATAGTGTAACTATATCACTTAAAGTACCGGGCTGAGAAGTGGAGATACGCTTGGAGATATAAGCATTAGTGCCATCATCAGAGGAATGAACCCGATTTGCCTAGGCAAACTTACCAATAAGATCCCAACATGTCTTCGTTGTGTGGTTGACTAAGACCACAATGAGTGCACTATCGATTTCCATAGCCATGGCCACGACTATCACTAAAATTTGTATCACGATCTCTCCAATTATTTTGGCCTTCAAAGCGACCTCTCCTTATATCTATACCACCATGACTTCCCCCATCTACCATACCAAATGCAAACATAAATGCAAAACAATCTGACGAAAATGAACTATGTACATTGATTGCACGTTGAACACAAGCAAAGCCTCAATAGTAGATAAGACCTCACCACCTCTAAGAATTTGAGCTTAGAAAGGCTTGAATTCAGGACGAAAACCATAGGAATTGGCAACATGGAATTCCTCTCTTTGTCGCCACACAATCTCCTAATCTGTATGTAGGGGCTAGTATTCATTTAGTTCCTCCCACATGCCTCGAAAGGTAGAATAATATTATGTCCTTGTTGAAGAGTGAATTACTCTTTAAGTAATTCATAGATCTGAGTAAAGTTCTTTTCCCCTGAATACATCTCCTTCAAGTTATCCCAGACTTTCTTCGTTGTCTTAAAAAATTTACTAATCTGATGCCCCATATTGTTCCATGACAAAGTCCTAATTTAGGCATCCTCTACCACCCCATCTTCATACTCTATTGAACTTTCGTCAAGTTTGGGGTAAGTCGAATATTTTAATTTCTTTTTACCCGTAAGGATTACCTCTAGTGATGTGGCCCATTGTAAGTAATTTTCCCCATTGAGTTTAGTCAATGTAATTTGAAAGTTCATCGACTAGGATAGAGACAAAAGACTATTGGCTTCATTCATGACATCCGTTGAGAAAGAAGAAATCCAACAACCAAGGAATGAATAACTTTAACTTACTCCGCATGTATTTTAGAAAGCGTTATATATCAATGAACACGATCACTTGATGGAACTTCTTGTTTCAACACCTTCACATGTACATTGATTCTTTAACCCTTGTAATCTCACCTTCGACATATATTTTTTTTTATCTCAAATCTGATCACAAATCTGGCCATACACAAATGATGCCCTACTTTTGTCCATCACGATGAATCTATATGAAAATGGACCCCCACACAAATTCAAGAGACGATTATATGGTCCATCAAACGGTGGTTGAGAGAGATTCGAATAGATCAGCCCCCAACAACCTTAGATTTTCACCTAAAAACAATTTTAAAAAAACATTAAAGAAGGAAGAGAACGATGCCCGGATAAATTTACTGCTGATACCGTGTAGACGAATTGAGAGAGAGAGAGGGAGAGAGGGAGAGAGGAGAGAGAGAGAGAATTAGAATTCACTTGTCCCCACCTCTCAAGTCTATTAATATAATTTTCAATATTTACAAGAATGCCATAAATAACAAAAGAAAAAATACCCATTACCTCCTAAACCTAGATTGGGCCATATAACAGCCCACATTCACATTCGATAACAGAAACTAAGCAACAAAATGGAAAAGTACTGGGTGGCAAAACTAAAGCATATTCAAACAGGCATATCAAGTTTACATCAAATTATTCTTAGAAGAAAGGCCTGCACCTGTATTTTGCATTTAAAATTCCAAAATGGGCTCTTTCAGAACCTCGTTCACGGATAGCCATTGAAGAAGAAATTGACATGATAAGATCACTGATGAATTTGCTGCATGTACCATCCAAGAGATTGTCAAAAACTTCCTCATATATGTATGAGAATATCTAAACAAATCCAAAGAAAATTCAAAAATTACAATCTATATGTACTGTATATGAAAGGAAAAATCCAAATTACAACAACCTACCAAGAGATGCAGGAACTATCAATTTCTACTTAAACAGAAAAATATACAATTGTTAAAAGAGAATGCAACACAATCTCAGAAAAGAAGCTCATCAAGTATAAATGAAGTATCCAATATCAAAAATTTCCTCCAACAACCAATCTAATATCAGCCAAGCACATAAACTTCATTCTTTTTGACAAAAGCAACCATTGCATGCAGGATTTTAGAATTATTTACAAGAATAAAACAAATTATGCAGATAAAAACATGCCCAGCTGCTTGTATTAATTATGCCACAATAATTAACTTAAAAGGAGAACAAAGTAACCAAAATGGTAATTGCAACACTGCATAAATACCTCACTCAGACAGGCTCCCATGGGTATCCAACAACCAACATAGAAGTATCAAAAACCACCCACTCACGAAAATTTGTGTTCGTAAAACTGCCTTAAGGGAAGAGCATAGTGCTCTGAGATTGCTACCATATTATGGCAGAGATGGCAGAGGTGGAAGGGTGGCAAAAGTTCACCAGCAGAGAGAAAATGCAAGAAATTCGACGATTGAAATAGCAGGATTTCCCGATAACCTTCCCAATGCAAGGTTGGAGCTGTTCAATCATTTTGAGGAAATGGGGGAAAACACAGCATATTACATTCATGTTTTAAATAAATAATAGCGTGTAGTGCAGTGTTCACCCATTTGAAGCATGAGGCTTAAGATACACAGCACGTAAGGTACACACCGATCCATAGCTCAAGTGGTAGACGAAGTGAGAATAACCTCATTTCAACACTCAGGTCTTAGTATCGATTCCAAGTAGGGTGTGTACTAACATGCTAACCCCAAAAAAAAAAAGAAAAAAGACACAGCACCTAGGGTAAGCTACACACTACTAGATTTGTAATTAAGGTTGTGCTTGGTCTCGGTTGCACCAAATATCATGAAATTTTATGATATTTTGCACCAAATTACTCTGATTAATAATGAAATTTAATGGCATTTGGTGCAACCAAACATACCAAAAATAATAGGAAAAATAAGCAAAGATTAAGTATAAAGGTAAAGATAAAAAGAAAAAGCAACCTAACTAACTTGGTACCAATTTTTAAAAAGATCTGATTGTATTACTAAAATCATTGAAAAGACTAACAAATCTTTATTAAAAAATGAAAAATGTAACAAATCATTCCAAATATTAATTGATTTTAATGTTTTAATGAAAATTAACTTGTTGCGTAAGCTACCTAGCATGTACAATAGGTTATGATGCCGGACGGAATGATCTAACCTAATATGATGCAATGAAATTAAAAGACAGATTAACTAGAGCAATGGAACGATAAAATAAAGCTAATTTACCATAAAATCAGAAATTTCATATTCATGACATATCCAAATTCAAGCCTACAACAGTCCCACAATGCAAATCTCATAAATTACTGATTAACCGAGACCTATGGGAGATAGAACCCCCGTCCTAGCATAGGTTAAATCCGAATTCAATGGAAATTGTGTCTTGTAAGAGTTTTGACCTGCTAGGGCTGAATAAAGGCTAGGGAATGTGGGAAATGAGTTTGGAACATTAGGGTTGAGGTTTTGGGAGGTTTCTGGTTAGAATTTCAGATTTTGGGTTTAAGAGATTTAGGATTTAGGGTTTCTAGAATTATGAATATGGGTTTCAAGTTATAGGAATTAGGAATTTATGATATGGTCAAGGGATTTTCAGAATTTGGGATTTGGGTTTGGGAAAATTGGGATTTGAGAATTTGGGAAGTTTAGGGTTAGAATTTGGTGAAATTAGTTTAGGGGTTTTAAAGAGGAAAGCTAAGGGAAGGGAAGAGTATTCATGACAAAACAAGGGGGCCATTGTACAAGGTTATCCGTATGGATAGTCGTACGTACATCGGTACGGATAGCAAAGGATGGTCGGCTATGGTCAGTTTGGGCTTGGGATGGGTCGATTTAGGTTTTGGATGGTAAAAAAGAAGAAAAGAAACGAAGATATGAAGAAAGAAAATAAGAAGATGAGATAAGATAATACCTTGTTGAGGAGAGAGAAAAGTAGAAAAGATAACTAGGGAATCGTTCCCCGTGGTTTCGCACCACCAATCCAATCACAGGATGAAATTTTGCTCAATCTCAAAGCATAAAGAGAAAAATCTCTTTCATTCTTAACATATATATTGGCTAAGGGTGGGGATGTCACCCTTTTCTAGTCTCAGAAAAAACCTTTTACAGAAATGCGCTCTCAGATAAGATTCTCAACATAAAGACATTTAGGGCCTGCTTGATTTTCCAAATCCATGGTAAATATCTTGTAAATAAGCAATTATTACAATTTCACTCTGTTTGAAAATACACAGGTATTTATGCTTTGGAAATAGGTCCAAAAGGATTGGCTTAAATTTGTGGGCCCCACCACCGTGATATATATGACATGTCTGTGTCGTCCATCCATTTTAACATAACATTTTCATGCATGAGCCGAAAAATGAGGTAGATCCAACACTCAAGTGGCCCCCACAAAGGAAATAGTGGCCCCAAGAAGTTTTTATTGGTGGGTATTCAATTCCCTTTTTCCTATGGTGTGGTCCACTTAAGCTTTGGATTTGCCTCATTTTTTGCCTCGTGCCTTACCTTAAATTCAGTTGGCATAAGGGATAGACAGTGTGGATAAGCCGCATGCATCACGGTGGGCCCCACATATATGTTGCAACGTCCTTAACTTTCATGTTCAAAAATTAGTTCGTCAAATCCAAGCATCGGGAATGATGTCATAATTACTTTAAATAATCATTACTATTTTGTGGCCCATGGGGGTCCGCAATCAAGATATCCGATGATGATGATGATCCAACGGTCCGATGTGTCCATCAAGCTCCCATATGCAGCCCACATGCATCTTCGCAGTGTAGGGTCCTCAAAGATGCATGAACAAGCACGTCGGATCTTCAATGTGGCTAGGAATGTGAATTGGGTCAAGTGGGCCTCATGTAATGGTCGTCTAGCCATAAGGAGACTATCTCAGACCCCCTCCTCTGGTATGGTGCTCGGATGTCCTCATCAATTCCTCTCGGCTATGGAGAGTTCTATCTCTAAAGAAGGAGGTCCTCAAAGGCATCGGATATTCCATAGGCAAAGGTGAGAATACTCGTTTTTGGGAAGACATTTGGGCGGGAGAAGTCGCTCTAAAAGAAGAATTTCCAAGTATCTTTCGGCTTGCTCCGAATGGATCCATATCGTTTTTTGAGTGTTATTCCACCCTCTGGAACCCTCCCTGCAGAAGGAATCGCCATGACTGGGAGATAGGAGAATTTGCAGCTCCCCTTGGTCGTAACAGCAGCTGTAATCCTGACCAGAGCTATGCGGATAGGCTTGTTTGGAGACCGGACAAAAAAGGAACATTTTCAGTGAAGTCCTTATACAGTTTCATCGACAGGAAAGCAGATGGTGTAGGGAAGACCATGACTGATAAAGTGTGGAAATATAAATTTCCTCCAAAGATTGCGTTTTTTGGCTAGTTGGTCAAAAAAGGAAAGGTTCTTACAGTCGATAATTTGAGGAAAAGGGGAATGATCATCTCGAACATTTGCCACTGCTGTATGGCTGACAAAGAATCAGTGGACCACCTGTTTATTCATTGCCCCTTCATCAGTCAGATTTGGTCAGTAATCTTACTCTCCTTCGGTGTCTCCTGGTCTTTTCCAAATTCGACGGGCTGATTGCTTAAAGCTTGGCATGGTGTAACTCTAGGTAACCAAAGATCCACGGTCTGGAGAATGGCCATTTTGGTTGTATGGTGGTCAGTTGGGAAGAAAGAAATGGGAGGGTTTTTAATGATGTATCCAGTTTGGTGGGGTCCGTAGTTATTAGAGTACATCGGTATATTATTGAATGGGCTTCTAATGTGGCAAACTTAAAGGGTTGTAATCTACTATTATCTGGAGGGTAATCGGTTCGGTATCTCATCAGGCTATTCCCCTCTCTGTTTCTATTCTCTTTTTTAATGAAATTTTTGTTCTCTCTCTCAAAAAAAAAAAAAAAAAGTTGCGGTAACGCTAGTGGAGATCCAGGTCTCGTCGCTAAAACTTTGCCTCTATGATCCACGTACTGTCTGACTTTGGTCTGCCTTTCCACTTGACAAGGTACTCCCGGTAACCTCCATGTCATGTGGAAGCCATTCGTTCATCCCAGATATCCTCTATCATTTCTCTATTGGTAGGTGTGTATGGCAAAAGAGGTATATGTTGGGAAGAATAGTCAGGTATAGGCTAGGGTCATGGGACAGGTCGGGAGGGATATAATCAGGATCAATGTGATGGTTTGAATAAAGGCTAGTAGGTGTAGATGTTGGACCCTTAAAAGACACAAGATCTTCCACATTAAATGTAGATTTAACATCAATGTCAAGTGGAAGATCTACAACATACGATTGTGTCCCAAATTATTCAGTATTTTATAAGGTTCTGCACTATAGGCTTGTAGTTTCTTAACGGTCCCTTGTGGACACCATTCAAGCCTTGTATGAACCATCACATAGTCACCTACTTGAAACTTTCTCAACTTGTGATGGGAGTGAGCACATATCTTGAACGTTTCATTGCTCACGCTAATCGTTTTCTAATTTCAACATGTGAATCATGGATATGACATGTAAATGCATCTGCAGACTCTAACAACCTATGTGAGATAACGTGAGAATAAAATCTATAGACTTCTTAGGCTCATCTACTTGCCCTTCCAAATTTGCTTCATCCGCAGGAGTCATTTGTTAGCGAGGAAGGTTTAGTAGAGTCAACCCGGGAACAATATCTAGGGCATGTTGAATGTCCTGCGCTCGTCTGTTATGTCATCTGGGATAACATCACTAGACTCCTCCAATATCGGACTCACCTCAGGGGGTAACTCTACACAGCCCTCAGGTGTAAACTCAAGTGGCATCTCCATACTAACCTTAGGCGTGACCTCACTTGCCACATGGTGTTCTGAAACAGTAACGGTGGCCATAACGGCCACCACCGTTACCTTTACAATACAGGGCATAACGGCTGTTACAACCCTATAACAGCCGTTATGGTCTCTCTATTTTAATTTTTTTTATTTATTGAAAAAACCCCTGAAAAACGTATATCTGTCCCGTAATGTTGATTAAAAAGTATGAAAAACCTGTATATGTCCATAATAGACCATTACGAGGCTATTATGGCCTTTATAATATATGTAACGTGCTATTAACGACAATTACGAGTCATTTTTATTCCATAACGGTCTGTTAAGGCCATTACGACCCCGTAACGTGTAACGGTTGCCACCGTTACCTTTACATAACGGCCTTTACAGCCCTGAAACGGCCTTTACGGCACAACATGGTGGGCATACACAGTTAAATCAGCTTTAGTTCCCTTTCAAACTCTTTGGTATTTATTATAGGGAGAAACTCGTGTTGGAATTTCCTCATATCATCAGGATCACATTTCTTGACATCCTCATTTTCCGATGTGCTTTTAGGCAAAAGAGGACTCAAGTTTATCCTCTTACCCTCACGCATAAATGAATATGTATTCAAGCGACTGAACAGTGTCACATTGTGAATCATACAACTAGGGTCTGCCCAGAATGATGTGGCCTACATCCATAAACAAAACATCACACCATGGCCTGTTCATATAGGAACCAAACTAGATGGGAATGGAACAACGTTGAAAAACCAGAATCTAAGATGCATTAACCCATGAGACTCAATAGGGCTGAAGGTGAGAAACGACTATCAGACCTAAGCGATCCACGGTGCTAGCGGAGACCACATTGGTGTAACTACCACTATCAATGATCACCTTACGGTTTTTGTCACGGGACCAATCATCACTTTCTATAGTCTGGCCTAAGGCACGTCTAACGACTGCAAGTGGCGTGGTCACAACTCCTTTGTCTTCTTCAACACTAGCACCAATTTCAGGCCGATATTCTTCATCTTCACAATCGCCGTGATCAGCCACATCTTTATCCAAATCACCAATGATGAGGGCCTTATTTCGCTCTTTTAAAAGGGCATTGATGTGTGAAATGCCCACATCCTTAGCAGTTGTAACACGACACTTGTTCACTTCCCTTTGAACCGGTACTAGCTGGACCTTTATCCTTGACATCACTAATGTTGGATTGAGTACCATTAAGCGCTTTGGATTGACCCCCAATATTGGGCTTCGCTCCTTAGGGAGTGGCCTTGATGTTGGACTCACGAGGGTCGAATCCCATCACAAACTGGGGTTTCATATACCATTCTAGGTCTTACACCACTTGATAGGCATGCTTGAGGGTGCTGAGATCATAAGGATGAGCTCACACTGAAGCTCAAATAGGAAGCCCATCCTGAAACGGGAAAGTGTCACCAACGGGTCCTCAACGTTACATCGCATCATGTATTCATTAAACTTAGCGATGCAATCTATCATGGGCATTGATCACTGGCAAAGGGATTGCCACTGATCCAGAAGCCTCTTGCAGTATGAGAGGGGAAGATACTTTTCTCTCAAAATCCCTTTCATCGCAGCCCACAATATGACCGGGCCATCTCCAGACCTCTCCATCTCCTGCTCGACATTTGTCCCGAACAATTTCGGTTGGTCCACCAACTTCATCTACGTGAACCTCTTGACGTCAGTAAGACATGTCATAACACTCAAAATAGTGATCCATGTCCGCTAGCCAATCAAGAAAGGCCTTGTGGTCCAAGTGACCATCATAGTTCGAAGCCTCAACCTTAACACTTTTCATACACGTTAATCAGGATCATGGTGGTCCTAATACTCTTCACGACGTGGGGTACACACTCCATCATGGCCAATACCTTGGCCATGATTTCTCTCACATCCTCCAACTTGACCTCCCGCTTAAGATTGGTCATCTTCCCCATTGTCAGGTTTACCTGGAGGGAAGTCTCCAACTGGGTTATGCGATTATTGGTCTCATTCCTAGGGGTTGCAAGTTAGTTACTGGTGGTCCTACCTTGGGCCTCAATGGCCACAAGATGAGCGTTGATGGCATTGATAGCCTCGGCAAGCTGTTCAGAGTTCATTGTGGGGTGTAGACCAAAACCACGTCCAATACGAGTGAGCATAAACTTAGGTACCTAATTGGGAACCTAAAATCTAAAACTAGGATGCAGTGTGATGAGAATGGAAATACTCCTAATTCTATACTCTAAATGTGATATGAAAATTATATGCTAGACCTAAGCTCTACTACCAAAATTTTGATGCAGGACGGAATGATCTTAACCTAATGTGAAGCGATGAAATAAAAAGACATTAACTAGAGCAATGGAACGATAAAATAAAACTAATTTACCATAAATTCAGAAATTTCAGATTCATGACATATCCAAATTCAAGCCTACAATAGTCCCGCAACGTGAATCTCATAAATTATTGATTAACCGAGACCTGCGGGAGGTAGAACCCCCATCCTAGCATAGATTAAATCCAAATTCAATGGAAATCATGGGATGTTGGAAATGGGTTTGGGATATTTAAGCTTAGAGGAATTAGGGTTTGGAACATTAGGGTTGAGGTTTTGGGAGGTTTTCGGGTTAGAATTTCATATTTTGGGTTTAAATGGTTTAGGATTTAGGATTTTTAGAATTAGGAATATGGGTTTCAGGTTATGGGAATTAGGGATTTACGATTTGGTCCAGGATTTTCAAATTTTGGAGATTCAGGTTTGGAAAATTTGGGAATTCGGGAATTTTAGAGTTAGGGTTTGGTGAAATTAGTTTAGGGGTTTTGAAGAGGGAAGTTAAGGGAAGGGATGAGCATTCGTGACGAAACAAGGGAACATTGCACAAGGATATCCGTACAAACAATTGCACGTGCGTGCGTCCGTATGTCCGTAAAGAATGGTCGGTTGTGGTCGGTTTGGGCTTAGGATGGGTCGATTTAGGTTTAGGATGGTAACAAAGAAGAAAAGAAAGGAAGAGAGGAAGAAGGAAGAATAGAAGAAGATTAGAGAAGATGATACCTTGTTGAGGAGAGATGTAGAAAATATGACAAGGGAATAACTCCCTGTGGTTTCGCACCACCAATCCAATCACAGGATGAAATTTTGCTCAATCTCAAAGCAAAAGGAGAAAAATCTCTTTCATTCACAACATGCATATTGGTCGAGGTAGAGACGTCCAAACCTTCACAGTCTCAGAAAAGACCTTTCACAAAAAGGCACTCTCAGATAAGATTCTCAACATAAAGATGCTTAATTAATTAAAGTTGTGCCCAACTCCCTAATCTCAACACAAATATGAGCTATACCAAAAATAATGAAACATGTAAACAAACTAAACAACTAAAATATTTTGTGGCCCATTGGGATCCACAATCAAGATGTCCGATGATGATAATCCAACGGCCCGATCATGTCTACTCAATCCAACAGTCTGACATGTTCATCAAGCTCGTATATGCAGTGCATCTTCCTAGTGCGGGGTCCTCAAAGATACACGAACATGCACGTGGGGTCTTCAACGTGGCTAAGAATGTGATTTGGGCTAAGTGGGCCCCATGTAATGGTCGTCTAGCCATAAGGAGACCGGCCCAGCCCTCCTCCTCTGGTATGGCTCTCTGCATGGCATTAAGGCAAGCTACACTACAGAGTGTAAGCTACATGCTACATAGCAAAGTTGTTTAAAATGCTGATTACATTGCACAAGATAAGGCAACTAGAGAAACCAAGGGATACGTATTTGTATCATTGAGGATGAAGGAAGCTGATTAAAACGAATAGACTATGGAAGTTTGGGGTTAAGCATATTTAGATCGATCAGGAAAAATATAGCTGAAAAGCGAAGATCTAGGGTTGGAAAGGAAATGGAAGAAAGGGAAGAAAGTGAAAACAGAGGAAACCATCGGACTCGGAGGGGATAAGGGAAACGTAATTTCAACATGCAGTTCAGAGGCCCGTAAGTAGAGAAGCCTGGATCGAGGAACAGGAATGTAAGACATCTTGAGTGATTGTGAACGAGGTAATTGCAGAGGAAAGAAGGGAGAGCCTTGGGAAAACCTTAACGAGTATCATGTGGCTGCGTGTGGAGTGAGAAGATATTTAATGAAGAATTTGAAGAATGGCTAACCCTATGGTGGGGTTTGAGATCCAATGGGCCGTTGTGGAAGAAAAAAAAATGAGCTCAAAGGTTTGGATCAGTCTAGACCTAGTATTGGAGAGGTCGAAAAGGTTTCGAAAAAGGAGATACCTTTTAGAATGGTCAGCTATGAAAGCTGGAGAGGTGGACTCTGTTAGCGGGTGTGGAGGAGTAAATAAAGTGGTGAGGTTATATGGTGTATCATTGTATACGTGGCTACAATCAGCTTTCTGGCAGCTAGGCACATGTCTGCCCAGGATAGCAGATCTGGATGAGAGCTTAATATTTAGGTTCATGTGTCAAGGTTATGGGAAATGATACAGTGTTATTCATTACAAAGGAATGTTTAGGTACATAAATGAAAGGCATGAAAAGGAAGTGGCTAATAATCGGCAGAGGCGGAAAATATGAAGAAAAGGTAGGAGCTTTCTCAGGTTAGCATGATGCAAAGGAAGTGCCAAGGAATGAGTAAGGAAGTAGGAACGAAAAAGTCAAAGACAAGTTAGCTTTCTCAGATCTTGGCCTCCAAGGGGATCAAAGTCCCAAATGAAACTGACACGCTCACACTTTTGGAAGCTGGAAGTGTTGACGATCTTATAAGTAACAGGCTGCCACTTTGTTAAAGGTGACACATTAAATGTCATTATGTATGCAGTGAAGAGAAGTTTGAGCCCGGCCAACGAAATTTGCAGCAAGAATTCCAGTTTCAAGTAACCGATTCTAAAAAAGTTGTGTGACAGAAAACCAGATTTTGGCATTTTTTAATAAAATTCAGTTATCTTTCAAAAAACAAAAAAGATTTTCTTGACAGGCTACTAGTAAAAAAAGAAAAGAACTAATGTTTACAGAATCACACTCAAATACTTAAAGAGAAAACATCATAAAATTCATTTGTTGTTAAACCACCAAGACTACATTGTGGAAACTGCAACTTGTTTCACTGACAATAACTTGAATATATAAAAGAGAAGGAAAATCTGTAGAGATCTGGAGAAATCTTAACAGATACACATCTTAACAAAGAAGGAAATATTCTATTCTAGAAGATTATGCTAATCTGCTCTAACAATTGTATATACCATAAGTCCATGCACATGGCCGTATAGGCCTCGAGATAGGCATCAATACAACTTAGGAAGTTTCTATAAAGTATCCTCTAGACGTTCTTCATCATTTGCTTCCTGCTAGCTCACTGCTCACATAATAATTCCAAAATGATTCAAACTATTAATTACTTGATATTTGCACAGAAACATGGCCCAAGGGATTGTATGTAGGGGTGGTAACAAGCCAGGCTGGCCAATTGGGTATCAGGCCCTCACACAATGTGTAGGCCTGCAATAGATGCCCTTGGGTTGGGTATGGCAAAATTTTCTATTGACTTCCAACTCAAGCCCAAGAACAGGCCAATTTGTGTTGTTAATGTGTAGGCTTGGGCGAAAAATCAAAGGCCCGATTGATATAATAGGCCAAGACTTGGCCTGACTTTTAGGCCTAAGTAAAAATCAGATCTGGCTCTAGCTGACACCGACCCAGCCCGGCTTGTTGCTAGCCCTAGATGTACTGATGTGATGTACAAATACCTCAAAAAACCGATATAGTTGTGTACAAAGCTATCGAGGCATATACATTTGGACCTATTGGCCCCACAGTCCAACCAATTGTCCATCAAAGAATCCAACAGGATGCATGTGTCCCAAGGTCAGACAGTAGAAATGGTCCAAAACATCCATCAGGTCCCTTGATCTGATCCATACATTCTATCCAATCAATTTGAACCACTAATGTGGTTCAGATCATTAATATGGATGGATATGGAGAGATGAATGGACGGGCCTGATCTTCAATCTGGACCCTTGAAAAGCGTTGATCTTCAATTGACCACCAGCAGAACCACCCTTCATCTCCCATTGGATGACCAAAGGGTCCAGCATCAATAATCATCATCAACTTCGAATTAACCAGCATGACAAAAAAAAAAAAGGTAACCAACACCAAATAGCTGGGAGAAGGCTGTAATTATGATGATAAATGAGTGATATAAGAGAGCTCACAGTTGAATTTATTTCTGCTAGTTTAATAATTTCTTGAGAGTTGACAGTATCAGTACTGTCACATGTAACAAAAGGAAGATGAAGCATAGACTACAAGATTAACAAACCTCGTCAGATCATCAGGGTCCACATCTTTCCATTCAACTTCTTCAATAATCTCCACAATATGTTTAATTCTCTGCTCAAACTCCACAGATTCTAGAAGACCTAGATCATCACTTAGGAAGGTTTTTCCATCAAGAGGAAGGATTACCTGTCAAATGGTTATCAAATAAGATGTAAAAGAAAATTGTTATTAAAAAAAAAAAAGTTCACTGAAACTACACAGTCGGTAGAAAGAATAAGCAAAATCATAGCATGTTAACAAAATGCACGTGGCAATAAAATCAACTTCTCCAAAAAGCTATGGCATCTAAAACCAATGAAAATGATAGATTAAGCATTCAGTAACAACTATGCCACAAAGAGGTCTCTATACAACTCACTCTTCCATTTGTAATGACTGCGGTAACACCAAATCCAAGCCCCAATTGCCTGTATAAAAAAAATGACACCTGTACAAGGTTTCAATTTTAAAATTAAAATGTTAATAACCTACTCAACAAATGTAAATCTGCATAATTACACTAAAGCATTTTTTTTGAAAGGTAATTACACTAAAACATCAAAACAGTTCAGAAGCATAATTTTTCTGCTACACTGAGAAGGAATAATCAGTAAAAGCACAAATAACCAGCAATTAACTGTGAACCGAACTGGATGATTAAACAATAGGAAAATCACTGAGTAAAAAGAAAACCTAAAGCACTTGCTCTGAGAAGTGTGGTAGTGTGAAATGGACAATAACAAACTCCAGAATAGAATGATCTCTCAAAAGAATATCAAAACAAGTGATTCCAGCCATTCATATCTTCTGTCAGAATCTCCTTTAGCAAATAATTGCCAGATATCTTTAACAATTCAAGACAAAGAACATCAAGTGATTCAAGCCATTCACAATTCCAACTAGATTAAAAATCCTAACTATATCCATCTTTAGCAAATAATTTCCAGAATCTCCTGTCAAACTATATAGAACAACAAGAGCTCATAAACATCTTTGTGCTCCAACCACAGGGTATTGGTACTGGCAAAATGATTCCATTTAGTCAACCATCACTTCAAAAGTTTAAGTCAATCATTAACCCCATGAATTAAGAGCTATTTAACAATCAAGATGAAATCAACCAAATCTATTAGGGACAGATTTTATTCAAATGTTCATAAAATATTTTTGGAGATGACACTGATGCTTCTAGACTGCGCCACGCAGTGATTCAATGCAACATATCTTTCACATGCTCAATCAGATAAACATAAGTTCTATTTTGACCATAATGATCTCCACACAAGGCTGTAGTCCCGCTCATTTTTCAGGGTTTCAATGTCCATTTTCCTTCTATGATATCAGAATGGCACAGATATACCATGGATATATAGGTTAGGATGACAGAATAGTCTCCCACCACAATATTGCTTATGCATACATCATGATTATGCCCAGGTTTTGTTTGGTGGATATTCTTTGATATCTTGCAGTTTTGTTGGGTGATGCCTCGATCAATTGGGTTCTTCTTGGTCCATAGCTGCCTCTTCTTGCAGGTTTGTGGGCGATATGGCTGGCGCAACCTCCCTCCCTCCACCAAGACCTCTATACACAAAGACACGTCACCGCAAAACTACAAAGTGATGCTGGTGAATAACTCATCAGGTGTGTTATAACACTATATCCTCCTCGTCAAGTGTGTTATAACACGAAAAATATATCCTCCATGAAACTTAATAGCAAGAATAAATCTAGTAAAAATAACAATAAATTAGCAAAACACTAGGTTACTCAATTTAATTACATGTAATTAGAAAATGGTATATCTCACGAGTTTCTATCTAAAACTGGTCGATGCCATTCAAACTTCACTCAGAAGTCAGAACAATCAGATGGCACCCATCAAAATGAAAAAAAAAAAAAAAATCATAAGGCGTAAAACTGAAGAAATGAATCAAAGCTCAGTCCACACTGCTCATTGACTGAATCCGATCAACTTGAACAGACACTGGCCGAACTAGTTAGTTAATATTACACATATGACTATAATGTCTTTTTACCTGGAAGGTATTTCAGTTTGATGTATAATTACTTCTATCTTGCTATTATACTCATTACCCAAAAGCTCTTTCTTCAATATTCCTTTGAAAGGAACAGAAGGATAGTAACACTTTTTCCTACATATTATCAGCACAAGTCAGAAAATTGAATCCCAAGAAAAGAAAGAAACCAAAGCCTTCCCCAACTTTTCCATCAGATCATCACTTGCAATCAGCCCTAGACTAATGCAAAAGTGCAAAATGTTGCTTCCATTCTCATCTTTACCCTCCCGTTCTTGTTTTCTCATATATGCAGTTCATGTTCCTTGATAGACTTCCTCTTCCCAAATTTCCTTGACTTTTGCAATCGTACTTATTCTCCTTCGAGCTTTACCTCTCAGATCTTATTTGCAAGATCTGATCGGCTTTCTTCCTCTCCTCAAAAGAGAAAAGCAAAGAAAATGCAGATGGTCCGCACCCCTCTCCCCTCTATTTCTTCAATGTCTATTTCCTTCGATTTGACCACACAACTAATCAGAATGTCCCATTCTTTTTCTTAAATGCTAATAGCCTAATAGCATCAGTTCGAAATATCAAACCTCATTTTTTAAATGTTGTCATTTGGAAGGGGAGTTCGCATAATTAGCTAGTAGCCGAGACCACGGGGGTCATATGAATGGTTTGGTTGTAGGGTCAGCAAATGAACTGCAAATTAATTCCCACTCAAGATGGAAAAAGAAAATATATATCCAATGATTTGGGTGAGTTCCTAGTCCGAGCTCAAAGTCATGCTCAGAATTCTTCTTAGTATCATATTAGTTGCAACATCACTTCGTCAATCTGAAGCAAACTGCATAGATCAAGTAATGATAGAAATGATTAACCAGTCCAAATAACTTCAGGAATGACATACACAATAGATCTCCATAAAGTTTTATTGCTAATTTTTTGTGCTGTTAAGATATGGTCGAGATGAAAGCATCATACTGAATGGAAGAGGGGTGAAATCTAAGAGCTTTGGACATTAAGAAAAGACAACAGATGGAAATATATACCTTCTCAAGGTGGTTCCTCAATGCATCCATAGATGAGCCTGAAAGAGCTGTTCTGTATCTCTCAGATGGCAAACCATATGCCCCAGCAAGCTCGCAAACTTTTTCTACAAATAACTGAAAAGTTTCAGCATCTAGAGATGAGAGGAGTATATATTCACTCTCATAAAATGAGCACAGCTGATCCAAAAAATCCAACACTTTCGCCTTATGACTGTATGACATCATTAAAGCAACAAGTCACCAACAAAGTGTTAGTAAGCATCAATGTTCCTGAACTTGAATATACAATAAACCAAGTGATGAAATAGGAGTGGCCTGTAGATGTCCATAAAGCTTTAAAAGATTTAACCAACCTAAACGAGGATGCGGTAACTTCGAAAACCTTTGCCAGAAGTAAAGAAGGTGATACGTCAACAGTATCAGCATTAAAAAGTATGCCGATGCGTGCTCTTTTTGATCCTCCCATCTGCACCAAATGCACAAGTCACCAGGAGAAGAGAATGACAACAACCCAAGCTAATAAGTGAAAGATAAATACGATTGTTGTTTCATAGTGATAAAAAGAATAACCAGGTAACGTAGTCCTTCACGTAGCAACTTCACCCCTTTCTTTGACGTAACATTAACAGCAAGAAGATGAGTTACCGGCTTCAAATCATCCGCAGCTGAAGCAGAATTTCGAACAACATGAGCCATATGTCAAGGTCAAATGAATCAATGTTATTGAATTGCAGCCCCAAGCTTCTTATTCTAAAACAATTATGCTTACTTCCATGAGAATGCAAGTAGCTGATCTCATTGAGCACTGATTCCCGTTCTAGGAATGATGTGCAAAGAGATATAAACCTTTTCTGGCCCTTTCCATCCCCTGTAATCTACATTACGGTATAAACACAATGACTAATGATGAGATACCACCTTAACATCATTGCACAATAAATCCCAAATATGAAATTTTAAGATTCAAAGGATGGACAGTCAATCATAGTGAAGCTACCTATACAGCTTACCTGTGGGTTATAACGATTATAACCACTTTCAGAAAGGAACTTTTCCAGCACATCTGTATGTGAATTGATATGTCCATAGTAAACTTGTTCTTGAATTCTAGGGAGCTCTTCATTCATGGCATTTATAGAGGCCTCCTGAACAAAAAATGTGCATGTAAACTTGCCTTTCAAAACAAAAAGTGTGCTTGTAAACTTGACTGCAAATTAAAAGATTGAGTGCACATTAAAGAGTAACATTATCAAGATAATGAGATGATTACAAATCCAAAAAGACTATCCAATTTGTGACAAATCATCAATTTAAAGTCTCACAGATGCATTGTATAATCAACATATCAACTTAAACACCACAGACATTGACTAACTTGATAGACTTCAGAATAATATTCCCCACAAAGCATACATGCTGTCACATCATGAAGTCAAAGCCATGAGTGTAAATTCCTGATGAGGACTTCAGAGGAAAAAAAAAATATCTGCCAGTAAGTTCTAACTTAATAAATGAAGAATCAAATAAACCTGTGAGTTTAAAATCACATAATGAGACCTGGGAAAAGAAAACATAGTAAGAGAAAAAAAAAAATCTTTGAATTCAAGATATGTGGGAAAAATGGACCTAGAAAAACTGGCAACAAATAAAGTGAAGTTTGAAATCAACATACAAGACAAAAATAAATAAATAAATAAAAGGAACTATAGGTCTGTAAGTTCAAGTCATATCCTAATCACCATTACCACAATACATATTAATCAACATGATCACAACCATCCATTAAATATTCCAATAAGGCATGGATCAATTTGGTGTCTCAATCAGTTAAGAGTTAAGAAATCATATATATATATATATATATATATATATATCCATAAATATAAGTTGACAAGGAGATCCATCATTTAATCTCTTATCAAGAATAACATAAAACCACCGACCTATTTTAAAAGATTCTTAAAGCCCCCACCAATTTAAAAACAGAAAATGAAGGCCAAATAAAAATTTTAAAAAGAATTAAATAAAAAATAAATATTTAAAAAAAAAAAAAAAAAAAAAAAAAAAAAACAACAACAAGAAGAGAGCAAGTATAGTTTGAATCGTAAATAGGGATTTGAATGGTAAATCATAGGGATTCAAATTGTAGAGTCAAAGGATTCATCTAAAAAGGAGTGCAAAATGGGACCCAAACCGTTTTGCCTAAGTTCGACTCAAATTGTAAATTGTAAGTCGTAGGATTTTGACAACTATGAATTGAAAACCATACTTACAAGATCATTTATAAGAGAGATTACTGGTAAACATTGTACGGCACAATCTTCAAATTTTGTACAAATAATTTTCACAAAAGAACATTGGATTTCTAGATATTTCATGTCATTTTTTTCCAAGAAATCATTGTTGGTTTGAAAATTCGAATAATGTCACAGATATTGGCTCAGGGCAATTAAAACTAACGAGAACCCAGAGAATTTATGGAAGGCAACTGTGTGCTAGTTGTCATAAATATTGAAAATTTTGTGCCCGAGGGATGCAAAAATCCTCAAATTTTCTAGAATGTGACCAGTAATTTCAAATTTTTTGAGAGCCGACTTATTCTGCAAGTTGCCCATCTTTAAGAATTTGAGGGATACTGTTTCTGCTTTGGTGAGAAATATGGCATTACAAGAATCAATGAGATGGCACTCCACAGCCAAAGAAATAGAGGGAGAAAAAAGGTAGTCAGTGAGCTATTTAAACTAGTCTGCACTCTGGAATTTGGAGCAGACTGAACCGGTTGGCCAACCTTCAAGTATTTGAGGTTCAGAGCATCTTTGTCAAGAATTAGATTTAGAAGTTGGATTTCCTAGGAATGATTAGTAAAGACTTTCTCCATAAGGAGACAATTTCCAGTCTCCGGTGCCACCTGTGATTTTATATCGTTTGTCTCCATGTTACATTTTACGAAATAAACATATTAAATTGACCCTACACCCGAAGGACTTATTTGCTTGATTCACTGATTGGAAAGTTAAGAAACATGGCAAGGAAGCTCGCCCCGGAGTCATCAACTGCGGGAAGGAACCTCTGGTGGTCAGCTCTGTCCCTGGGCCCATTGCCGGAGGTGGTTGGACCGCAATCTCTAGGCGACAACCTCCAGCGAAGAAGCGGAAGACCCAGTTGTCCTCCCTTTTGGAATTCCCCACTCTCTTCATTACCAACTTCCTAGAAGAATGGAATAAGCACCTGTTTTCCAGAGTCTTTAGGAAGGTTGGGGGTGGTGAAGGAGGTGGTCATCCTGAAGAAGAAAGGATCTCCATCCAGTCATGACTTTGCCTTCATGCGCAAGGAGTCTGCTAAGGAGGCTGCTCAAGCCATCGCCACTCTCCATCAAGCCAGCTTCAGTGGTAGCAAACTCTCTGTTCAAAACGCTAGGTATGGTTTCGAAAACCATGAGCTTTCGTATGGTTTCGAAAACCATCAACAAAGCTCCGAGTGGGAGAGATGTGGATCTTGGAGGAATCTCAAAAAGGTACTCTTTTGAAATCCCAAAACTACTATCAAACCCTCACCCATATTTATCCCAACAAGCATTAGCCAAAAGACCCTAATGTCCCTACAAAGTACCCCTACACCCCCTGCTCTCCCCAAAACACCCCTACTATCCATCCCCTCATGTGCCAAAAGTCAATACATTCCATCCCCTCACCCATCTCTCTCCATACCATCTCTCAAGCTACCCATCTCCCTGCTCTCTTTTACCCTCCCCATTCTACCCCTCACTCTTTCCTCCCTTCCCTCTCTATTCACCTCATGCTACGAACCCCCCAAAGCCCCATAAGGCTACATTTTCCACCAATTGAGCTAGCAAAAAGAAAGAAAAGAGAGTGAGAAAAGGAGGAGAGAGAGAGAGAGAGAGAGAGAGAGAGAGAGAGAGAGAGGAAGATTAGGAGAAAAAGAGAGCTTAAGAAAGAAAAGAGAGATTGAGAGTGTTACAGAGAGATTAGGGATGAGAAAGAAAAGAGAGATTGAGAGTGTTAGAGAGAAATTAGGGATGAGATTAGGGGAAGGAGAGGAGCTTGGTGGAGATTTGACCGTCCGTTCGCACCCCCCATCTAGCCTTCGAGTGTGAGTGCAACGGGTTGATCAACCCGTCATTTTCTTCTTTTTTGTTCTTATGATAGTGGGCCTATTGGTGTGGGACCCATCATGATGTATATGTAATATCCATGATGTCCTTCCATTTTGATGGAGGTGGAACCCACTTGTCCATGCTATCCAGCGTGGACAATGTGGCCTACCTTGATGTATGCATTGAATTGAACGTGGGCCCCTTAATGGCGAGGGCTCACTCCTCGCAACCTTCTCTCCCTCTCTCTTTCCCCCTCTATCTATCACTCTGGTTCCCGTGGGCAAGCACACTATCTAAACAGCGTGGTCACGATGTGTGGCCCCACCGTGATGTTTATTTTCCATACAACCTATTGATTAGGTCACATGGGACCTGGATGAGGGGCTCGCGTGATTAGCAACTTGATCCAAAACTTTTGTGGGGCCCAACTCTAGAAACAATGGGGAATGCCCACTGTTAAAACCTTATAGGACCTAGGCGGGTCCAGCGTAATGTATCTGTTTTACTTACATTGTCCTCCGTTTTTCTAGCCTATTTTGGGTGTGGACCCACTGATTGGTGTGGCCCACACGATGTGGGTATGAAACCCATCCCGTCCATCCATCTTGCCAGCCCATTTGATGGGCCAAATCCAAATCTCAGTTGGATCGTGCCTCAGGAACCAGTGGGGATTTAATTCCCACGGTTGAAACCTTTGTAGGCTAACCATGATTTTTATTTGCCACCCAACCTGGGCAAGGTGGGGCCCACTGTGGAGCCCCACCATGATGTATGTGTTTTATCCAGGTGGCCCGGTAGATCTGGCCACGAGGACGGGCCAGGATCCCTGGTGGGCCTACCAAAAATGAGACAGATCCAAGGTTTAAGTGGATTGCACTTGGGAGTTGGGCCAACATGATTTTAGTGTGCTGCCCAATCTGGGCAAGGTGGGGCGCACTGTGGACCCCGCCATGTGGTAGACATGCCTCCCAAAGTCGTCCATCTATTTAATCATGGAAGCAAGCCACAGGCATTGTGGGCGGTCCAAAATGCAGCAAAACCAAATCTTAGGTGCATTACATTGTTGGACAGCATTGTTGTCCAGCATGTTATTCCACACTGTGGGGCGCCTCTATCGGTCCCACTTTGATGAATGTGTTGTATATCTGTCGTCCTCACATGGCAGAGGCATGGGGGCCCGATTTGAGGTGGACACCACCATCAAAACTTCCTAAGGTCACTGTAATGTTTATCTGCTATCAAAATTGTTTGTGAGGCAAACTGTGGACCCCACCTGATGTATGTACCCTGCATCCACGCCCTCCATCAGTTGTACCAACCTATTATAGGGCGTGGGCCGGAGAGGGAGGCAAGCCACGTATAGGTGAACCCCACGCTGGACAGTGGGTGCTGCCCACGTTGTCCGGCTTGTGGGCCCCCTTTGGGGCATCATTTAGGGCCTGTCGTGGTCCCCTACTTGATGCATGTACTACATCCTCGCCATGCATCTGTTTTGCTAGATCATTTTAGTGCACGAGCCCGATTATGGGGCAAATTCAACTCTCAAGTGGGACATGACGGTTTACGTCTCTAACAAGGCCTTCCTTGGGCCCGTTCTTAGATTGGATTCCACCCCAGCCCGGGTTCCCCCTCATTCTTGGGTATGGGCCTAGAAATAAGGCAAGCCCAAGGCTCAGATGGACTCCTTTCCTTAGGGCCCAACATGATTCCTTGTTTAAGCCCACATATGGGGCCATGATTTGTGTAGATGTGGGCCGCCACATCTGGCCTAGCCTTTGGAGAATTTGTAGGGCCCACATTGAAGCCCCTTATAGGGCCAACCATGATTGATCGTGTACTCCACTAAATGCCCCATGTATTTTCGCTAGAAACATGATTAGGCCACTCAATTAGGGGCTAGGGTAGAGTCTTAAGTTGACCCTTGATGTATTCACAAAGCTTGCTACAAGTGGGCCCATTGCTTGTAGGCCCACTCCCATGGGACCATGTAGGACCCATTAGGGTTGGATCCAAGTGGACCCTACCTAGACCCATGCATTCTTATGTGATTACGGACATGTATGGTATGATAATGTGTTTATAACAAGTTAGTATGCTTAGGCTATTAGTGATGTAGCTCCACACCTTAGTAACACAAGTATTACGCATTATATATGTCACGATTGCATTTACACCCTAGCAGCATCAGGATTGTAGCATACACCGTAGCGATATCAAGGTTGTAGCCTCCGCGGCTTTGTCGTGGCTAGCGTATACGAGTACGGACACTAAAAATTGGTTACTTTTATTGAATGCTAAAAATGTCCCTAGGTGAAAATCCCTAAACCCATGTGGCACCAGTATGATGCTCCAATGCCTAGACCAAGTGGATCCACAAGCACCCGTGTGTCGAATACCAGTAGGTCATGTCTCCCATTGTGTCGTGGTCGGTCGGAATGGGGTACGGTCTTACCTGCTCGAAGTGTGTGGTAGCGATTGAAACTAAGTCTGACCAGCTTGGAAATGGGTCCGCTAATGGCGAGCTAGGTGGGCATTAGCATACCTTTAACGAGGCAAGCAATGTGGTCTCTTATGCTTGCATGATCACGCTACAGATCGGTGCCTATGTACCAGACCTCGGTGATGTTCCAGTTGGGAAACGTTCTGATGTGGATTAGATAAGGATTGGCATGTTTATGTTGCATCTGTCGCATATAACACTTGGCCCTGTAGGCCTTTCCATTGCATAGCCTTGGTATGGCTAATAACATTCATGGCTAGGCAGTATAGCCTCCCTGATTTCAACTTACTCTGATACTTGTATACATGTCGTATGCATTAACATTGCGCACGCACGCACTCTACTAGACTTCATTTAGAAGCTCATGCATGTTTGTTAATGTTTCATGATGCAGTAGAGCCCACAGTAGTGAGGATGGAGCATGTGTCTGTTCTTTTGATTTTTGTTATACCTTATCTTTCCTTTTTAGCACTATATTCAAATTTTTATATAATCAATATGTGATGGGAGTGTTTTGGTGTACTTGTGGTTATGCTCGATTACAAAAATAAAAATAAAAATAAAAATAAAAAAACACCCTAAAAATCCTCCTCGTGGCATCTCGCTTTCGGAACTTGGCATATGAGCACTAGGCGCTGAAATCGGGGTATCACGAAGGCTATTGGCACCAGATTCAGAGCACGGGAATTTGGTGAGCCCTGCCACTAAGTTTAGGGCATGACACTTGGTATCAATCTCTCTGCCCTTGCTCTTTCCAATTTAGCGATTGTCTTCAGATGTAGGGCTAGTTCGTTCCCTTCCTCGTATCCTAGCCTCCTGTTGTGCATTAGCAAGCCTGCCAAGCATCTATGGTCATTCAACGAGTGGAGCAAAGACATTCCAACTAGAAAAGTCATTCCTTGTCCCTTGGGGAGGCGTTTGACACTCATTAAAGCTACCCTCTCCAAGTTGCATTCTCTCTCTCTCTCTCTCTCTCTCTCTCTCTCTCTCTCTCTCTCTCTCTCTCTCTCTCTCTCTCTCTCTCCATGCTGAAAGTCTTTGAACAGGTTACGTAGGGTCAAAAAAGACTTCCTGTAGAGTAGGAGTTCTAATACCCGCAAATTTCATCTCCACAGTTGGTCGGAGGTCTGCAAACTTATCTCGGATGGTGGTGTGGTCATCCAAGACCTTGCCTCATTAAACTCGGCCCTTCTTAGTAAATGGATCTAGCACTTTGGCTTTGAAGGAGCTACTTGGTGAAAATTGATCATCGCCAATAAATGTGGGACATGTGGAGGGTGGCAAACCAAAACTTCCTCCCTTTATAGAGCCTCTTGCATTTGGAAGGCCATTACCAAAATGGGCCCTCAAATGCAAGAAGTCTTCTCCTTCTCTCTTGGTAATGGGTCCCATATCCATTTCTGGGAGGACTACTAGATTTTTTATTACACTCTTGAATCTCTCTTCCCCAGTTTGGCTCGCATTGCCTCGAACAAGTCCATTTCTATAACTAGTTGCTTCTCTAATGTTAGGTCTGGGATTTGGTATCCCCTTCACAGGAGAAATCTTTCGAACTCAGAGTTGAAATATTTCCTCCGGCTTCTCAAGATCTTGAGAGGCTATCCTTCCTCAAGAGTTGAGGATTCACTTTTGCAGTCCTTAGCAGATCGGACAGTTTCTCAATCAGTTCGCTCTTCTCTCTATTGAGTAGGAACCCCCCTCCCCCAGGGCAACCTATGTTGATTTTCTTTCTTCGCCTGGTCCTACAGAGCTCCTCTGAAAGTTGTTTCCTTCGCCTAGCTTCTTGGTAGTCTTAGAATCTTAATCGTTGATAACTTGCAACAAATAGGGATGACTCTTACCAACATGTCTACCTTGCATGGAACACGTAGAATCAATTAACCACCACCTCATTCCTTACACTTTTCACCCATGGAGTGTGGTCTTGTATCCTTGTTCTTTTCCATACCCCTTGGATTATGCCTAATTTCACCTAGGATCTCCTTTTTCCTTGGCATGGGGGATGTGTTGGGAAGGATCTCAACGCTATTTGGCGCCTGGTTATTATGGCAACCATTTGCGGCATTTGGAAAGAGAGGAATAATCATTGCTTATAGAATTCCCATCTTATCTCTCGGGTCATTTCATTTATCAAAGGGGAGGTGGCAGATTGGTCGTCATGTCTCCCGATCTCTAATTCTTGTATTTAATTTTGTCTTTGGGTTGTAACAGGCCTTGCCTATTCTCCTTTTCACCTTTTGGCAGCTTTTTAATAAACTGTTATTAATCTTTTTTTTAAAAAAAAAAAGAGAGAGAGAGAAAAAAGAAACACAAGGAAAAGAACCTAGATCCAAGGGGCATTTTCTCACAAAAATATTTCCAAAGAAACAAAAGGGTGCCGACTTGGGGGACCTGGGACCAAAGAATTTTGCGAGCTGGTCAACCACCTCCAAGATGTTGAGTTTTTTCCCCAAAACAACCTTCTAGAACTTGCATCAGAGCTGTCAAACGTCACATGCTAAGCAAGTAACAATATGAAGTCATACCACATTCTGCATTATGAACATTTCCCATGTGCTTTAAACAAAAGTCATCATCTAAGCCTCATCCCAATTAATTGGCAGCTACATGGATCCTACTCCACCCATATTGTTCAGATTCAAGATGAAAGTTATGGCACAAGTTTGACACTGGCCGATAACCTGATTCAACCCTCCTTTATCCAGGCTGGGGACTGGGAGTGAGAGAACAAAACTCACACTGGTGGATGGTAACAAAATATTACATAGGTCGATTACAATTAAGCACTATCTAATAGTCTATTACATAGGTTGATTACAATCAATGAGTTGTGCTTAAACAGAAATCATTTTAGGAAATGAATAGGTTCTAAATCCATATTTTCAGGCCAAGAAATCCCAGGAACAAAACAGATATGCAAGGCAAAAGACAAAAATTGCTAACCACTGCACTTCCAGGTTTGGCATACACTACAAATGCAAAAAAGTTTCACAAAACTCATGACCTTGTGCAATTATACATTCAAAGCCTACTTTCTTTTTTCCTTTTTTGCCCAATCAGTGAAATGTATTACACTCAATTGGTTTAGCTGAAAGCAAAGTGTTCTGTTGCGGTAACGGTGGGCATAACGGTCCCCACTGTTACCGATACAGATACACCCCCCGTATCGGCCGATACGGGGTGTGTAACGTTCGAATTTTTTTTTTTGTCAAAAAAATCTGGAAAAATATCCATTAAATCAGAAATATTCTAAATATTACAAATATGCATTCATTTATAATTTTGAACATGTTTATGGTGGTGTAACGGTCCAATCTCTGGTGAGAATGCTATATCGAGCTGTATGATGGATTTATGAACCTGACAACCTAGAATTAACTGCAAACCTTTTATATTTAGTTTTCTAACTATATAATATTTATATAAATTTATTATAATGAATGTAATACCAAAACATCTTATACTTTCAAGTTTTCCTTTTATTTATAGTGCTAGTGCATTGCATACTTCGTGACTCACATACATTTCATTTCAATATATATAGTTTAGGGACTTTTGTATCCTATTATGTAATTCATATACGTAACAATTTGATATTTTTTCCCAAAAAGATCTTTTAAAAAAATTAAATTAAAATTAAATTAGGGTAAATAGTGTTGTCAATTAGGGGCTGATTAGGGGACCATTTGATGCCCTAAACTAGCCTCAAATTAATGCAATCTATTGGCACTTATCTCACTAATGGATTGGTGGACATTTATTGGACATTGACGAAATGAAAAATATCAAATGGTCCTATTTCAAAAAACAAATGTTTGCAACCTAATGGTGAAAATTGTTCAAACAATTTAATTTTTGGATTGTGACTTAGCAACAATGGTCCCAAAATTTAATTGGTTAATTTTAAGTTGATATATACCTCATGTATAAATTTTTAGGGCCATGTATGTGGGGTCCACTCAATTATGTATTATATATACATGCCATCCATCCATTTTGGCAACTCATTTAAGGGCATTGGAAAAAAAATGAGGTAAATCCATATCTCAGGTGGACCACTAGTGGGCCAGGCGGGCCAATGTATTTGTATATCCATGCTGTCAATCCGTTTTGCCAACTCATTTTAAGGCATGGTCCAAAAATTCAGGTAGATCTAAATCTTCGGTGGACCACTAGTGAATATGCCTTTAAAAGTGGGGCCCACCTCAATGCATTTGTTGTACATCCATGTGGTCCATCATTTTTGCCAACTTATTTTAGGGCATGGTCCAAAAAATGAGGCTGATCCAAATCTTAGGTGGACCAAAAAATAAGGATTTAATTCCCACCATTAAAATTTACTTAAGACAATTTTTTTTTTGGATCAAGCTGTTATTTGTGTTCTCCCTTCATCAAGGTCAAGGTCTATGTGACCTTATAATCAGGTTCGATGAAAAATTTATCAGGAAAATAGGGAAAATGTAAAACACAGGAAAATGAACTTGAAAAATTGATGGACAACATGGATATACTACACATAAATCAAGGTGTGCCCCACGTAACAAAACAGTGTGTGTGCATTGTGCTGCGTGCATTGCAGAGTAAAAAGTAATAATAATAAGTGTGTGGCTATGAAACAACCACGCAGTCCATTCGTTTTTTCTAAAGAGGGAAAAAAAAAAAAAAGAGAGAGAGAGAGAGAGAGACCAACTGCTGGGCCGCCGCGAGGGAGGCCGCAGCAGCGTCGCAGCCAAAAAAGAAGAAGAAGAAGAAGAAAGGAATTATATATATATATATATATATATATATATATATAGATATATATATATATATATACACACCACAACACACACATTTATTTATATAGGGTAGGTTTTTTATTTTTTTTATTTTTTTTTCATTTTTTTTTTTCCATTTTCGTTAGTGTTACAACCCCATAACGGCCGTTACGGCCCTGTAACGGCCATTACAAACCCAAAAAATAGAGGTGCCCTGTTTTGGGGCCGTATCGTGTAACGGTATCAACCGTTACTGTTACGTATCGGCCGTACCTTGGCTGAAAGACACCAACAAAGGAAAAAATACAAGTAACTTCGCATGATCCCAATCAAAATATTCTACTTGACAAGAAGATACCTAATAAACTAGGCAAAGAAATAACTGCACCTACGCAATAAATTCAACATATTCAGCTATTAAAAAATCAAATATCTTCAAAGAATCATGGCATACCTCCGTGGACTCATAGACAAGCCCATTCATTAAGAGGCAACACTTGAGCTTCGCCAAACCAAGTTTATAAACAAAAAGTGAGCTTTCTTCCGCCTTTGCCTTGAATGCCAACTCCTTTTCAAGTTTTAGTAAGATATCCTGAGGTGGAGATTTAGACTCCGATCTGCACAAACAGAATTTAGCAAAAAACGCAACATTGTTCAGAAGGAAAGAGATTTTGTCTAACATAAAAGTTTCACAATATTCAGTAACAACATATACAGATGTGGATATGTTCTTTACTGTTCAAAACAAAGAATGCACAGAGACCCAGTCCATCGAAAATTCCACACCTTTCAATACGGAATGTGAATTATGATGAAAAACAACACTAATAACAACAACAATAACGTACAATAATACTTCTACGAATGCCCCTTCTACATGATGCACTTCAAGAGCTTCTTCAGTAGGCTCTCCAGCTGCACTCCACAACCTGTTCACCTGTATCGTATTTGCAACAATCAACCTCTTCATCTATGAATTACCAAGGCAGGGAACTATCATACGGGTATTAATAAATGCAATGTGGTACATAGAAAGAAACTATAATGTCCATAACAGAAAAGCCGGAAAGAGAATAACATCCAATCTGACAACTATTGCAGTCACAGTGAGTGGGTGTGCCACGTAGTTAGCTGCAACACTGATAAACAAGGGCCTAAAAATGCTGTAGTCTTAAAACCAATATCAAATAGGTATGATGATGAGGGTTGGACAGGGCATGTATAGCCCATGCCACAGAAAACTAAGAATGAGAACGTACAGTGTAGCATCAGCACATCTTGGAAGTATACACTCACCAAGTGGCTACCCTACTGTCCTGTTCTGCCAACAAATTTTATTAGAGACATCACCACTCAGTTGCATGAGATGAGAACAAGAACTGATTTGGGTACAGGAGTTGGGAATGATTCAAGAAGAGAAATGCCTGGGAAGCATCCCTGCTGGGATATCCAGAAAAGAGGTGGTATGATCAGACAAAGTAGTTCAATAAGATCAAGTAATCAAGGTAGCTTTTGAAATAATTACGGACGAAACAATATATGATATATCAGATATTTATTCAGCCTTCTATTAAGAAAATTGGTAATTATTTGGAGAAAGAGAGACATTCTAGTGGTGTTTAAGGAATTCAACGAGAGGAATTCCATAGGCAATCATCTAATGAAAAAGAATGCAAGCAGCACTTATTCCAAAGATTGAGGCGCTGCGGAAATAAACATCTTCAGAACAATTGGCTAGTTAGTATTGAATGCCCCTAACAAAATCATGGAAAAAGTGTTATGTATGAGGTTGAAGTTCTTGGCTCCATATTTCACCCATGGTGTGCCAAAACGGTTACGTATCGGCCGTAACAGCCGATACGTAACAGTAACGGTGGGAACCGTTACGCGTTTCGGGGTCGTATCGGCCATTACCCGATTTTGTACCCGTATCAGCCGATACGGGCACGTTACGGGGCGTAACGGCCGTTACGGGCCCGTATCGACCGAATAACGGTAACTTTTTTTTTCATTTTAAACTCTGTTTTTGCTATTTTTTTGAAACCTCTTGCTTCCAAACTGTTTCTCACTCCTACTACTAATTTTGACCAACCTTAGCTAGGTATTTGAGATAAAAACACATTATATTACGGATTTTCTTGAATCAAAGCTCGGTGGGCCATTTTCCAGAAATACGTCAAAAATAGGTATTTATACCTTTTTTAATATGTTTTGTTGTTTTAATCATGTCAAATGATGTGTTAATCATAGTAGAACATGTTAATGTGCATTTTACAGATTTGGGTGCCATTTAATAATTTTTTTATATTTTTTTCTATTTACGCATGAATTTTGGCCCCTTTTTTTAAAATTCGAAAAATCAATTTTTAATGGTTGTTTTGCTGTTTTAATCATGCCATTTGATGTGTTAATCATAGTAAAACATGTTAATGTGCATTTTACAGATTTGGGGTGCCATTTTATATTTTTTTCTATTTACGCATTCATTTTGGCCCTTTTTTTTTAAATTCGAAAAATCATTTTTTAATGATTCTTTTGCTGTTTTAATGATGCCATATGATGTGTTAATCATAGTAGAACATGTTAATGTGCATTGTACAGATTTGGGGTGTCATCTTATATTTTTTTTATATTTTTTTTTCTATTTACGATGAATTTGGCCCTTTTTTTAAAATTCAAAAAATCAATTGTTAATAGTTGTTTTGCTGTTTTAATCATGTCATATGATGTGTTAATCATAGTACAACATGTTAATGTGCATTTTACAGATTTGGGGTGCCATTTTATAATTTTTTTATATTTTTTTCTATTTAGGCATGAATTTTGGCCCTTTTTTTTTAATTCGAAAAATCAATTTTTAATAGTTGTTTTGCTATTTTAATCATGCCATATGATGTCTTAATCATAGTAGAACATGTTAATGTGCATTTTACAGATTTGGGGTGCCATTTTGTATTTTTTATATTTTTTTCTATTTACGCATTTATTTTGGCCCTTTTTTTTTAAAATTCAAAAAATCATTTTTTAATGATTTTTGTGTTGTTTTAATGATGCCATATGATGTGTTAATCATAGTAGAACATGTTAATGTGCATTTTACATATTTGGGGTACCATTTTATATTTTTTTAATATTTTTTTCTATTTACGCATTTATTTTAGCCCTTTTTTTGAAATTTCGAAAAATCATTTTTAATGATTCTTTTGTTGTTTTAATGATGCCATATGATGTGTTAATCATAGTAGAACATGTTAATGTGCATTTTACATATTTGGGGTGTCATTTTATTTTTTTTTTTTCTATTACGCATGAATTTTGGCCCTCAAAAATAATTGCAAACACCTAAATGTAAGATATTTTCATATTACATTCATTCTAATATATCTATCATTGATAGTAGATAGTTAGAAAATTAAATATATGAATTTTGTAGTCAAATTCAGGTTATCTGGTTTCATAAATTCATCAGACAGTCCGATACAACTTCTCACCAAAGAGTGGACTGTTACACATACACATAAACATGTTCCAATTTATAAATGAATGCATATTTGGAATGCTTAGAATATTCCGGATTTAATCCATATTTTTTTTGGCAAAAAAAAAAAAAATTTGTGCCGTTACGGCCGTTACGCCCCCCCTATCCGTATCGGTTTCGGAGGGCACCGTTACGCCAACCGATACCGATACGGGACACCTTGATTTCACCCTTCCAATACTTCTGGGTATATGCTTAACAAAGTTCACCTCAGCCCCTGGTATGGGATCAGTTGTTCTGAAAATATCCCATTCCAAAAATCAAAAGTTCGAAAACGTTGGGACCCTTTCGAAGATTGGAAGCAGTTACTAATTCATGATCTAGCACGTATAGAATGAATACTTCATTCACGATTCACAGTAATTTTTATGAAAGCGTTTCATTTGCTTCTCTTCCATGGAAGGTTCATTTTCCTAGAATGTATCCTAATTTTTGGTCTAATTCTCTTTCCAGTGATCAATTCAACCTCTGATAAAAAACAGATACCTTGGTAATATTAATCTCTTCAACAAGTTTAGTAATGAGCATAACGGCCATATTGTTCAGATGGAGAGAAGAACCTACATGTTCCAAGATGCCAAAGCCCAATTTGCCTCCCACTTTGGAAACCTCTAGCCCCTCCTTGAGTCTCAGCCTTCCACATTTTAACAAATGATAAGCTCCAGTGCCATTCAGATGACGATTCCAAACATATGCGCAATGTGTGAATCTAATGAATAAAGCAGCCCCACCCTTTACTGCCTGGTGGCCTCTTCCATGTGGAACTTCTTCCTCTCTGAATTTCACCAAGGGCCTATTTGATTTTCTTATTTACTCGTAAATGCAATGTAAATAGGCCATTATTAGCTTTTTACAATCATTCGTTTTCTTGAGAAACTAATGCCTCGAAAATGGCAATAATTTTAATAGAATTTCAGGTATTTGTGCACACATACAAATGTGAGGCCCACCATGATGAATATGTTATATCCACGCCATTCATCCATTCCACGAGTTCATTTTAGGGCATGCATCAGAAAATGAGGCAAATCCACAGTTCAAATGGGCCACACCACATGAAATAGTGGTTATAAAGGACCTCAACCTTTGAAAGTTAATGCCTTCCTAGGGCCCACACTAATGTTTATCTGTCATCCAACCTGTTCATAAGATTATATAGACATGGGTAAAGAGAAAACAAAAACAAAAAAACAAAAATAAACAAAAATAAAAAATAAAAAATAAAAAATCAGCTTGATCTAAAATTTCTATGGTCCCCAAACAATTATTAACGGTAAGAGCTCAATTCCTACTTTTTAATTTGGTGTGGTTCACTTGAGCTTTAGATCTGCCTCATTTTTGGGCTCATGCCCTAAAATAAGCTGGAGGAATGGATGGACAGCATGGATATGATGTATACATCATGGTGGGCCCCATGGTTTTTGAAGCATAAATTTTTCCCGCCTCTGTTCATGCCAAAAGTTTTAACATGTCCACATCAACTTTGGGATAAGATACGGAAATAGCAATGTAAATAATGATGACTATTTACACTGGAAATTAGAAATCAAACAGGCTTTCTTGGTCAGTGCAAGTGGCAGATAGGCATCATACATCGTATGTCTAGATGTACAGGGCTCCCCCCAAAGTTTCTGCCTTTGCATGGCTCGCTCAGAGGAAAGGAATCCTCGCTATTGACAACCTGCAGAAAAGATCAATGGTCCTTACCAACTTCTTCTGTGTATGACGAAGAGTCAGTGGACCATCTCTTTATCCACTGCTGACTGCTCTGTCTAGGGTGGTCTGGTCTGCATTCTCAGGGCATCAAGTGTCTCCTGAGTGACGCCAGCTTCGATGGATGGTCTTTTTAGAGCTTCGCATGTTGTGTAGGAGACTGCTTAGGTCGGTCAAGATGGAGGCTGGCTTTGTTGGCTATTCTTTGAGCGATTTGGTTAGAGAGAAATAATTGTTGTTCCCGCAATCAGAAGATCTTGGCAGGGGGAGTTCTCAATTGGGGTTTTTTTTTTTTTTTTTTTGGTATTTAAGAGGACTGGGAAGTTTGATGTGTATTTTTGGGGCTGTTTTTGTTTGGGTTTGTGTGTATAGTTAGCCTTTTTTCCTGTTTTGTTTCCGTTTTCTTTTCTTTGGCCTATGGCCCTAATAAAGCATCATCTTTCAAAAAGAAAAAGAAAAACTAAAAAGTTTCCATTTACAGGAGGAATTCATCCAATGGAACAGCTGCCATACCCGAGGAAAAGGAAAATTCTGCAAAAATTGGTGCCCTTCGTGATTTGTTGGGGAATCTGGAAAGGGAGATTCTAGAGTTTTCAAGGGAGAAAAGGCATCCATGAATATGCTTATTGAGCAGATCAAAGAATCAATAATCGAATGGGCATCACTCTCTCCCAAATTTCGCAGACTATTGGTCTCTGATATAGGTCTCAATTGATCCATGACTGTGGCAAAAACCATTCCCTAGATTACTAGTGTTAAACATTTCATCTAACACTTCATTTTGTCTCCCTGCAGTTTTCCACTGCATGTTTCTATCTCATGTGGGTATCTTTCACCCTCTATTGTATCCTTGAACTTCAGTTCTCTTTTCTCAATAAAATTTCTTGTTTCTTTTTTTTTTTTTTTATGAGAGAGAGAAAGAGAACTGAAATTTTTATTAAAATCCCCACCCGAAGATGGGAAAGAATACAACCCGACACTAGGACAAAAACCAAACTGAAAGATCAGCAGACGCATTTGCTTTTAACATAAGGAGCCCATTCCAAAACAGCAAATTTCACTAAACAAATTATCTCTTCAACCGAGGGATGCTTGTCTTGAAAATATCAACTGTTCCAGGCTTTCTAGATAAACTACAAGATCCCCATAGCGACAAGCTTCCAAATGGCCTTCCAAGATTTACCCGCTATAGCTCCATGCCAGGCCCATAAGAGATGGTCCACATAGATGGGCATCACCTAAGAGCATGGAAAAGAGAAATGAAATGACCCCAAACCTTACGTGCAAAGGGGCGATGGATAAAGAGGTGGTCAATCGACCCCACATCGCCCATGCACATCAAGCAAATGTTGGGGAGAACAAGAGATCGCCTTTGAAGGTTATCTATGGTTAACATTCTCTTCCTCCTCATTAACTAGACAAAAGCCACGATCCTTGACGGGGCACCATAAGACCAATGATGAAACCGAAAGGTAAGGAAGACGGCTTAGACATTGTTTATAAAACGATTGCGCAGAGAACATGCCAGAACTATGCACTTTCCAAATCATCGAATCTTCTTCTTGGGGCAATCGCGCGACAAGCTTCAAATGATCAAGGAGGCTAATGAGCTCCTAAACCTCAACGTCCGATAAATTTCTTCAGCAAGGAGGAGACCAAACTACGGACACTACCTCTATGAAATTGCAACGATCAACGAGAATACCCGGGAAGAGATCATCTCTAACGGCCTGTCACTACACCACATGTCTACCCAAAAGCGAATGTGATTCCCTTTTCCAAGATAAAACGAAATTCCTCAACGAAAGTTATGCTTGATGGTAACAATTGTCTACCAAATGTGAGAAGCATGGTGGAGAGGAAGATTTTATACTCGAATCCGTGCAAGTGTCGTATTTAGACACAAGAAGCTCTCGCCACAATTTTCCAGTCCCCAACCCGAACCTCCAATGCCACTTTCCAAGAAGGGCTGCATTCATAATGCTTAGATCTTTTAGGCTAGCTCCTCCCTCGCTTAAAGGCTTGCAGACTTCTCCCCATTTGAGTAAGTTAAACTTTCTTTTTTCATCGGCCCCTTTCCACAAGAAATTACTTCTTAGCTTGTCAAGCCGATCTATCACCAATTTAGGGCATTTAAAGAGAGACATAAAATAGATAGGCCTGTTAGAGAAGGTTGTTTTAATAAGAGTCAACCGCCCACCCAAGGAGACGTAACAACCCTGTCAAGAAGACAACAGCCTTTCACTTCTTGCAATAACCTTATCACAAAGAGGTTTCACCATCTTTCCAATATAAAGAGGCAACCTAAGGTAGGACAAGGGGAAGACGCAGCTTTTACACCCGAAACTATTCGCAAGTTGAGATAAGTTCTCTTTCTCCACATAGATCCCCAACACTTCACAGTTGGTGGCATTAATGTTTAGGGCCGAGACCACTTCAAAGTTGGAGGAACATTATCAGGAAGTCATCCGGGCACAGGACTTTTTCACTGCACAGAGTCAACCGCTGCCTTAACTTCTTCACCCAAAATAGGCTTTTTAAGAAAATCCGCATCTTGAACCAAGAGACAGGGAAACTCCAAGTTATCTAAAGTAGGTCTATTCCATTGCTCACAAGAATGAAAGTTTTTTGTAAAAAAGGCCCAAAGAATCAGATTTTTTTTCTTTCCGAAGTTCTAACCATGCCTATCACCAAGGAGCTATTCATGTTCCCTCTAGCCCAAGCGCTAGCTATATTGTGAAAAAAAAAAAAATGTGTCTTCAAATCTCATTCCTTTAACCACAAAGCTCTAGATTGTTGACATCATTTGAATTCCTCCTCTTTAGAAAAAGAGGTATATTTAGCATTTAAAGCCACTCTTTCCACCCTGACTTTCTCCAATAATACCCACACTTCTTCCTTGATGTCCAACTCATTCATCTTAATCAATAATGACTAAAATTCTGCATCGCTAGCCCCAGAACTTCCTTTTTCCAAATTTCGATTTTATTTTCCTTTTAACATTTTGAGCTTGCAACCTAGAACGAAACCTGCATAGCCATCCACTTGAAAGGAAGACCACCATTCCCTTATCAAGTCCTTAAAGCCTTCTATTTTCACCCAGGCTAATTCGAATCTAAACGGTTTCAGACCCCAATTATCATCAGCCACTTCCAAAATAATAGTCCTATGGTCAGAGAACCGTCGGGACGGCCCGCTGAGTAATGAGAGGGAATTTCTGCAACCAGTTATGCAACACCAAAAATCCATCCAAACGTGACAAGAATGCTTCTGATTGATTATAGGACCAGGTAAATATGGTCCCTCCAAGCGGTATATCGACCATATCGTGTAAAGCCACCCAATCTGAGAATATTTACATGTTGCTAGTCACACGACCCCCACAAAATTTTTCAAAGGAAAACCACACTACATTGAAGTCCCCACCAATGCACCACAGGAGATCTCATTTCCGCATAATCAGCGATAACTTTGCCCATAACTGATCGCGAAGGGCAGAAGAGCACTGACCATAAACCGCAGGGAACACCCAGGGAAAATCAGAAACACTGTCTCGAAGAAGGACAAAGACCGAGAAAGATTCAAAGAAGAAATTTGCCATTTTCCAAACGTTTGTAATCCAAGCAACCAAAACACCCCCCGCTACACCAACAACATCTAAAGCAACCTAGTCAAAATTTGAAATACCCCAAATTGAATTCAGCATACCTCTATCCATTTTCTAGAGCTTCATTTCCTGCAGAGCTAAAATATAAACCTTAGACTTCTTGCAGATCTTTCTAACTTGAGGCCTCTTCAGCTTGCAGCCCAGACCTTTGACATTTCAGGAAAAGAACTAACATTGATCACTAACTCTACCCACTATAACCCTCTTGCTACCGCTTCATTTGCCAGAAGTTAATTGAACATTCTTGGCTTGGAAGCGCTCTCCAACCCCTAGGATACTTCCTAGCCCTAGTCATCTAGGGCCTATTTGGATGATGGATTACTGGAGTAATGCGGTGTAAAACTTACATCATTACTCTTTACCTTTGATTGGATATTGCTTGTTGTCAAATCACGGTAATCCTTTGGAATCACCCGACGATACAGATTGACGGAAGTGTGTTGAGGTGGCATACTTTCGTGAGCCCCATCATGATGTATGTGATATATCCACACCGTCCATCCCTCTTGCATGATCATTTAATGAAATGGGACAAAAAATGGGGCAAGTCCAAAGAAGGCATGGACCACACCATATCTAGCATGGGGATTGAACACCTACCATTGAAAACTTCTTGGGGTCATAGAGGTGTTGGATCAAGCTCTTTTTTTTTTGGGACACGCCCTAAAACGATTTTGCAAAATGGATGGACGGTGTGGATATAACACATATTGATGGAATCATGTCCAAGTGCATCTAGTCAACAAAATTACTTTACACGTGGAAAGCAAAGATGTGAAACCAGTATTGCATACCATCACTACTCTGTTTTCCTTTGGACTCCGGTAGTAATGATAATCATTACTTTTTAACCGCATTCACTAATCCAAACACGCCCCTCGTCTTCGTGAATTCTCTGGGTTCCTTTCTTTCTGATAAACTAAAGGAACTCATAAACATCCACCTCTTTAGCACTGAAAGGCACGCCAACCATCCCTCCAACCCTGTATAGAACATCTTGGGACCAACTAATTTGAGTCTGTGAGATTAGAACTTCCGGAAGAGATGCAATTTTTGAGTAATCATTTCAGTATGTTGTGAACCATGTTAATATCAATCGAACCCTTTGAAGCACACAGTGGCTTAACAACTAGCACCTCAAGAAGACCGTTTTCGAGAGTCGCAGCTTCATCAAGCAGGGGTTCGTCATCAGGGATCGCAGCTCCGACAGGGGAGGATTCAACTCCAAGAACTACCACTTTCACTACTAGCTTCTTCTTCCATCTCCTCCAACATATTTTCAAGGATTGACTCGATGTCTAAAAATGACTGGACACCCAACTACTCTTCCTCTTCATCTGAATCGGCGTTGTGGATTGCATGGGCTTCAACGAGAGGTAAATTGTCTGGATTTCTGGGATTGAGTCGAGGTTCAATCCAGAGGACAGCTTCCATCTCCCCACATTGCAGTGTAGGGTCAATCGAGGCAGAAGACAAAATGGGGGGCTCACTCCCACGTGGGAGATGGCAACTCATGTGTTCGCAAAGAGGGTTCACTCACACATGGGGAAGATGGAATGAGTGCGAGCACAAGTTAGTATCTATCGCCACGTATCACCATCTCATGCTCTTCAAAAGAGTTATAACAGTCATGATTAAAACCTCCAGACGAAGCTAAATTCAAAATGCAAGGGTCAGCATCACTCCAAGCTTGATCCCAACCCGGGACAGATGCCTCAATCTAACGCGTTGACAGAGGCTCCACCTGTGCCTGACCAAGGCTAGAAACAAAGATCCGAGCCTACGGAGAGGACACCGAACATCAGTCTGATCGAGAGGAGCCCCCCTCTACTCCTACAGAGCATCGAACAGGCTAAGATGAAACTTCATTCATTGTAGGGCCACAAACCTCTAACAAACCAATAAGAGGCCCACACGAAGTAGGGAAAACATCTGGTAGAAGTGCGGAGCACGAGGAAGGTCTTCCTCCTATGCCTTGTTGCATATGGGTTTTGAGGTAGCATCCTCATATCTCCTGGAGTCTCTATTCCTCCACACTTTGCCCCATCTTGGAGGAAAGCCCCAACAGATTTCTCTTTGAGTCTTCAGAAACAGTTCTTCATTGTTGACGAGTACTCTGATGTGGGTAGGGTTGATCGAGCTGCGTTTCTTCTTCACACACAGACGAGCCACACCGATTTCTTCTCCATTTTCTTTTGTCAGGTCAATGGCCACTAGCTCCCCCAAACAGTATCCGATTGCAATAAAGATCTAGCGGAACCACAATTCCATGAGAACTCAAACTAAGAACCATACCACCTCTCTACCAACACCTCCCCAAATAGGTCCTTTGTTGAACAACAAACCCCACCTAGATCCATTTAAGATTTGAAGTGAATCCATACTTGATTAGCTTCAATCGGCTTAACTATGAAGTCTAGTTCGGTAATGTTGCAACGACTCTCCACCCACTGTTGAATCTAAGAGAGATGCGTTGAGGAAGGTTTCAGCAATTAAGGACCACTATAGCGAAGCCATAGATTTGTTAATGACCTCCTTTCTTACGTGAACTGTATGGCCATTAAAAGAGTCTTCTGTCCAAACCCATTTGACGCTGCCTGATTCTCCTATCTTCGGCATATGTTCAACAAAACTATTCTTCTCTAGGGCTCTAGTACTGGTATCGCTTTCCTACTTCAACTGCTTGGAGTGGAGAATTCCCACTACAGCATCTCTAAAGGAGACTGGGTTTCCTTCGTTGGCAGAGGCAGAGACCTTGTGATTGTTAGGAGAGACATTCTGTTTCATCGGGGTAACACCACCTTTCCCACTTGCACCTTTGATCTTCCTTTTGTTATTTCCTTCTCTATTCTTAAAATCAGGGCCAAAATGAGCTCTCTGGACTTTCATTTTTCCCCCAAAGCTCTCTCCGTTGAGCATATCAATGGCCCTATGACCCTATCCACTTCTTCCAGTCTCATTCGGAAAAAGGCAAAGCCTCTGTAGGGGGAGGTTGCTCGGTCTCAAGGAATACAAACTCCATGACATCACCGGCCCTACTGAAGACCTCCAAAAGTAGATCGGTAACCAGCCCTTCGAGAATCCAACTGCAAAAAGAGTTGGGAGCTCGGGCAATTTCGACTTGGATACACCGATCCGCCACTGCGAGGTCTTCTTCTTATAAATCTTCATCACCTCCCTCTTCACCAAAACCAAGCAAGGTTCTAAATTCGGCCGATTCTTTTCCCTAAATAGATTTTTCTTTCCCCCAATCTGATTTTTCTCTCCACTTCATATACATTTTTCCCTCCACTTCATATACATTTTTCCCTAAAGCTTTTGATGTTGCAGATCGATGTAGAATTCTTCCTAGATCTTTTCCAAATTTTCTTGTTGCTTATTGAAAAAAATATTAATAATAATCACATGATCATGATAAATAAGGGGTGCTAGTGGGCCAACCACCCGATAACCCATTTAGATTTAAATAAACTTGCCAACTCTTGCCCAAATGCAACCTTCCCAGTTGAGCAACTTAATCACTAATGTGTAAGCAAGAATAAATGTCTAAAAGCACATAGAGAAATTTTAGCTCAATAGAAAGCAAAAATATATAAATATAAACTCGACAAAAAATCTTTTTCTAACAATGTTCAAGTGTGTGCTACAATAACACAGACATAGCATTTATTTAAATTAAATTAATAAATAAATAAAAACAGAGAGAGAGAGAGAGAGAAGAGAGAGAGAGAGATTGTTTCCACCAATGACAAGTGCAAAACAATAAAAAAACAAAACAAAATAAAACAAAAGGACAGTTCATTATATAGATTCAAGATACATTAGACAATGTCATGATCCATATCCAATGTATATCATGCAATGACAAATGTTGCGCTATGCTCAATTAATCACTCCTGCTAGAATAGTTTTAGTTACGTTTGTAAATAATTCATCATCAGACACTTGACTTTTCAGTAGTCTTGATCAACAACTAATCAAGTAATCATTGGCATTCAAAGCAGCCTGTTTAGAAAATCCAGTGCCGTTAAAATTTTCTGAAGATCATGGAATAGTAGGAGATTAAAAGAAAGAAATAATGGTGAAGGAAAGAGAAGAAGAGTAGAAGAGAAGAGAAGAGAAAGAGTTTGGGAGAATGAGTGTTACGTATCTCTTGCCCTAACACCAACACTCTTATTACAATAAAGGTACAGAGTTTTGCGGGAACATGAAGGATGGAGCACATGCACTAATACAGCAGCCAAACAATAAACATTCACACACATGCCAAATGCTAATATATATAATCTCTACGCTCCCCCTAAAGTTGGAGCACAGATATTGGTCATGCCCAACTTGGCATGAATCCGATGAAGAGCATCCCAAGTCAAAGACAGTGAGCATGTCGGCAAAGGAAATGAGCACTTGAATGGAGTTAAGCTGGGCCGCGGGAGAGAACGTCTCAAAATAGTCCACGTCGTGTGTCTGAGTGTAGCCATTAGCAACAGGCTAAGCTTTGTGACGAACAATGGAACCATCGGGAAGAAAATTGATAGTATAAACCCAACAACATCCAACTAGCTTCTGTCCCTCGCGACAAGAGACCAACTCCTAGAGCTGGGCAGGAGCCAACTCGATCCGACAGATCCGACTCGTCCGACTTGACTCGAACCGAATGCCAGGGTCGGGTTTGAATCGAGTAGACCCACCCTGATCTGAATCCCGACCGAGTCGAGTCTGAGTTACATAGTAATCCGATCCAACCTGATCTGAAATCCGATCCGGTCGGATCCAATCCGATCTAAAACCCGACTCCGACCGGAATCGGGTACTATATATACAAAACAAAACAAAAAATACTCATTCCCCTCTCTACCCTAACCCTAGCAGCCAGCTGCCGCACCCAACCCGATCTCGACGTCCCCTACTCCGGCACCCATCCGGCTTCGAGCTCCTCTCCTCCTCTCCTCCTCTCTCTCTCTCTCTCTCTCTCTCTCTCTCTCTCTCTTCTCTCCTCCACTGTCCCCGCACAACAGCACCCGTCCGGCTTCGAGCTCCCCCTCTCTCTCCTCCACTCGTCCGCACAGCAGCACCCATCCGGCTTCGAGCTCTTCTCTCTCTCTCTCTCTCTCTCTCTCTCTCTTCTCTCTCTCTCTCTCTCTCTCTCTCTCCTCCACTCGTCTGCATAGCAGCTGAGCAACACCCTTCCAACTTCGAGCTCCTCCTCCGCCTCTCTCTCTCTCTCTCTCTCTCTCCTCCATTCGTCCGCATAGCAGCACCAGTCCGGCCACCCAACCAATTCTCCAGCTCGATTTTTCAAGTATTTATTTATTATTATTTTAATTAAAATGGATGGCTCTGATCGGCCTGGCCCGCTGTGTTGCATCCGGGCTAATCCGAATCGTACCCAACTTGATCCGACCCGGTTTCTCTGACCGAGTCGGACTCGGTTCGGGTCAGCACATCCAAGAATCGGTTCGGATCGAGTCAGGCCTGTTGGACTCGGTCCCGAGTCGAATCAAGTTTGGGTCGGGGTTTTCGCAATACCGGATCGAGTCGAGTTGGACCTAACTTGATCTGACTCGACTCGATGCCCACCTCTACCCAGTGTTCGAGTTGTTGGTATCGCTACAAGTTTCGCTAGCCGGAGATAAAGATATAATATCGTTATTGCCGATAATATCGCCGATAACCGGAAATGCGGGGAAAAAGGAGGAAACATGGAGAAAATGGTGGAATTTTTCAGTGAAACTTCAGGACATGCCTAAATACACATATTTACATATTCAGGAATGAAAAAATTGCAAAAAAAAAAAAATGTATTAAATAATAAGTTTTCATAATAGGGGCCAAAAGGCATGCGTTATCGTAAGAAATCACTCAAATAGTAATTAAAATGAGTCTATATAATACAAATGCAAGCTTACAAGAACAATGAGATAAATCTAAAGTTCAAGTGGACCCACCACAGAAAACTGTGGGATCCGTCACACCCATCGTTGAAACATTTATAGGGCCCACCATTATGTATTTTTTAGATCCAGCCTATTCGGTTGAAACATTTATAGGGCCCACCATGATGTATTTTTTAGATCCAGCCTATTCACAAGTTAACATAGAGATAGATGAAGTGAAAACAAAAATATAAGCTTGATCTCTGTGGCCCCTGAGAAGTTTTGAACGGTGGATGTCACTGTCTCCACTGTTTTCTATGGTGGGGTCCACTTAAGCTTTATATCTATCTCATTATTTTTCTCATGCCATAAAACGGTCTCTCCAAATGGATGCATGGTATGGATACAACACATGCCACTATTTTCTATGGTGGGGTCCACTTAAGCTTTATATCTATCTCATTATTTTTCTCATTCCATAAAACAATCTCTCCTGATGGATGCATGGTATGGATACAACCCATGCATCATGGTGGGGGAGTGTCTTTTGTGGGTCTCACAGGAATCTACCAATCAATCTAGTTTTAGGACATGACCTGACTATTGTGGGTCCCACAGTTTCAGCGGTCCAATAAAAGTTCTGTGTATGGAGGAGCGCAAAGCGGAAGCGGATTGGCTAGTGTACCACACACCAGCTATATAGCTGCTGTAGGTACGTGTCGTGCGAAGACAAGCATTGACGCTCCTCTTGTACGGACAGTTCAAAGTAGATCAAAGTTACATGGCCCTACAGTGATGTATTTATTAAATCTATACCATTCATCTATTTTTATAGATGATTTTAGAGCATTATTAAAAAAATGAATCATATCCAAAGATCATGTGGACCACACCACAAATAGCAGCAGAGATAATGATTTTCACCGTTAAACAATTCGTAGGGCCTGCCATAACGTTTATTTTCCATTCAATCTGTCCATAAGGTCACAAAGGCCAGAATGAAGAGGAAAAACAAATTTCATATTGATCGAAAACTTCTGTGACCTCAAAAAAAGTTTCAATGGTAGACGTTTAATCTCCCACTGCTTTTTTTTTTCGGTGTGGTCTACTTGATAGTTAGATCTATCTTATTTTTCGTCTCAAGCCTTAAGGTCAGCACGCCAAATGAATGGACGGTTTGGATATAACACATACCTCATGATTAGACCCACAAAACTTGCTTACGTGAATACACCAGATATATAGCTGGTGTGAGGTACACCAGCCAATCCAGTTCCGGTAGGAAGCGGATTGCGTACTGAGTTATTCAGTACCCTTAGTGTACTAAGTAAACACTGTGGGGTCCACCGTTATTTATTTATTTCATCCACTCTGTTCATCCATTTTAACACATAATTGTATGGCCTTGCCACAAAACGGAAGAATATAAAAAGCTCAAGTGGATCACACCACAGGAAACAATGTGATTGAACCTCTACAATTGAAAAATTCGTGGAGGCTGTAGAAGCTTTTCCTCAAACTGATATTCGTGTTTTTGCTTCATCGAGGTCCGTTCAACCTTATGAACAGGTTGGATGACAAATAAACATAATTGTGGGCCCTAACAAGGTTTCAACGATGGAAATCATTATTCCACACTGTTTCCCATTTGAGCTTTGGATTTACTTAAATTTTGGGATCAACCACTAAAATTAGCAAAAAAAATGGATAGAAGGTGTGGATAAATCACATACATTAACAGTGGGCCCAAATGAGTTGACTCACTACCATAAAAGCGTACTGAGTTACCATAAAAGTGAGTAGCTCAGTACGCAATCCGATTTAAAGCCTCGCCACTGGTCCATGCTCTGCGGTCCCACCATGATGCGTATGTTTAATCCATTCCGTTGGTCCATTTTTCTAGATCATTTTATGATAAGAGTCCAAAAATGAGATGGATCAAAATCTCAAGTGGACCACACAATGTTAATTGAACGTATATGGTCTACCATTAAAAACTTCTTGCAGGCTACGAAAGTTTTGGATCAAGCTGATATTTCGTTTTTCCCTTCACCCAGGTATTTAAAACCTAATCAACAGCTTGGATATCAAATAAACATTACAGTGGGCCCCAGGAGGTTTTAAATGGTGGGCATTTAATGACTACTGTTTTCCCATGGTGTGGTCCACCTGAGTTTTAGATCTACCTATTTTTTTGGATCAAGCTCTAAAATGATATTTAAAAATTAATAGACAACATGAATACAACAAATGCATCATGGTGGGGCCCACGGAGCACCGACCTGCACCATCAAAAGTCAAACCCCCGTTTAAAATGAAATCGCATCCCCAATTTCCGCAAAAACCCCGAAAATCCCTCTCCCTTGTCCCAAAAAATTTTTTTTAAAAAAAAAAACCTCTATTTTCTAACAAAATCTCGAGATTTTCATAGCCTGCAAGCCAATTTTTTCTTGAGAAGCTGCCGGAGGATTTTTCAACGGAAAAATCGATTTTTTTTTGGTTGAATCTTACCAGAAAGTTGCCGATCTGAACTCAACAGCCATGAAGCTCTTGAAATTCGCATCTTTAACCAGATCCGGGCAAAAAGCAGGTATTTTCTTACGTTTTTTGTTTTTGATTTCGACGATTTTATCGCCGAAAACATCTCTTGTTGGCTACAGTTCTCACCCTTCGAAAATATCAGCGACATTATCGACGATATCTGGCAGCGATTCGAATAAATGGGTTTTCGGTATCGCTGAGCCAGCGATACCGATATTATCGCCGATAATTTAAACATTGCCTCTACCAACTCCTAAGTATGATTTTTTTTTTTCAAGGGCAACCATTTCTCCCATCATTGCCTTTGACTAGTCAAGATTCTTGGGAGCACAAAAAATAGAATGAGGGATGTCCGCTGAAGAAATTGAAGCTACAAAAGACTAAAAAGAGGATGAAAGACAGCCATATGAAACAAAATAGCTAATAGGGTGCTTAGTGCAAGATCGAGTCCCTTTGCGCAAGGCAATAGGGAGATTTTGACTGGGAAGGGATTGATCCAAGGTGTGCCAAAACGGTTACGTATCGGCCGTATCGGCCGATACGTAACGGTAACGGACCGAGCCGATACGCAATACGGGGTCGTATCGGCCGATACGATTTTTTGTACCCGTATCGGCCAATACGGGCCCGTATCGGACCGATACGGGCGTAACGGTTGACCCATAACGGGCTGCCCGTAACGGTCGAAAAACAGTCTTTGTTTTCCATTTTAAGCTCTTTTTTGCTGTTTTTTTTCAAATTTCTTGCTTCCAAACTACTTCTCACTTCTTCTATTACCAATTACGACCAACCTTGGTTGGATATTTGAGATAAAAACACATTGTATTGCGGCTTTTGTTGAATCGAAGCTCGGTGGGCCATTTTTCAGAAATTCCGAATTCGCCAAAAATAGGTATTTATACTTTTTTAAACATGTTTTGCTGTTTTAATCATGCCATATGATGTGTTAATCATAGGAGAACATGTTAATGTACATTTTTCAGATTTGGGGTGCCATTTAATATTTTTTTAAATATTTTTTTCTATTTACGCATGTATTTTGACCCTTTTTTAAAAAATTTGAAAAATCAATTTTTAATGGTTGTTTTACTGTTTTAATCATGCCATATGATGTGTTAATCATATTAGAACATATTAATGTGCATTTTACAGATTTGGGGTGCCATTTTATATTTATTTTTATTTTTTTATTTACGCATGAATTTTGAACCTTTTTTTAAAAATTCGAAAAATCAATTTTTAATGGTTGTTTTACTGTTTTAATCATGCCATATGATGTGTTTATCATATTAGAACATATTAATGTGCATTTTACAGATTTGGGGTGCCATTTTATATATATATTTTTTTTTTCTATTTACTCATGAATTTTGAACCTTTTTTTAAAAATTCGAAAAATCAATTTTTAATTGTTGTTTTGCTGTTTTAATCATGCCATTGATGTGTTAATCATAGTAGAACATATTAATGTGCATTTTACAGATTTGGGGTGCCATTTTATATTTTTTTAAATATTTTTTCCTATTACGCATGAATTTTGAACCTTTTTTTTTTAATTCGAAAAATCAATTTTTAATGGTTGTTTTGTTGTTTTAATCATGTCATATGATGTGATAATCATAGTATAACATATTAATGTGCATTTTACAGATTTGGGGTGCCATTTTATATTTTTTATTATTTTTTTCTATTTATGCATGAATTTTTACCTTTTTTTTTTAATTCGAAAAATCAATTTTTAATGGTTGTTTTGCTGTTTTAATCATGTCATATGATGTGATAATCATAGTAGAACATATTAATGTGCATTTTACAGATTTGGGGTGCCATTTAATATTTTTTTAATATTTTTTTTCTATTTACGCATGAATTTTGACCCTTTTTTTTAAATTTGAAAAATCAATTTTTAATGGTTGTTTTGCTGTTTTAATCATGCCATATGATGTGTTAATCATAGTAGAAAATGTTAATGTGCATTTTACAGATTTGGGTTGCTATTTAATATTTTTTTTGTATTTTCGAATTAGTGACTTTATATTTTTATTTGCTTATATTGGACAGGTTTTAGAGCTTCTTAGGGTTTAGTATTTTAGTTAGAACATAAAATCATCTTTATTAACATAGGTCATACAAACATAGACTCATCTACCTAAACATAAAGAAATGTGGGTCTGGCCAACAACAAGTGAGGATATTGGATGGCAACATTGTGAGAGGGTTGGTGGTACTAGGCACCAAATGAAGTGCAAGTATTGTGATAGACATGTGACTGGTAGAATTACCCGTCTTAAACAACATTTAGCACATCGAAAGGGTCAAGTTGCGCAATGTGCCAGAGTACCGAGAGAGATAATGCTTTTAATGCAAGCTAGTCTGGATGAATCGAAGGGTAAACGTGCTGCTGTACAAAAGAAGAAAGATGATATTTTGGATGCAGCTCGTGAAGATATATGGGCGTTCGTGATGAAGATATTATTGATTCTGACGAAGATTCAGATCGGGAATTAACTATAGCTAGGAGAGAGAGCTTGCGTGTAGCTCGTGAAGAGGAAGAACGTCGCCGCATGTTTGGCACGCATGGGTCAGTGCGCGATACAGGGGGGGCAGTGGGAGTGGGAGTGGGAGTGCAACTGGAAGTGCAACTGCTTCTGCAGGTGAGACTGAGGGTCGGGGGGGTAGGTTTGGTGGGTTACGACATATATTTGGGAGCCGACGACAGACATCTTCACATGATGCCCCTATACGTGAAGATGAAGAAGTAAATGAGCCTAGAAGACCCTCTATTGATCCAATCCTGTTTAGGAAAGAATCAACTAAACAAAAAAAAAAAAAAAAACAAATGTGGAGTAGAACTTCCGTTGAGAAATTAGGTAGAGCAGCAACAAAGTTATTTATACATGCTAACATACCTCCTAACGCGGCCAATTCTCCATATTGGCAGGTGGTAATTAATGCAACAGCAGAAGCAAGTGAAGGAATAAAAGCTCCCACGGCTAAGGACATTAGGGGGAAATGGACAAATGCAGAGTTTGCGGATGTGAAAGCATATGTGGCTACCTTTAAACCTATATGGCAAGCCAGAGGATGCACGATTATGTATGATGGTTGGACTGGCCCAACCAGACGCAGCATGATCAACTTCATGGTGTACTGCCACTTAGGAACTATATACCATAAGTCAATTGATGTGTCAGAGGCAACAAAAAATGCTACTTATATTAATGAACTAATGGATAAAGTTGTGGACAAGATTGGAAAGGAGAATATAGTGCAGATGTGACAGATAATGAAGCAACATATAAGCTTGCAAGACATATGTTGATGGATAAGAGAAAACATCTTTTTTGGTCACCATGTGCTGCCCATTGTATTGATCTTATATTGGAAGATATTGGGAAGAAGAAGAATGTTAAGGAAATGGTCGAAAGGGCAAGGGAAGTGACGACGTTTATTTACAACCATAATCAAGTAGTCGCAATAATGAGAAAGTTCACGAAAGGACGAGAGTTGTTGAGGCCTGCGGCGACTAGATTCGCAACAAACTTTATAGCATTAGAGAGTTTATTCCAACATAGGGGAGAGTTGAGTGAGATGTTCGCTTCCCGAGAATGGCTCAACACAAAACATGGGAAGAAGACATCAGGGACACCGGTCGACGTTGCGAACACCATACGTGACAACAAATATTGAAGAAGGTCAAGGTGATCCTAAAGGTGATGGAGCCACTAATGAGGGTACTCCGTCTTGTTGAAACCGATGAAGCACCTACCATGGGCTTCCTATATGATGTCATGGATAAGCCAAAGCTTGCAATTCAACGTGATTGTAAAAGTTGGGAGACTTATTGGAAGATGATCGACAAGAGATGGACAAAGCAACTCCATCACGATCTTCATGCAGCAGGTTACTACCTAAATCCTAAGTATAGATATGCCCAATCATTTGTTGCGGATGATGAAGTTCGTGTCGGGCTAAAAAATGTGATAAAGAGATTAGAGCCTGACTTAGATCTGCAAATAAAGGCGTTGAATGAATTAGATACATTTGGAAATCGCCTTGGTACCTTTGGAGATGCTCTTGCACAGCATGCAGTATCTAGGTTGCAACCGGCCGAATGGTGGATTAATTTCGGAGAGAGTACGAAGGCTCTCCAAAACATTGCAGTAAAAGTTTTGAGCCAGACAACGTCTTCCTCTAGCTGCGAAAGGAATTGGAGTTGTTTTGCGTTCATTCATTCAAAGAATAGGAATAGATTGTAGACTAGAACATTAGATAGACTTGTCTTCATGCACTACAATATGAAACTAAGAATGCGACGACATCATAGGAGCATTACAGCTGCTGATGACGGAGACTACTGTCCAATAAACTTGGACAATATTTATGATGAGGATAACCAACTTCTACCTTGGTTGGAAACAAGGGAAAAGCAAATTGAAGAGGATAGTGAAGAATTAGAAATTGATGACCCAGAAATACGCAGAGCGCAACAAGAGAGTCGTGCAGATGTGTTGGACCCAGTAAGAGGGGCAGCGTTTATGCCACGTACGGATACAGCTCAAGATCAACAAAAGAGTACAAGCAGTGGTAACGTGACCGTGTCAGATGATGACGACCCCCCTGCCCCTGGTGCTGGCACTTCTGGTGTTGTTTACCCCCCTATACAACCGTCTACAGATCGCGATGGCGATGAATATCGACGACGTGGTACACGAGGTCGGACTTACGAGTGTACCGAGTCACGATACAGCCAGCCGGAGGAGGGTACATCTAGTGGTGCACGGGGACCGGGAGGTCTGGAACATCAGCAGGCTCATGGTCTCGGTTATTATGATGGATATTCTTATGGTCAATTGGATTATGATTATGGTGGTTATATTGAGCCTGTTCCATCACATTCATGTTGGAGTAGCCCTCCCGATCAATATCCATATGATTATAGATATCCATATCCAAATCCAAGTTACTCATCAGAGCAGACGCACTCTCAATCTCAAGATTCTCAACAGCCTGAGTATGGGCACCAGTATGGCTATTCGACGGGCACTGGTGGATATCCTTACTCGGGGTCAGAGTCATTGCCTAGTCAGGATCAGTCATCCTCTGGTTTCGTTGATCTAGTATTTCCTTCTGGCACTGGATATTATGGATATGCAGCACCTACACCTATTGGACAGCCTCAGCCTGATGGTGATGATGACGATGATGTGGAGGTCGAGCAACCACAAAAAAGCAGATTTTCATTTTGGTGGTGACTTGTGATTGTGAGTATATATTTGTATTAAGGTAAGTATTTGCCGCAGACAGCTCACAGCAGTATTATTGCAAGAAGCCATGCAGTCATGCACACACTTGACACTGCCGAACTTGTATTTAAAATAGCTCCCCTGACAACCAATCAAGTAATCCTTAATCAAGTTGCAGGGGAGTATATCAGACACTAATTTTTATTTTTATTTTAATATTATTGACTTGAGGATGACAGGTTATAGACAGGAATCACAGTCACGTGCACAGCAGCACAGGTTTGTTCGAGAAATTCCTCAAAAATAATTGCAAACACTTAATGTAAGATATTTTCATGTTACATTCATTCTAATATATCTATCATTGATAGTAGATAGTTAAAAAATTAAATATATGAATTTTGTAGTCAAATTTAGGTTATCTGGTTCATAAATTCATCAGACAGTCCGATACAACTTCTCACCAAAGAGTGGACCGTTACACGACCATAACCATGTTCCATTTTATAAATGAATGCATATTTGGAATGCTTAGAATATTCCGGATTTAATCCATATTTTTTCATATTTTTTTGGCAAAAAAAAATTTTTGCGCCGTTACGGGCCGTTACGCCCCGTATCGTCATTACACCCCCGTATCCGTATCGGTTTTGGAGGTCACCGTTACGCCAACCGATACCGATACGGGACACCTTGGATTGATCACCTGAACAATCATCCGAAGTGAGCAAAGTGGTGGATGGCAGAGTAATAGAAGGTTTAGCCCGTCGATGATACACTTGAAGAGGCTTTAGAGTGCCTAACTCACTAGTAGATGGAGGAACAAAGGAGACAGTAGTCTCCTTGTAATCAATAGAAATAGGAAGAGGAGGGCAAGATGAATGCTCCCCCTAAGTCGCAAGAGGGTCACCAAGAGACCTACCATGATCCGAGAAGGAATGTCCTCAAAAAAGGTTACATCAGATGATATATACTTTTTACGAGTCAAGGGGTCATAACACTTACCCTTTCGGACTGTGAGAGTACCCAATGAAAACATATTTAGTGGCCCAGGGACTAAGTTTATCATCACTACTATCCAAAATTTGAACAAAACATGTGCAACAAAACACTTTAAGGAAGAGGTGAAATGAATTGTCATGGGAATACAAAATACCAAAGGAAGATTTATAAGATAAGGTGCAAGATGGTATGCAGTTAATAAGAAATGTGGCAATAAGAAGAGCATCACCCCAAAAATGTTTCGGCAAGTGCATACCAAGAAGAAGAGTTCGAAATACTTCAAGAAGGTGATAGTTTTTTCGTTCTGCAATGCTATTCTATTGAGGAGTTTGTGCACGAGAAGTGGAGTGGCCTTTGTGAAACGGGGGCACACTCGGGGTGGGCGGCCTATGTGAGGCGGGTGGCTCATTTGAAGCGAGCCCCATGTGAAGTGGGGCCCAGGAGGGGGGTTCGGTCGAGGGCTTGACCCATGTGAAGTGGGACCTAGGCTATAAGATAAAGGGATTGATTCGTCATGCTCTATCAGTTTACGCTTTTAAACCAAATGGCTAGTTGTCCTGCGTCACAAGATGTCCGAGACAAGATACCATGCTCCTGCGAAAAAGATAAAAAGGGAGTAGACATATACACCCCCCATTGTCAAAGTGGAGGGTTTTTATGGAGCATTGAAACTGAGTAAGCATTTCATTATAAAAAACCTTAAACATATCAAACACTTCACTTTTAGATTTTAACAAGTAAACCCAAGTCATCCAAGAATAGTCATCAATAAAGGTAACAAAATATCGGAATCCAAAAGTAGAGAGAATGGGGGCAAGGCCTCAAACATCTGAATGGACAAGTTCAAAAGGTTGAGATTTCCTCCCAAATGAACTAGAGGAAAAGTGGCACGATAGAGTTTAGACAGTTCAAAGATCCCACAACACAATGTTTTAGAACCAGACATAGATGGGAACAAAATGCTCGATCTAGCTAAAGATGGATGCCCTAAATGGCAATGCCATCGTGACACGGACTTGCGGTCAGGGGAAAGAGTATTGGAAGCTGCAACAGGTGTATTATCGAGGAGGTAAACACCTCATCGCTCATGGCCCCCACCAATCACCCTCTTTGTCTGAAGGTTCTGGAAAACATAATGAGAGGGAAAGAACGTCACAAAACAATTCAAGGTTTTAGTGAGAGAACTGTCAGACAATAAATTAAGTGGAAAACAAAGTACATGTAAAACAAAGAACAAGGATAAGGAGGGAGAGAGAGAAATGAACCCAACTCCTGAGACAGGAGTTCGATTTCCATTGGCAATAGTGACAAAATGAGACTAACCAGAAAAAGAGTACGAAGAAAAGAGATGAGACTTACCAGTCATGTGAGATGATACCCCATAGTCGATGACCCATGAGGTAGGGGATAAAGACAGAAGGAGAGCAGTACCTGAATAAGCGGAAGCTGCATGAGAAGGCTCAGGAATATCGCGAACATGAAGTCGCATCAAGGCATCATAAGCAGCCCGAGAAATAACAAGAGAATCCCCAGAAGATGTTTGCTCAACAACAAAGGAAGAAGACTATCCCTTGATAGTATCTATGGTAGTAAAAGAGGCGGCGGCATAAGGAGGACGGCCGTGCAGTTGCCAACAATACTCAACAGTGTGACTGGTTCCACCATGGTGAGAGCATGAGCAGGAACATAATGACCTTGACCATGTCCTCCACGACCACTGGGGAAACGACCACCACGACCATGGTCACCATTTTGACCCCTTCCACGACCACCACGACCATGGTCACCATTTTGACCCCTTCCACGACCACCTAATCCAAAGTCACATCCTGAACTAGGAGATGGTGCTCGGGATCCATGAAGAGCAAGAGGGTGATCCACGGCAATATGAGTTGACTGCTCTGAAGGTACAAGGGAATAAGAGGAAAGCGCATAAGTGGAAGCCTGCTGACACACGGCATAGACAGTCATCAATGGTGGGAGAGGATCCATCACAACAACCTGACTCATCTTGCTACTTCCGGGCATGTTCATGATCGTCTTTACACATGGAGGGAATAGGCTGATAGATATCAAGTACATCCCACATGCCCCATAAGGTCAAATAATAATCCTTCAACATTCTGGACTCTTGTTGAAACCAACCAACATCTTAAATAAGTTGGAACACTCTTGAGAAGTTTTGAGCCTCAGAGAACATATCATGAAGAGTGTCTCAAATGCTCTTAGCCGTAGATAGAAACATAACAGAGTTATTCAAGGAACGCTCCATATTGTTCAACAACCAAGCGATAACTTGATAATTTTCCTTTGTCCAAGTCTTGTAACTGGCATCTGAAGCACTTGGAGGGCCATCCAATATGTAAGATAACTTCTCACGGGCCCCCAAGAATACTTTAACAAATTGAGCCCATTGAAGATAGTTCTTGCCATTCAACTAAACTGACGTAATCACTAAAGGGGGATGGATTCAAGAGATGCGACAGAGGAAGACGAAGCCCCTTTGTCTTCCATAGATGATCCAAAACAGAAACTCATGAGAAGAGAGGAAAAATGGCCCACACAGACCAAAAGAGGAAAATGGCAACCCAAAGCTACAAGCCAACCACCAAACAACCAATAAGGGAAGAACAACAGCTAGAAATAGGATAAAACCGTCAAAGGGACCATACACAGCAGCTAGGTGTATGTTCGGAACAGTAAATCCCCAAAAAAATGCACAGTCGGCCATGTTTTTGGGGTAAAACATCACTCAAAGACATTTTTTTCCTAAAAAACCCTCTATGGAAAGATTGAGGGAGGTATTTCGACCATTCATGTTGGCGGAATTTGAGAAAAAGCTTACCGGTTGAGAGAAATCGAAAAAATGAAGGATTGGGGCCTGTTTTCCAAAATACCCTATTTTAGGAAAAACACAAGGAAAGAGGGATAAAAAAAAAAATCACGAAAAAACACCAAAAATCTTTTCACATCATGTTCTCCCAAAATCCAAAAGAAATCTCTTCAAATCAAGACAACTGCTGACGTCGGCAATTTACTATTCACATAAACAAGGTTTGACGCTGGAAATGCACTCCAATACCAAGTAGGAGATTAAAAGAAAGAAATAATGGTTAAGGGAAGAGAAGAAGAAAAGAGAGAGTTTAGGAGAATGAGTGTTATGTATTTCTTGCCCTAACACCAACACTATTAATACAATAAAGGTACAAAGTTCTGCAGGAACATGAAGGATTGTGCACATGCACTAATACAACAGGCAAACAATAAACATTCACACACATGCCAAATGCTAATATATATAATCTCTACAGGAATCAAATGGCATTAATGACCCAAAGGGTCTAAATCTAGAATAGTGCTTAGGCGAACGGACCTATTTAGCTTATTGATTAGTGGAACAAGATTTATAAAGCCAACCCCAAGTAATTCAGACAAGGCTATGATGATGATGATGATTAAGTAGTTGTGGAAAAGGATTCCAGAAGATAAATTTCCTAGAAAGATAATGTGTTCATGATCATTGGTGACCAGACATGATTAACAAATGTTTCTTGCAACACAAAACAGCATGCTGAATTGTTGAAAAGATTAAAATGGTCTATGATCATTCTAAGACCCTTCACTGCATAAATCACATGTTACATGGAAAGTGATCAACACTTCATTCTCTAGTTCTCAAGGATTTGTTGAAAGGTTGTCATTTTTTAATCATTTCCATGTGCCTAACAAAGTTGGTTAGCTGTGCTAGCCTTTTCTTTTGCAAACAAATACAAAACTTAAGTACATAATCAAGCAATAAGTAGACAATGTGGGAAAAGAAATATTCCAACTCCAATATTTTGATAAAAGTTATAAATAAAAAAATCGCAGATCAAAAGGAATGTTTAAGGCACCACAAACATACACTGCTCAGAAACTGAAAAGCCAATTGCCTTCCATGGTTCTCCTCAACATAAAGGAAAAGACGTATGATCTGCAAAATGGAGTGCCAAAATAACTTCTTTTAGAACCAATAGGGGCAATGTGAAAAGAACAGGAGCAGAAAGAAAAGGTGTTAAGTACACTCACAAATTCATCCAGAGTTATTAAGCAAGTCTAATCAGCAATGTTTAGAAAACCAATGACTAGGCACTGAACATGCACCACAAGTGTTATACGCTTTTTAAATTGTTAGGGAATTGATAGTTGGATCACTTGGCAAAAATTGGGCCAAGATATCACTGTTCTCATTTTTTGCCAATCAGCATGATGATTTGATGAATCAGCTCAAGCAATGGGAGGAGAAACCTCAACAAAGGAGTGACAACCAATATGACTTTCAAGTGCAAACATCAACTCCTGATAGAAAAATAGATGGCCAGAGCCAATCGGCTAATCCATTTAGTATCCTTTGACAGGAATATACAAAGTATCAGAAGCAAAGGATCATTTAAATGACCTTTTAATTTCTTCAAAAGGTATCTTCGGTCTAGTAGTCTTCTCAAGTGGCAGTTCGTGAGAAATGTCCCCGTCGGCTGCTGACACAGCCCATCACCTCCTAAGGTGGCATATCTTCAGCAGATAGCGGCCCTTATGGACTTCCAATGCTCTTCATTCTAACATATATATGGATCTAACTGAATTTATTCTTTATCTGCTGTTCTTCCCTTTCTGGAGTTTCCAGTTTGAACCAGTGGGAAGCAAACATGAAATAAAGGTTTTGAATCTTAGTACAGGGTGGTGTATCAGCCGGGCCCAAAAACGATAAAATACAGGGTGCATCGGACCATATCAGGCCTGCATGAAAAGGAATGGCCCCGTATCGGTCATTTTTTTGCCCTAAAAAATTTTGAAAATTTTATCAGGAAAATAGGGAAAATGTAAAACACTGGGATATATCATTTTTTGTATTTTTAACATGTACACAGTGGTCTATCAGACCATTCTTTGATAAGAACGGTGTTTGTCGGCTTGACCTGCTGAAAGTCAACCAAATAGGCCAAAATAGAACACAAATCAAGCATGATTTGATGGATTAGGGCCCTTTATATAGAAATAAAACAAGAAGAAGAAGAAAGAAGAAGTGATAGCTTTCCCCTTCAATTTTTTTCCCAAAATGGTTCTTTCCACTTGGATTCATTGAATATTACTTAAGTCTTGTGCCTTGATCCCCAAAATAGCCTAGATCTAGCATAGAATAAGTATTTAAGCTTCCTACACGGTTGAAATTAAGAACCAAGTGAGAGACAGAGACAGAGAAGCTGGATTTCTTTTCCTATTTTTTAAAACAGGACTGTTATATAAAACAGGACTGTTATAATCATATTGGCCTGAACCAGTCATATCGGCGCCGATACAGCCTGTATCAGACGGCATCGACCAATACAATGCCGATACGGCCCATTTTCTGAAACAGGTGAGTTCGCCCCTATATCACGTATTGGGTGGAAAGATACAGATACAATACATCCGATAAGGCATATTGTAACAGATATTTAAAACCATGCATAAAATACTCAGGCTGTTGCACAAAGTAAGAAGCGAAGCGGCAACAGATTTGCGTGCAGGAATGGAGAAGCATCAGTTTCAAAAAGTACAAACAGCTAGGAAGCAGGACAGGGAGCATAAGTCCGAAGGTGATTCAAAGTGGGAGCAGCACCTAGTTTGAACGATCATGCAACTAATCTCAGGCCAATTCTGTTCCCTCAGAGATGTGGGGTTTGTGAAAGTAACGAACGACTAGTTTCTAGAGGTGTTTTCACCAACCAAGTAAACTTATTTTATTCTTGCACTATCTGAAAGAGTTCAACTTCAGAAACATTTTAGAGTTCTTTCAATGAGTCAACCAATGGATGATTGCATGCATGTTCACAGGAAGTTCTTTTGCCCACGCAGGACTATAAGGCACAGTACCCAGATGGCTGGCTAAAGAAATACCACCATGGGAGCAGCAGATTGGTGGCAGGCCAGGGGAATCACTCACCAGAAGCCATTATCAGGTAACATCAAAAGAAGACAGTTTCCTTACCTGCATCTCCAGTAACAATTTGAAGAAGCACGAACCAGATTATATGAATCTTCGGACTCACCAGAGGAATTCAAGTTCCTCCAACTAAAGAATCGAGGTTCACCATGGGGCTAATTGTACACCATACACCAAACTTCACACTTCACAGCCACAATATATATAATATATATATATATATATATATATTATATATATATATATATATATATATATATATATATATATCAGGACCACGTGAATTTGCTAAGTTTACAGCTGACTTCATGCTAGGCCACTAAAAGCCCTATTGGACTGAACATTTTGATTTAAAAGGGTTTTTTTGTGCCATGGTTTTGGTTTAGAAATTAAAATCTAGAAGTTACCAAGAAGCACTAGTTTCACTTAGAGTATGATTTAAGTTGGTTTCCTAATTGAAAATCAAGAGACCTGTCAAAATTAGTTTCTTTGTTAGATTCCTTTCCAACGTGCACTTAGGAAAAGCCTTTGTACTTGAGTACTTGGTCAAATTGGAGTTAGAGTTAGTCTCAAGCAGGTTAGGAAGATTCTAGAAGTCTTTAGTGAAATTGCGGTTTATACCGTTGTAGTAGAAGTATGGAATAGTCCAAGAGTCCTAGAGGGGGGTGAATAGGACTTTTCGCCGACTATGCCTATTTAAAACTTCTAATTGCCTAACTTAAACAATCCTTCAGCTTAAAGCAAGTAAGGCAATATGACTCTAAAGGCTTCCAAGCCAATAGAGGTTCCAATCACATAGGCTACTTAAGATATGCAAATTCAGCGACTAGCCTACAGCGTAGTGAACATGTATGCGTGGAAAATGTTACCTATCAAACTTAGGCATTCATTTAATCATGTATATATAATTAAGCATTTAAATCATACACATAATTCGCCGACTATGCCTATTTAAAACTTCTAATTGCCTAACTTAAACAATCCTTCAGCTTAAAACAAGTAAGGCAATATGACTCTAAACGCTTCCAAGCCAATAGAGGTTCCAATCACATAGGCTACTTAAGATATGCAAATTCAGCGACTAGCCTACAGCGTAGTGAACATGTGTGTGTGGAAAATGTTATCTATCAAACTTAGGCATTCATTTAATCATGTATATGTAATTAAACATTTAAATCATACACATAATTTAAACAGATGTGCAAATGACAATTCCAAACACAAGCATGTATAGTGGTTCGACTACTTGCCTACTCCACTCCCGGCGGACACACTCTCTCCTAGAGTGTACTGGATTTCACTATGAATGGTTTTAAATCAAGTTCACCATTAACCTTTACAGCTTTACACAAAGGACTCTCCAATTTATGCTCTACACACGAGCAAAGGTCCCACACTAAGAACCTACGTTTAGGCCCACCGGCCAAGGTCCCACACAAGGCACCTACATTTAAGCACACTGGCCAAGGTCCCACACTAGGCACTCACGTTTAGGCATACCGACCAAGGTCCCATACTGGGCACTTAATCGAGTTTGTGGATGGAAAACTCTTAGCCTCAATCCTACACGAGGATAGAGAATAACTTGTGGACTCTTAACAATGACAATTGTTGGAATGAGTCCTCTTTTGTAGCTTGTCTTGGGTTGCTTGATCTTCGCTCTCTCGTGCTTGAATCAGCTTCCCGATGCTCCCTCAATCACAATGTTGTGATTTTCCTATTGTATCAGCTTCACGATCAAGTACCTTGCATATGATGTTCCTATAAAGGTAACCAAGGTAACGGGAGTGGGTTGAATCTCCTATCAAAGGTTATGAATGGATTTCCTAAGAGATTCAACTAATGGATGTTCTAAAGTATCATGGAGACAGAGGATTTACCAATGGGTTTGGTCTCTATACTCTAAAACATGCTAGAGATCATGTTCTTCATAATAGGAACTTTGAATGCTCATTGAAATGAGGAATCACAATGAAAGAACATGAATCTCGTGTGGATAGAGCCTAGGATGAGTGGGATAAGCTTGGGATACACTAGAGACTCTGAAATACCTAAATACACACTTCTCTTTAAGTTCTGGGTCCTATATTTATAAAGAAAAAGTCTCAACGGATCTATAACGGCTAGTTTTCGATTCTACCGAGTGAACTTTCGGTGGCACTGAACTGTAGTCGGTGGCACCGAAATATCACTCGGTGGTACCGAATTAGATCCTGAAGCTGCTGGATGAAATTTGTTACTCTCGGTGGCACCGAACATTGTACTTCGGTAGGAGTCGGTGGGACCGAAAATCCAATCGGTGGTACCGAATTATCTTTGATATGTTGCTGGACTGTTTTGGGCACTTTCGGTGGCTCCAAAGGGGTCTTCAGTGGTACCGAAGGTGCCATTCGGCGGCACCTTCTCCAACCGAATTGGTACAGATTTTCCTGTTTTAGCTTCTTGTCCTTTAAATCATTCAAACAGCTTGGAACTTCCTAAAGCCAAGTCTAGAGGCGTAGAAAATATGAACCTAGAATGGCTTGAATAGATGATCTAAGTGGGTTTTCCTATTTGGGTTAGGATCATCTATAGGCAAGGTCAACATTGTAGAAGCTTCTTTGTACTTTGATCTTGTAACTTGGGCTTCTGCTCTAGTTGCATCGTTGGTCTTCTTTTGCCAAGGACCCATCCAACTACTTGACACAACTAGTCACGTGATTGATAAACATGTGTGCACGGTGAGTGCACTAACATTTAGAAACTAGATGAGAAAATACGATTAAAAAAAAAAAAAGGGATGAAAAAAAGAAAGAAAGTTGTTAAGGATCAGTGCTTTTTGTTTGAGCAAGAACCCAACCATCAAAAAAAAAAAAAAAGGGATGAAAAAAAGAAAGAAAGTTGTTAAGGATCAGTGCTTTTTGTTTGAGCAGGAACCCAACCATCACTGAGACCCAGGATAGGAACGGTACAATGAAGGATGACAAAGTGCTTCTCCAAGTGGTCAGGAAGCCTCGCCCTTGTCCACTAGGATCAATGCAGTGCCCTCACCATAGCACGTGCAGCTTCAACTCATGAGCATATCCCCGCGCACCTCAGAGGCCAAAGCACATGGTCCAGTGATAGTACGCAGTGGATAGGTGATGCAAGACATAGGATTTAATGCTAGCATACAAAGTGGAGATTATGAAAGAGTCCATAAAATAATTCAATTAACAAAAGATGCTAACCCACCAAGTAAGTAAGAGTAAACAATATGAAATAAAATCTTATTTAACCTAAATCACATGCCCACATGCTAAGAAATCATATAAATTAATTAAAATAGGCCCGATGAAAAGATAAAACTTTCAATTTAGCATAGCACGTTCTACACTCAAGGGACAGATTTGTAGGTTTTATGAAAGGTTAGGAAGGGGATAATCTGAAAATTGGGGATATAGGGTTTAGGGTAGGGTTATGGATGGGGAATCAAGGGGTTTTGATGAGGGAAACAAGTGGAAATCAAAGTATTAAGCGGTTGTCCACACGGTCAGCATAGGGGCTCACACGTGTGGGTTGTTGGCTAGGGTTTTGGGTCCTCAATGGTTGATTTCAGTTGGGGTTGAAGTAGGATGATAAAAAGTTAGAAAAAAAAAAATGATTTGGATGGTCTTGAATAGGAAGGGAAGAAGAGAGATGAAGTTTTTGGGAAAATACCTCTTTTGGATAGAAATGAAGAGAGAAGGAAGATGATAGATGGAAGCCTCGCACCTCCATTGAATGGGGAATGGAATTACACCACACCCAAGCTCCAAATCACATGAAGAAGACAAAACGCAAAGCTTCTTTTTTTTCAAAATAATGGCATTAGGGCTCCACACACCCTCCTTTCTCTTATATAGTTTTAGAAAAGATATTTTACAAAAAAGCGCTCTCAGATAAAGATTCTCAATATAAAGACACTTAATGAATTAAATGTTGTTCCTAACTCCCTAATGTCAACACAAATATAAGGTATACCAAAAATAATGAAGCATATAAACAATCTAAACAACTAAACTATTTTGTGGCCCATGGGGATCCACGATCAAGATGTCCGATGATGATCTAACAGTCCGATCATCGTGCCCACCCAATCTAACGGTCCGATGTGTCCAACAAGCTCCTATATACAACCCAAGTGCATCTTCCCAGTGTGGGGTCTTCAAAGATGCATGAACATGCACATGGGGTCTTCAACGTGGCTAGGAATGTGAATTGGGCCAAGTAGGCCCCATGTAATGGTCGTCTAGACATAAGGAGGCTAGCTTAGCCCTCCTCCTTTGGTATGGTGCTCAGATGTCCTCATCAACAGGCCACCAGTTAGTGGGGGCTGCACATTGTTATTGTTGTTGCAGCTAAATAAATGCTTGACTTAGATTGAATAGCCAGGTCCCAATCACCAGGAGTAAGACCCGGGGCAGTGGCTGTCAGGATCCAAATTGGAATGAGTAATCTCCTTATGAGAAAGTTACCTTCTTGTGCTGTGTTAGAGATAAGTTGCATGTAACGAATGTCATGCTTTTAAACTTGAGAGCTATTTAATCCAAGCCGCACTCCCCTACGGTTAAAACCTGTCACTATGAGGTTTCTGTTCCATTTTTATCTACCTCAATATTGCTAAAATGAGTAGCAGCAGAACCCTACAAAACCCCAATACTGTAGTTAAAATGGCGATCACTATGTCAGGACTGCTCAGCCATCATAAGCAGGTGGAAACTTTACTAGAGTGCTGAAAATGCTTCATGAATATGTGGGGGAGATTATTTTATTTTATTTTATTTTTTTAAAGCATCCCTTCATTGATGGTTAAATGAAGTTCTAATGGAGTAATCAACAGGATAAAGAAGAAAGCAGACTTTGATGTGTTCTGAAGAAAACAATTTATGGGCTTCAATAGACAACCAAGCCTGTTAAAGAATGGTAGCTGCATGTACAGCCAAGCTAAGCATTCAATATATGGACGTATGTATCAGTGAATAAAAAAGAACCCACTAGATGCTACTGAAATATTTCCTCTTTTTCCACGCAAAGCATTCACACCAGGCTGGCACAAAACACCCTGATGTCAAGCTTTTCTTGGTCTCCACTTGTGATCTTGGACCGATTAGAGCCCCAGTCTAAGCACTCTTTTTTGTCTGAAAGGTGGCTCCAATATAACCTCAATATCATACAAGGCCCAAATACACCTCCAAACCAACAGCAAAATAAAGGGCGTGTAATACACCTGCAACAAATCTGCATTCCATAGAACTTAACTAGGAACGAAGATGCAAAAAAAAAAAAAAAAACTAAGTATGCAAGGGCCTATGTTAGGACAACTTAAAGACCCCACCCCATAACTACAGTTTGTAAAAGTGCAAGGCTCCAACGTTTTGCATTTTATTGATGGCTGAACCTCACGCGCACTCATGCACGCGAACACTCAGTCCCTCAAAGGAATCATTAGAATGAATGAGAGAACAAGCATGCGCACGCACACACGCAAAATCCCTCAATGATTACAATCAAAGAAAGAGCTTTCTACAACATGGCACAGTTTATTTCGCACAAGCCTATAGCACAATGTGCGAATGATAATCAAAATGAAGAAAATGTGTCAAAAACAAACACCATTTCAGCTTCTGAAGATAGAAAGGCAATGTGAACTTGACATATGATAAGAATAAAAATTTACCAAACTGGAAATATCTTCCTCAGCATTACTGCCGGAAAGGATGGGAAGTTCACCAACATTATCTTCGATTTTCTGGATCAATCTTGATGAATATAGTATTGCCCCAAATCTCATAGGAACATTATTTTCATACATGGACATAATCATGTCGATCGACTGCAGTGGTGTAAAAAAAAGGAAAGAAAACCAAATTAGGAATTTAAAAATTAAAATTTTAAATTTTTAAATTTAAAAAGAAAAGAAGAAGAAGAAGAAGAAGAAGAAGAAGAAGAAGAAGAAGAAGCAAAAAACAAAGAAGACAAATTGAAGGTACAAATCAATGAGACATAACTAACTTGCCTCAAGTCCACATATTGTTGCCGGATCAAGCACATAGACAGCATGGAATAGATTCTTACGGATATAGCGAAGCTGGCCAGGAAAGACTGGCATCAGAAGCTACATCAGAAAAAAGGATCAATGTTAGAAAATAAATTAAATCAATCGCAAGTTCATCAAGCTCTCTAAGGAAGGAATCCACCTCATTTAAGTTGCTTCGCCACCTCCTATACATGGCATCCTCCTCCAAATTGTTCAGGTAACGGACATGAGTAGAACGAAAATCAACACGGAATGTACTAGATTCTGGAGGAGGTAGCGATGACAACAGTTTGCTGATGGCAGTTTGAGGAATCTGAAAACTTTATCAGATTCAATTAGTTGAGGACAAATTATAATTTGGATTAAATCAACAAATAATATAAATGAGACGGATCAGATTGAATGAGGTAAAAAAATATCAGTAACAGATTTATAAACATTCCATCGTATAGAATAAATTTTAAGATGGAATACATATGAATAAAATAAGTCAAGTGCCTTGTTGGTCGCTGATATGTCACTAAAAAACTTCTTTTACTTTTTTTTCTCAGAGGAGAGAGAGATGACAGAATCTATTAAAAGTAGGAAAGAAACATCAAGATACATGTAGCAAGCTCCAAAATAGGGCTCTCAATGGGTATGGTCCTACAGTACCATTACCCATGCTAATCAGGTCCAGTTCCTTCTGGGCCCGGGTCTCTTTTTAAGGACTGAGCAGAATCCGATTGGATTCAGGTTGGAGTCGTTGAACCTAGGTTTCAAGTTGTATTCAGTCAGGTACAGGTCAAATAAGAGCACTTACATGGATGCACCCACCTAATGGATGGATTAGATCGCACACAATGTGCCACTTTAACGCATGCCTGGTGTGTAAACGGGTTTCCTTACATGCATGTGGCTCAGCAAATCTTGTTCTGTTGCTAGAACAATCCATACATAATGTTAATATCAAAAGTAATTGAAATTGGGTCCTTACTCCTGGCTTGGTGGTAGACTCGCAACAGTTTCAACACTAAGGTCATTGGTTCGAGTACCCATTGTGGTGTGTGTGGGTGTGAGGGTGTGTGCGTAAAAAAATAAAATAAAAGTAATTGGAACTGGCATGGAGCGACTGGACCCAACCCAATTCCTTAATGTTTCCAAAATTACACCCACCCATTAAACCGGGATAAGGTCCATCAGGTACCCACGGCTCCAGATAGCCATTGATAACCCTACTCCCAATGCAAAGAGCCAATTTCCTCACCCCTCATGAAATATTATCTGCAATATCATTAGCTCTACCAACATGAACAAGCCAAATGTTTATACTAAAAGCAATGTCCTAGATTTAATTGAAAACAAAAGAAAGCTTATTAGGCTCATCTAACCATCCATCCATCCCATCAAATCATCCAAACATTCATCCATCCATCCCTATCCATCAAACTATCCACCCATCCCATCTATCCAATAATCCAACCATCCAACCATCCCATCCCATCCATCCATCCTATCTAATCATCCAAACAGCCACACATCCATCCTATCTATCCATTCAAGCATCCATCCATCCAAACATCCATCCAACGAACCCATCCATCCCATCCAAACATCCATCCCATCTATCCATCCAAACATCCATCCAACCATCCCATCCCATCCATGCATCCAACCATCTAACCATCGGGAGTGGATTAGGTGTGGCCTCAGCCTCACCTAAGACGGTGGTCCCCACCTTGATTTATGTATTCTATATCCATTTGTTTTACAAGATCCTTTTAGGGCATGAACCTAACAATGAAGTCGATCCAATTCTCAAGTGGACCGTATCATAGGAAACAATGGTGATTGACCATAAATGGGCCACAAAAGTTTTGGATCAAGCTGATATTTCCTTTTTCCCTTCATCCACGTTTATGTGACTTTAGTAACAGGTTGGATGGCAAATAAACATTATGGAAAGATTAAGGTGGGCCCTAGGAAGTTTTTAATGGTATGGCATTCAATCACTGTTGTTGTATGGTCCACCTGAGATTTGGATCTTCATTTTTGGGCTCATGCCCTAAAACGTTTTGGAAAAACGGATGGACTACGTGGATATAGAATACATAGACCATGGTGGGCCCCATAGTAAGGGCTACACCATCTTGGGTGAGGCCTAGGCTCGAGCGCACCTCATCCGCTGCCCTAACCATCCCATTCTATTTATTTTTTAGTTTTTTTTTTTTTAATTGCATTTTTTGTTCGTAAAGCGGTGGTGAACCACTTTTATTACATGATATGAAACTTACATTATAAAAGTAACTTGAAAGTTACTTAAATTATTAGTTTTATTTCCATTCAAAACAGTGGTGACCCATGCCTTTAAATGGTGAAAAACGCACATTTTAGAAAAACTTAAAAAGTAAAGTAAAAAACAAAAGAGCTTCAACCCCTCCTTCAAAACCCTAAAAGTCAACGCAAATTCCCTCCACAGTGGCCGCCGCAACGCAAGTAGCTCTCAACTCGATTCTCCCTTCACATTATTTGAATCACTCCATTCGATTCTCCTTCAATAGGTATGGTTCTATTCGATTCCCTCTATCCCTCCGTAGTGGCCGCCGCAAAGCAAGTAGTTCTCAACTTGATTCTCCCTTCACATTATTTGGATCTCTTCGTTCGATTCTCCTTCAATAGGTATGGTTCTATTCGATTCCCTCCATACCTCCGCAACAGCCGCCGCAACGCAAGTAGCTCTTAACTCGATTCTCCCTTCACATTATTTGAATCTCTCCGTTCGATTCTCCTTCAATAGGTATGGTTCTATTCGATTCCCTCTATCTAATCTAATATCTCTCGCGTTTTTTCCTTTCCTTTTCTTTTCTTTTTTTAAAATTTAAGGCTATATACAAAGATATAATCGTCGGATTGTCGATATTTTTGTTGTCATCAACATTATTGACGATACATCGTTGATATTTGGAAGAGAAACAAATTTTTGGGTTTTCGGTATCGCAAGTCCAACAATACCGAAATTATCGGTGATAATATCGATTTTTCACCGACAACATGAACACTGGTCACAATACCTTCCTCTTGTCTTGAAAGTGGAGTTCCCAGGGTGTATACCCTGCAAAGTACCATACTTCCTAAGCTCATGATTACATGCTTCGGTTCTCATTTGGTGTACCATAATCGTATGAATTCAATTGCAAATTATTTATATTTGCAATTATCCTTATCAACGTTTTCGGTATTATTTTTTCATATTAAATCAGTGTCAAATGGTTACAAATCCATGATTCTTCATGTTTTGCACAAAAAATCATCGATTTGGAGCTTCAATTTCGAGACTTGGAAGAGATGAGCCGAGTTGCGAAAAATTGTGAAAAATCAAAATTTCCTAATTTCTCGCAAATCGGTTGCAATCTGTGTCCAAACACAAAATCAAACATGTATGTAACCTGATCTAGTGATTCTTCTTTTGCTTTTGAATGGATTGCTTGTGTTTCCACATGTCTTCTTACATTTATAAATTATATGAAGAGACTTTGAATATACTTGCATCAGTTCAGTCAAACAACGCACATATTAGGACCCCATACAAAGGATTTCTATGTGTGTTTTGATGTCTTTTTCAACAATCTCTGAAGTTTCATTCAAAAATTCGATCAATTTCTTAATGTTCCCCATGTTTCCCAACAACAGTGATGCATTGCGCGATACAACCGATATATCCCATAAGTTAACTGATATGTATCCATATCCCAAGGGTGCGATACAGAAAGTCAGAAAACATTGATCATGAAACTAAAAACAGATTGGCTCTTCCCTCTTTATGTATGAGCTCCTCAATGGAGAAAGATACGAAGGAAAGTCGCACAACAGAAAGGACCCCTTTCCAACTTTCGAATGCATCCCCTAGCTTCACTTGGAAGAACCATGATCCCAAAGAACCTAATTAAAAAATAATAATAAATAAATAAATTTATAGCCGCAAGGCAATGAATAATGCCCCCCTCCAACACATGACGTGTATATTTGGCAAGTTGTGCTCCCTATGTTGAAGATTCAAGAGCTAAAATTTATTGACCATGATTGTCCAAGCAAAAGTAGCACGGAAGATATTGACTGACTAACCCCACAGGTCAATGTAATCCTCAACCTTATCAACTTCTAGATTCCTTCAAATAACATTTTTCATCCATTGCACCTTTATCTAACCACACAATATTCTTGAGAATTTCAATGCAAGAGGTCCTCCCACTGGCCACTACCCATGTATCCTCCCAAAGATAGACCGCATCCGCATTCCCAACTTATAGACCGAATCTTCCTTGAATGCACTTTCCAATTCTATTTTTCGTCCAACTTCAAAAATACTCTTCCACTTCCCAAAATTTTTCCCTATTTTTTTACCCCGCCTTGATCCCACCCTATACTAGATGAGCCATATTTATTGCATCTCACCTTTCTTTTTCTTGTTGGCATGCCATATCACCTTTCTCCACAAAATACACCCAAAACCTCCACCAACCTTTATTTCGAATACTCCAATTACGGTCTCTGATTCTTCCAACCTCAAGGCATCCATCCTTTTTTTATTTGAACTTGCTTTGAGTCAATCAAGTGATAACTGTGCTTTTCTTCAAGTGCTTCCCAGGTTCAGAGTGAAAGACAAAATTAGAAGAAGCAGGGAAGAAGGTAAAGCACCGAAAATGGAAGCCAGTTGCATTTCTCAGAATTGCTAAGAGCAAAAATGTGTTGGATGAGAAAGAAAACAAGCACAAAAAATGTAAGTTACATCAACATGCTACCACATAAGTCAGGTGAACTCATCCACAACATTAGCCTATACTGGTCCAATATTAAATAATTAAAAAATTTTGAAATTAGCACAGTTCACCTTCAATTTTGAAAACTGATCAGCTAATGATAAATCTTCATGAACCAGGTCCATTAGCCTACAAGATACAACAAAATTGCATTACAAAGATTGACGACAACCTACTAATCTACACATGTAGAAAGATGATAAAAAATCATTAAATGAACATGGAAACTATTTGATCTGGTAAAAAATATATACAATGGGCACAGGCACAGGAATGAAAGGATGCAAAATTATGAAATTTGAATCAGCGTTGGAACTGAAATCACAAGTTGAGGTACAAATGACTTCAAACAAGACAAGAATGATTCATTCTTGAAGCCTTGCAGTCCACTTTGTCCAAAAACCAATGAATTAATACAAAAACTGGCAAATGACATCCATGGCTTGAAAGTATAGAGTTATATTCACTATGAATGATCGACCTACTACTTCAATGGCCAAAGAATCAGCTAAGCCAATAGTATGCATGTCACTTAAAAGTTAAACAAATAAGAGTAATTAAAAAAACAAGAGAAAGGAAACTTTTTAATAGAAAGGTGATTAAAAAAAAATAGTTACTGAACCTATCTTGGCATGCGGCAGACGGTGAGAGGCTTGGGATGAAAAAACGGAGACTCGCCTTGCTAGCTGTCCTGTGGGCAATTTGTGGAGAAAAAATAATTCATGCTTTCGTAACAAAGGCACCGTGACTGCAGGGTTCTTCAGTAGGTTTATTCATAGGGCTGTCAATGGACCAGGCCTGAGTTGGTCTCGGCCCGGATTTTGAACTGTTTCAGGCCAGGCCTATTCAAAATTCTCATTTTGCCGGGCCCGAGCCTTGCCCATTTTACACCGCTAGTTATTCAGCTCTTCCAGGATTGGGCTCCTTGATTGGGTTTTGCTCCCAGAGTATTCCCAGCCGTGGGGCTGGCGGTTGTTGTACTTTTAGTTTTTCCTCTAAGCTTTCTTTAGTTTCTTATTGGGTTTTGCTCCCAGGGTATTCCCAGCCGTGGGGCTGGTGGTTGTTGTACTTTTAGTTTTTCCTCTAAGCTTTCTTTAGTTTCTTCTAGGTTTTTCTGGTTTGTTCGGTTTGGTTTTTTTTTACTTTTTGTACTCTTCTTGCCTTTTTCTTTTTTGGTTGTGGCCTAATAAAGTTTCATCTTTCAAAAAAAAAAAAAAAAAAAATCAGAAACTGAACATGGTTACTTTTAAATTTGGTAAAAAAAAAATCAATGGGAGCAGGCATCAGACAGGAATGAAAAAAAAAATGCAAAAAATGAATTTTGAATCAAGGTTGCAACCAATGTTCGAATTATCTCCGATATTATCGAAATATCTCTGATATTATCTTTATCTCTAGTTCAATGATACCAATAACACTGGTAGCGATACCGATAACCTTGGTAGTATCAGAAATTCTGGGTATTGGCAATGTATCGCTAAGTATCGCTAACGTATCAATATCTCTAATGTAATCGTCAATATTTTCAACTATGTAAATTCTAGGTGTCGCTTGTATTGTCAATGCATCAATATCGCCAATATTTTCGACTATGTAAATTCTAGGTAATGCTTGTATCATAAGTGTATTGACGATATTTCAATAATATCACCAACGTATTGATATCATCAAAATTTTGTTTATTAGAAAAAATTTTATTTCAAATTTTTTTCATGGGCACATGGTTGTATGTAGTGTTCAATTTGTCATTGATAATATTGATAATATCTCGATATTATCGATATCGCAACATGCGAGATATTGAGACCACAATCTTTCGTTTCCTTTCCAATTGTTGATGATTTCTTGGTGAAATATCATGTGTTGTTGATAATTTGCAATATCGATGGATGTTTGGATGGAAGGTTGGATGGTTAAATTGGCCGGAGGGGATGGTTGGACTGATTTCTTACACCAGCGCATACTTTTTCTTTTTTTTTGAAAGATAACTTGTATTAAAAAGAAAGAGAAAAGAAAAAAAAAAAAAAAAAAAACAGAGGGAGGGAAAGTGCTGAGGTAGCAGGCCCTAGGGAGCATAAAGAAACGCAAGGTTAACATTAAATCCATCCATATGGGAGGCCCATTCAGCAATTAAGCACTTAACAAAAGAGCACACTAGCATAGGCGGCTTCAACTCGTTCCGAAAACACCTATTGTTCCTTTCGATCCAAACAGCCCACCAGGTTGCCAAAATCGCCATATGCCATAATCAAGATAAAGGTTTACCAAGACGTACGCCATGCCAGGCCTTGAGTAAGGTATCCACATCTCTAGGGAAGCACCAATCAATTTTGAAGGAGGAACGAATGGCAGCCCAGATAGCACTGACAAAAGAGCAGTGGATCAGAAGGTGATCCACCGTTTCTTCATCGGCCATGCAGCATAAGCACACATTAGGAAGGATCATTCCTTTTTTCTTGAGGTTATCAACAGTGAGGATTCGACTCTTTCCAGCCAACCAACCAAAAACTTGCAGTTTAGGGGGGATGGCATACTTCCATATGAAGTGAGGATGTTGCCTGGGGGGGTCGTTGTTAGAGGTCGATAGCTGCTTGAAAAAAGATCTGACCAAGAACACAGACGATTTGTCTACAGTCCAGATAATACTATCCTTACTGGCTTGAGAAGGAAGGGCGTGTTGGATGAAATCCATAAGATGCACATATTCATTAATTTCCCAATCTTCGAGATTTCTCCTGCATTGGATATTCCAAACTACTGTCTGCTTGAGTAGAATAATTTTCTTCAATGGAATCGTTTTTGTTAATAGCCAAACGAAAGATGTTGGGATATTTGTCTTTCAGAGGAATATTACCTAACCAAATATCCGTCCAAAATCTGATGCAGTCTCCCTTACCAGCTTGAAACCCAATCCTTTTGAGCATCTCACGATGCATGCGCCATATTCCTTTCCATAATGCAGAAGCCCTGTATATGGCTGAATTGTTGATCCACCATCCTCCTTGTGAAGTGCCATATTTGCCTTTGATTATCTTGTTCCACAGGCAGTCATTTTCAGTGCCTAAACGCCAAATCCATTTCCCTAAGAGGGCCTGGTTCATCACTTTTAAGTCTTTTACACCAGTGCATACTTTTAAGGCCCCATTAAATGGAAACTTGTTGTGTATGCATTCTTTTTGCAATTTTTTTAATTTCTCAATATGCAAATATGTACGTTTTAACATCTCCTGAAGACTGAAGTTTCACTGAAAATTCCATTGTTTGTCCTATGTTTTCCCGCATTTCCAGTTATTAGTGATATCGATATTGTTTCCATATCCCTGGCCAACGAAACTTGTAGCGATACCGATACTTCGAACACTGGTTGCAACCACTGTTCAAATTATCTCCAATATTATCTCTATCTCCAGCTTAGCGATACTGATAACACTGGTAGTGATACCGATAACACTAGCAGTATTAGAAATTCCATGTATCAGTGATGTATCGCCAATGTATCAATATGGCCAACACTTTCAATTGTGTAAATTTCAGGTTTCACATGTATTGCCAATGTATCACTAATATTTTCAACTATGTAAATTCCAGGTGTCGCTTGTATCACTAGTGCATCAGCGATATTTCAATATTATTGCCAAAAATCTGTTTATTAAAAAAAAAAAAAGTCATTTCAAAATTTTTATGGGCACATGGTTGCATGCAGCTTCAACTTGTCGATGACAGTATTGATAATATCGCGATATTATTGTTATCGCAACATTAGTGATATCGAGACCAAAATATTTCATTTTCTTTCCGGTTGTCGACGATTTCTCGGTGAAATATCATGTGTTGTGAATATTTTGAAATATCGATGGATGTTTGGATGGAAGGTTGGATGGTGGGATAAAAGCGATGGATGAGATGGTTGGACTGATTTCTTACAACAGCGCATGCTTTTAGGCCCCATTCAATGGAAACTTATTATACATCATTCTTTTTGGAACTTTTTAATTCCTAAATATGCAAATATGTGTATTTTAACATCTCTTGAAGTTTCATTGAAAAATTTCACCATTTTCCCACGTTTCCCGCATTTCCAGTTATTAGCAATATTATGGGCGATATTGATATTGTTTCTGTATCCCCCGGCCAGCAAAACTTGTAGCGATACCAATACTTCGAACACTGGTTGCAACTGAACTCACAAGTGAGGTACAAATGACTTCAAACAAGACAAGAATAATTCATTCTTGAGGTGTTGCAGTCCAATTTGTCCAAAAACCAATGAATTAATGTAAAAACTGACAAATTACATCCATGGCTTGAAAGTATAAAGTTATATTCACTGTGAATGATTGGCCTACTGCTTTAATGGCCAAAGAATCAGCTAACTGAAGAGTGTGCAGGTCACTTAAAAGTTAAAACAAATAAGAGTAATTCAAAAACAAGCGAAAAGCCTTATTTAAATAACAGTCTCAAACATGTTATCGAGTACATAGTATATGGATATCACAGCAACTACATGATTATGGTGTAAATCAGCTGATAGAAGCAAAAACATAGAGGCTTCAACAATACCAGATCAACAGGATCTTTTCAAAGGATTCGCAGATTAAAGAAAAGAAGAAAAAATAGGGAGCAAAACCATTACAGGTACAGGTCAAGATCTTCGATATTGATTAAAGCACCATTCAGAGCCATTAAAGACTTTCCAGGTGGGACCATACGTTGGTTTGCAATAATTTCATCTTTAATTGAGGTGTTGAGCTGCCAAAAGAATTGACATGAACAGATTACTTGAGATATCCAACAGTGTAAGAAGCAACTTGATTTCCATATATCAACCAAAATGGAAATTATTCTTTGCTTAGAAAATTCTCAGACATGCCTAGCATAAAGTTGTACCTTCATACGAGATAACGATGAAACTACGCTAGGAAAATTTTGGTTAATTTCCTGCATTGATTGCAAAGGGTCTGATGCATGGACAATCCTTTGTGCTGTTTGATGCCCCAAATCTACAGAATAGTCATAAAGCAACAGTTAGACAAATGAGAATTTGCATTACATATGATGAAAACTTGGATATCTTATACGACACTAAAATGATCCACACCCTTTAGTTCCCAAACATCCAGCGTGTCTGATATTGTCGATGATAACAAATAATCCCTGAAAGCCATTATCTCGTTAGTCAGTTCCGGTTTGCGTTCCTGCATGTTGACAGACGAAGAGAATACATAGCCGTTAGCTATATAAAATGACTGGGTGGATGTCTTCAACTTCAATGGGAACATCTATATAGCTCAAACTTAATGAGACATTGTCAAGAAACAAACCAAGATCTTAGAGAATATGAACCCTCTAACTTCTTGGCTGAGGTCTTCCGTCCGAGGATCTTCTAGAGTGACACCTGCAACATAGAAGTCAAAGTTGTATTAGTAATGTTTAAAACATAAGCAGAAGATGGTACTTAGACACAGTCATGCTCAGTGAGAAAACACGGTGTATAGCACTGCCAAAAAAGTTTCCATCTCGACCAATTAGCATTTCCAAGAAAAAGTATTTTGGTGCTTTTTCTTTTTCCTTTTCTTTTAAATGGTAAACGGAAGACTTGACCCCACTGAAACTAAACGCTAAACTTGAAATAGTGAGTACAGCAACAAGTGACACATTAAGTGGCTCTTAGAATATACAAGATTTGGATAATACAAGTGGTCCAAGCAGGTATCCAGGATTTCTTGTGTTGAGCAAACCCTGACCCAGAATAGGAACAAGGTTCGAAGCATTCCAATTTCAAAGTAATCATGATTTCAACGAAAGCAAGGTGGAGAAAGATTAACTCTACCAAAACTTAAGAAAAAAGAGAGCTAATAGTGAAAAAAATGATAGGCAATGATCTTCAATTAAAGAAAACTACAAAAACGATAGGAGGGGAAATGGAAACGGCCAAAACACCACACCAATGAGGTTAAGGGAGAACTTCTCAAAAAATAGTGAGCAGAAATCACATGAAAGGACAGTGAAGAATCCAAAGAAATTGAATCAACCAATAGCAAACTAACTGCTGGTAAAGGCTATCATACGGACAAACTAAAGATGTAATGCAGGTGCATTTTCACACCGGGCTCGAGTGGGGTTGCTTGTGGGATGCAGGGGCACACTCGGGGTGGGCGGCCCATGTGAGGCGGGTGGCTCGTGTGAGGCGGTACCCGTGTGATTTGGGGCCCACGAAGGGGGTTCGGCCGAGGTCCTAACCCATGCGATGTGGGGCCTGAGCTATGAGATAAAGGGATTAATTCACCATGCTCTATCAATTTGAGCTTTTAGAGCAAGTGGTTAATTGTCTTGCATCAACATGTGTCCAGCAAAAAAAGTATCATCTCAATAGATGGATTTGAACATGAATAATAAAATATTTTCTACAATGTTCTCATAGATAGAAAGTTTCGCTTGATTTCCCCATGAAAGTAAGGAACACAAAAAGCTGTTACAAGATTAGCATATTCAATTCTTCTTTGATATCTAGAAATTGTTTTTTAGCAATTAAAAAAGTTTTTATTCTTATATTTCATATCAGAACCAATTTTCCAAAAAAGAGAAGCTTCAATAAATGGATTTAAGTTTATATCACAAAATATATACGGACATGACCAGAAAGTCCTGCCAGATTGCTAAGAAAAGGACATGGTATTGAAGTTTGTATGATAATAAATTAATTTTCTCTTTATATAGGATTTTTTTAGAGAGATTTTATATTCGGAAGTTAAGAATAGTTACAATTTTTATTTTTAAATGAATAACTCTGATAAGGAACCATTGGATGTGTCATGCATTACCATAAAGCAGCAAGCATGATAAAAATTGTTGTGGAAGCCAATCTCCACTTCCAATGATTTTTATTTTTTATTTTTTTAGAATGGTAAGAGCATTAAACTATAGGGGGCAAACCACCAAAGCAAAAGGCAGGAGAACAATCATGAGCAAAAAGAAAATAAAAAACAACCTGATGATGAGCAATCATCCAAACACAAATATACAACGATCTACACCCCCAGGATTGTAACCACTCCTGCCGACACCCTAAAATCTGTTTTCTTCTTCTTTTTTTTATGACGTCAGGTTGTCCTTGACCCATTTTAAGGCAAAACTATTCCCCGCGGGGGGGGGGGGGGGAGGGGATCAAACTCTCGTCTGTGGGGAGCACACCCAATAAAATATTCAAAGATCCACTCAATAATAATATTCGTGGGGATTTATTGTCCAGCCTTTCCACAAAACAGGACCTAAGAAAAATGCAGAAACATGGGTAGGATGAACTGACCAAAAGAATCATAGCATATTTCCCATACTAACCTTTCTTTACGGTACTGTCATCCATAGCTTTGTACTCCATATTCTTCAAAGCAAGTTCCACCCCATAACCACCCAAGTTTAGTTCATCCAACGTTCCAACAGCACCACAACGGTCAGTTGTTGCTTCGCATCCAGAAGGCAAAACAGGTCTAACGACATATTTCACTCTTCCCTAAAAGTGATAGAAGAACACTGTGAGCGAGGGTCATGAGCATTTCAAGTGATAATCAAGGCAAAAGAATGTAGATAGAATGAACTACGAAACAACTCACCCCACCAAAAGAAAGAAAGAGACCAAAAATGTAACAATTTAGAAAAGAATATCAAAATACGGTAAATGACACTTGAACAAAGAACAGTCGCTCCTAAGTCCTAATAACTAGTCAACATCCTTATCCTATTAGAAAGTCAATGTAAGCTACCAAGGGGACAACTGTTTCAAGCCAAAACATGGAGCTGGCTGTTTTATATGAATACATGGATCCATCCAAAATGCGAACGGCATTTATTTCATTATGGAATTCTACTGATATGGTTAAGTAAATCCAGGCTTCTTTTCTAATAGTTCCACCAGATAAAAGAAAATACAAGGATTTTAGAACAAAGATATGGATCACGAAATGCAACAAACAGTCTAGCGGCTATGGGGAATTTTGACATGGCATTAGGAATCAAGATGGCCCAAATCCCATGATAGAAACAAACCTTTCAATGAATTACTAACAGTCATATTCAACTAACATTTATCAAGTAATTAGATTTTCATAATAGACAATGGTCGATGCTTCAAGGAAACTTCCATGACGATGTCAGTAGAATGACATCACCAAAAAAGATACTAAAGAGTTGTGTTTCCAACACCATGTATCCGCATCCCAGAGGTTTAGAGTTGTGAGCCTAACGCAATCTTACAACTGAGAGAAATACTATATCTCGAAGGCAGTGGCTTCAGTCGAACATTGGCTTTGTGAAGGTATCTCCTTTTCATTGGGAGACAGTAGCTGGATCCGATTTTGGTCTAATGTGTGGTGTGGGGACCAGGTGATGCAAGACAGCTAACCACTTGCTCTAAAAGCTCAAACTGATAAAGCATGGTGAATCAATCCCTTTATCCCATAACCCAGGCCCCACATCCCATGGGTTAAGTCCTCGGCCAAACCCACCTCATAGGTCCCACATCACATGGGTTCGCACCCGCCTCACATGGGCCAACCAACCCGAGTGTACCCCTGCATCCCACAGGCCACCATACTCAAGCCCGGTGTGAAAATGCCCCTACATTAATCACCCCCGGTGAGGAGTCTTGAACACGAGACCTCCCGCTCTGATACCACTTTGATGCAGGACAATTTACCACTTGTTGTAAAAGTTTAAACTGATAGAGCGTGGCGAATCAATACCTTCATCTCATAGCTCAGGCCTCACATCCCATGGGTTAGGTCCTCAGCCGAACCCCCTCGTGGGCCCCACATCACATGGGTTCCCACCCGCCTAACATAAGTGAGGCCTGCCTCACACGGGCCGCCCACCCCGAGTGTGCCCCTGCATCCCACAGGCCACCCCACTTGAGGCCAATGTGAAAATTCTCTTGCATTACCGGGCCCTCATGCAATCCTTCCCAAGCCTCGCTTGTATTGCTTCAGACAAAGATAATATGGTGAAGGATTGTTATTCATTTTGCAACGAATCGGTGATTTGATGTTCTCCATGCAGGCGGAACTCGGCAAATGATGACATTGCGGATATGGTCAAGCTTCATGGTATGTTGAAGGATGTCTTCCCCGTCAACCAGGAGAAAGATGCTTTAGTTTGGCATGCCCACGGTTCCGGTAGATTATCGGCCAAATCTTTTTACCATCTCATTTATGGAGGACATCGCAATCACTCTTTCCCTTTCCATTGCCGGTTTTATGGTGCCCCCTCGGGTGGCAGCCTTCGGGTGGTTGGTGAGCAAGAAAAGGGTGCTTACCATCGATAATTTGCAAAGGCTATCACTCATCTCCCCAATATTTGTCTCGTGTGTATGGAAGTGACAAAGTTGGTCAATCATCTTTTCATCCATTGTTCCTTTGTTCATATGGTTTGGGATCACTTTTTGGAGGTCTTCCACATTGCGTAGGTGAGGCCAAGTTCAGTTGTGGAACTCCTATGGGTTTGGCACAAAGGGGGCGTTGGGAAGACTGGCAAAGCCATTTGGAGACTTCATTTTGGGGGTATTTTGGGTTATTTGGAGGAACCGCAATAGAGGGTGCATTCAGAATAGAAGCTCTACGGTTCAGGAGGTTATAAAGGAATTCAAGTGGTGTTAAGCGAGTTGGGCTCCTTGTGTTAAGGAAGCCAACTCTGCAAATCTTTCCTCTTTTTGGTTGTAGTTTAGTTGTTTTCTTTTGCATATTTTGCGCCCTTCTTAATAAATTGTCATTATATCTCAAAAAATATCCATGAAATATTGAGAACAGTTATTCACAACATACTTGCATAAGCAATCTTAGTCCCACTCAAGAATCAGCATACAGCTAACATGAATGAAATAAAAATATTTACTAGAGCATCCTTCACAATGTTGAGACCTTCTTGGATGCTTCCACTAGAGCAGCATGAAACTCTCTGAAGCAGTCTGTCCCCAAAGCTCCATATAAAATAAAAACTGGACTTGTGATGTTTGAACCAGAGTATATGTGATCAAAATCAAAAAGTTCAGGCTGTTCAGATGAATCCCCAGCTCTGTAAGAAGACAATATAATGATACAGAAAATGTCAGGTTTAGGAAAAATGACAATGACAATGACAACAAAAAAAATAATAATAATAATAAATAAATAAAAAGCAAAGAAGTAAAACCTTGGCACATGCAAAAGCAACTTACAATGCAGTTGGGTTGCCAAGCCACAATAGCAGTTCTGAAACATCAAACAATAGCGTGCTTCCAGTATCTACCCAGCAACAACTTCCTCCAGGACTTTTAGGGTTCATGCTTATGAGCGAATGATCTACCCTTTTGCTGTCTGGACTTGCATGTGGTTCTGAATTGTCCCCAGCGGCATGTTTTGAGTAAGTTTCATCTGCTAGAGGGAAAGAGGATAAAGAATCCTCTGCTAGCTGCCGATAGACCACCAATCTTGGAGATGCTGACCGAAGAGTGAGAGAAAATTCAAAAATAGATGCCAAAGGATCACTCAAAAGGGAGCACCCATATTTGACAATTTTTTGGAAGCAGCCTTTGGCTGTCAAAGAATTAGAATCATTCTCCGAATGTAGCCAAACCTCAATAAACTCCCAAAATAGGTCCTTCCATTCTTTAGACAGCAACTCCCTGTTAAAAAACAAAATTGGATATCTTTAGAAGCCTACAAGAAGAGAACTCTCCTAGAGAAACAAAAGCATGCATCTTCTGATAAGTTGAAAAGGAAACTTTCAAGTTTTATTCATATCTAAGCTGATAAAGTTACCACGGTAAACATTGGAAACATGGAAAATAATAATAACGATGCATAAAGTGACATCAGCCATGTAGAAATTAATCAAGAAAAAAATAGAAATCCTGCATTTGCATGTCATTCCCTCCAGCTCAAACTCGCAATACTACCCGATGAAACAGATGTAAGTTTTTTTTCATTAATAGAATCTTTATAAATGATCCATCAAAAAAATAGCAACATCATAAATGAAAATGAATTACAAAGAAACAAAAGGAAACTAAAGAATGCAAAGAGCATCACTCAACAGACTATATCATCTCGGTAAATAAAATAGGTCTGCTAACGCCTCAGATAATGTATCTGCCTCCACCACTTTTGAGACATTGATGATGCCTATCATACTCAAGTATGTCAACTCCATTTCCCCAAAAATAAATATGAACTATTTCTCCCACTCCCAACTCTCAATTTTTCCCATTACCAACCGCAAACCCTAATTACACAATATGGAGTTTCCATCAAAATGGAGTCTGAGAATGCTCACAAGAGGACCCACTCATCTCCCAACATCTAAATTATTCAGCTCAAAATTCATCCTACGGCCCTCCAACACCACCCAAGGACATCACCACTAAACCCAGGAATTTTTTGGAAGTAAGGTGCCGTTTGGCAAACTCAAAAATAAGGTCTGAAAATTAATTCAAGTAATGAAAACTTAAAAGTGCTAAATTTTATACAAGTACTGAAAAATCTGTTTGGTAATTTGTATGAAAAAGGTACTGATATCTGAAACTAAGAACTTTTTTTCAAAAAAAAAACTTGTTTGGTAAGACACAAACCACAAATCTTTGAAAATTGGCAATTTGTCATATTTGCCCCTTTGTCTCAATTTCTATCTTTTTATATAGTATAAGACGAAACCTGTTATTGCCATGCCACCAAATTTGGCACATATGCCCAATCCAATAAAATTTTAATGCTTTCCCCACCAAATAAAACCAAGTAGATGAATGGTCTGGATCTTTTATGTTTGCCACGTGCAGTAACATGAATTGATACTGATTAGATGATTTTAATCCATCCGAATTAGCCCACTGATATTGTACCCTGACCAATTTACTTTTAGCCATCTATTTGGCAGCTGCAAATTGAATTGTTAGATCTCTAAATGACCTTATTTTGAGGTTATGATCCATTTACAGCAGGACCCACAGCTTAGATAGTCTGGACAGGCATACATCCATGCAACACAACATGTATGATAGACGAGTCGCCACCATTTTAAACATTGTGACAAACTATCAAAGTGGTTTTCAACTAACGCAGATTAGCCGCAACCCCAGATCCAGCAAGGTGGGTAGGACCCTGACCACGGGGCCCATCTCAATGTATGTGTTCTATATCCATGTCGTCCATCCATTTGCTAGCTCATTTTAGGGCATGGGCCCAAAAATGAAGCAGATCCAAATCTTAGGTGAACCACACCAAAAGAAACAATAGTGATTGACCATTAAAAACTTCTTTGTGGGCATGTTGAAGCTGATAATTGTGTTTTCCATTCATCCAGGTTTATGTGATCTTGTCAGCAAGTTGGATGGCAAATAAACACTTCGGTGGACCCTATGAAGTTTTTAATGGTGGGTGTTCAATGACCACCGTTTCCTGTGGTGGTCCACCTAAGATCTGTATCTGCTTCAGTTTTTGGACCATGTGCTAAAATAGGCTGGAAAAACAGAGAGACGGATGGATATACAACATATGCATCGAGATGAGCCCCACGATCAGGGTCGCACCCACCTGGCTAGATCGGGGTCCCAGCTAATTTGCTTTCGTATTCAACATGGGAGCGGATTAGATGGGATGAGGATTGCCCGCATCAAAGGAATTTCCTGCGACAGGAAGCTAGGTGGCCCCACCGCGATGTTTGTGAGAAATCTACCCCATCCATCCATTTTTATAGATCATGTTAGGACATGGGCCCAAAATTGAGGCAGATCCAAAACTCGAGTGGTTTACATGACAGGAAGCAATGAGGATTGAACGTCCACAGTTGAAACATTCGTGGGGCCACAAAAATTTTAGGTTAAGCTAATATTTTGTGTTTTTTAAGTTCATCCCAGTAGGAATGAACTGTTGAAAGGTATGGACAGTGTTCACAATATCGGTATCACGTTACGTATAGCATCCTTGGATATAGATATGTATCGGTTATCGCACGGGATATATCGTTTGTATCAAGTAATTTATCGCACTTTTTGGGAAACATGGGGAAATATTGGGGAAATGGTTGAATTTTTCAATGAAACTTCAGGGATTGTTAAAAAAGACCTTAACACACTTTTAAATCATAACATCTCAATAAAGAAGTGCACATAATAGGTTTCCCTTGTGTAGGATCCTAAGTTATGCGTTATCTAATTGAACTAATGCAATTATATTCAAATTGAATACATAACATTTAGAGTGTATGTGATGCTCATTTCATCGAACACTACTAAATAATTCGAAATTAGTCTCTATTGACAGCTGGTTGAAGGGAAATTTCGAAAAAAAAAAAAAAATTAATAATTTTAAATACTTTTTAATTAAAAAATTATTTTTATTTCCCAAAAATTGACAAGGACTTAACAAATCAAGAGATCAACCCTCATACATGCTTGATTTCATGTTTGGAGTGCAACATTGCAAGCAATTTGGGAGAAATTGGGGAAATTTTGAATTTCTCCAATTTTCCCCAAATCGGACCACCTATACTCAAATTTCAAAAATTAGAGTGTATGTGATTATCATTTCATCAAATACTCCTAAATACTTCAAAATTAGTCTCAATTAACAGTTGGTTGAAGGAAATTTTCAAAAAAAAACATGGAGAACATGAAGAACCAATGGATTTGCAACCATTTGACACTAATTTAACATAATTTCAATTTAAAAAAAAAAAAAAATTTAAAAATATCAGAAATTGAAAATGTTCATCGGATCGAACATGTGGGATATACGGCACTACTTGTGTGTTTCGTATCGCACGGGTGGGATACAAGATATATCGTGGGATATATCGTCCGATTCCGTCAATATTTAAAACATTGGGTATGGATGGCATATAAACATCACGATCTACCCCAAGGAGGTTTCAACATGTCCTAACATGATCTGGAAAAACAGATGGACAAGGTGGATTTCTCACAAACATCACGGTGGGCCGGCCCCACCTAGCTTCCGGCCACAGGAAATTCCTACAAAAGGCTTTAGCAGGCAATCCGCATCCAATTAGATGTTACCCGGTAACATGTTAGTGGGTGTTGCCCAAACTGTGGGGCCCACCTCGATGTATGTGTTGTATATCCACACCGTCCATCAGTTTTTACAACTCATTTTATGTCATGGTCCCAAAAATGAAGCAGATCCCATACTCAATTGGACCAAAAGTAGGGATTGAATGACCACCATTAAAAAAATTGTGGGCCACAAGTTTTCTGTGTGCTACAAAAGTTTTGGATCAAGTTGATTTTGTTGTTTACCTTCATCAAGGTCCATGTGACCTTATCAACAGGTTGGATGGCAAATAAACATTACAGTAGGCCCTATGAAGTTTTGAATGGTGGGCGTTCAATGACCATTGTTTCCTGTGGTGTGGTCAAGTGGTCCACTTGAGATTTGAATTTGCTTCATTTTTTGGACCATGGCCAAAATGAGCTGTAAAAAACGATGGACGGCGTTGATATACAACACATACATCAAGGTGGGCCCCATGGTCAGAGCAACACCTACGAATGTGTTACCAAGGTAAGATCCACTCCACTTCAACCTCCGATTTTAGCGGACTTAGCTTTCATAGCGTAGAGCAAAGCACTAGGTTAGTGTTGTTTGACGTGGGAAAGTTCTGTGGGCCCTACCATGTTATGTGTTAATAGCATACCGCCCATCCATTTTGTCAAATCATTTTAAGGCATGAGCCCAAAGATGAGGCCAATCCAAAGCTCAAGTGGACCACACCACGAAAAACAGTGGGAATTGAACACCTACCGTTGAAAACTTCTTGGGGGCCACAAAAGTTTTGGATCAAGCTGATATTCGTGTTTTCCCTACATCCAGGTCTATGTGACCTTATGAACAAGTTGGATGGCAAATAAACATCATGGTGAGCCCTAGGAAGGTTTCAATGGTGGGCGTCATTGTCCCCACTGCTTTCTATGGTGTGGTCCACTTGAGCTTTGGATCTGCCTCTTTTTTGTCTCATGCCCTAACATGATCTGGTAAAATGGATGGGCAGTGTGGAAATAACGCATAAATCATGGTGGGGCCCACAGGACTTTGCCACGTCAACATGGACTTTAATAACTTAATCGGGAGTTACTTAGAAAATGATAAAGTTGTCATTTTTAAAAAATTAAGATATTTTAGTCAAAATAACAAAAATTTAACAAAATCACTTACCACATACCGTGTTAAGTGTTAAGTCACGGGAGGAAAGCTTTAAAAAACCATTTTTTCAGTGAAATTCCAATTTAAGCAGTTAATTGTTTGGATTTGCCAAATGATCTAAATTAGGAAAAAGCACTGAAAATAGCCCATTAAGTGATAAGTGCTGAAAATAAGTTTTACCAAACATGCCCTAAGACTTGTAGCATAATCAAGGCTAAATGTCAGTTTTGGTGTGCCATATCGTCCACCAACGATACAAGGTCTATCGGCCCACCCTATATCAAGTTGTTTTAGGCTACTAGGCGTCGATACAACCATATCATTCATGGACGAAACCAGTACACATCGGGCAATGCACACTGGATTTGAACAATATTTTAAACCTCGAGCATAATATGACACATTTTTCCTTTACTATTTTCCAAGCTCTCCAACTTTGAAGCCATAATCAACAATCTTAGCCTTTGTTCCATCAATTTAGGGACAATTTTAAATGGTAGATTGGTAAATTTTTTGCAATCAGCATCCACCAAATGTCTGCTTTCCACTTTTACCCAAGCTTTGGAATCTACCCTGGCAGTGGCTCATATTAACAACATTCGCATGCCAACATGGCCTCGTTTGAAGAATCGATGTCGATACAAGTTTCGTTGGCTGGGAATACAGAAACCATATCAATATCACAAATAATATTGTCGATTTTCGAAAATGCGAGGAAATTTTTGAATTTTTAAGTGAAATATTTACATATTTAGGCATTAAAAAATTGCAAAAAAGAATGCATACACAATAAGTTTCCATTTAATGGGTACTAAAAGTATGTGTTGTTGTAAGAAATCAATCCAATAGTGACACAACAATCACTTAAATCTCATTAAACCAATTAACAAGTAAACAAACATACATAATGCATTCATACATTATACACCCATGCATAAATAAGCATATAAACACAATACACATGCATGATGATCCAACCATCCAATCATCAATCCATCCATCCCATCTAACCATCCAACCATCCCATAAAATCATCCAAACATCCCATCTATCCATCCAAACATCCCATCTATCCTTCCAACCATCCCATCCATCCAAACATTTTTTAATAAATAGAATTTTGGCAATATTGATGCATTGGCGATATTATTGATTATTGAAATATCGTTGATACACTGACGACACAAGCAATGCTTGAAATTTACATAGTTGAAAATAATGGTAATACATTAGCGATATCGATACATTAGCGATACAAGCAAAGCCTGGAATTTACATTGTTGAAATATTGGCGATACTTAGCGTCATTTCGCCGATACCTAGAATTTATGATACTACCAATAGTATCGATATCGTCGAGCTGGAGATACGGATAATATTGGGGATATTATAATAATATCATGGATACTCTGAACAATGCCTGGTACTAACCTCGCCCAACCATAGTTAGCAAAAAATGGCAAATCGCAAAAAGAACGAGACGAGAAATGATTTAATTTAATTTGGTCTCAATCGTCAAAAAAAATGTGGTAAAAAATTTGGTCAAAAAATGGAAATGCCAAAAAATTGGAGAATGAGAAGTGTGGGTTTAATACGATTTGGACTAAAAACAAAGTGAAAAAATGGTTGTGTGCATATGTGTGTGTATTATATACATATAAGGTTAAAAATTGAATTTTTTAATTAAAATAATTAGAATGCCTATAATTGTCACTTAATGCACTTTATTTTGATTATTCTCCATCTACAAGTATAAGCTCGAGTCATTGTGACTCACATTTTGACTATTCACCGGTTGTACGACTAGACTCGAGTCACTATGAATCCTGTCGATTCGACCGAGTCCACGAGCTGACTCAATGAGTCTTTCCCAATAGTGGCCGAGTTAAGCTCAAGATTGAGTTTCATCTTCGCATAAAATTTTGCCAAGTCTAGTTGACTTAGTTGAATCTCGAGTCGAGTTACCAAGTCTTAAAACTATGGGTGACATAAGACCTACTGGATGTGAAATGCGAAATCGAGAGGTCCTCCTAGGGTACTAACCATTGTTGATTGTGCCTTATTTAGACACATGGGAGCTGCCTCCATGGCTCAATTAATCACCAATGATACTGCAAGCATTGTTCGGAGTATCCCTAATATTATTAATAATATCCCCAATATTATTCATATCTCCCGCTTGGTGATACCAATAACACTAGTAGTATCAAGAATTCCAGGTATCGGTGATATATCGTCGATATTTCAACTGTGTAAATTCTAGGTGTCACTTTGTATTGCCAATGTATCGATATTGCCAATGTATCCCAATATTTTCGACTATGTAAATTCCAAGTGTTGCTTGTATCGCCAGTGTATTGGCGATATTTCGATAATATTGGCAATGTATCACCAGTGTATCAAAATCGCTAAAAATCTATTTATTATTAAAAAAAAAAAAAAAAAAAAATCATTTCAAATTATTTTATGGGTGCATGGTTGTATGATGAAATACATGTTTGTGCATGTGTATATGTTATGCATGGATGGAGGGTTGGTTGGATGGATGCATATATGTGTGTGTGCCTGTGTGTTCGTGCATGTGTGTGTGTGCCTGTGTTGTGTTTGTGTGTGCATGCGTGTGTGTGTGCATGCATACATGTATGGATGAACCAACCACTTTCCCCAATGTTTCCCAAAGTCAACAATGCATGCTTTTAGGCCCCAGTAAAGGGAACCTTATTATTTGATTCCTAAATATGCAAATATGCATCTTTTCGCTATTATTTGATTCTTAAATATGCATTGCGTTTATTTTAGAATCTCTTGAAATATAATTGAAAATTTCCACCATTTTTCCCATGTTTCTCTAATGTTTCCCTAAGTCAGCGTTATATGCCACCACCATTAAAGAGAAACTTATTTTGAATGTGTCTTTTTTGCAATTATTTTATTCCTAAATATGCAAATATATGTATTTTAGGTCTCCTGAAGTTTTATTGAGAAACTCCACCATTTCCTTCTGTTTCCCCAATGTTTCCTTCAATCATCGATACATTTATGGGTATCAGCAATAATATTAGCAATATCAATACATGTTCCCGTATCCCCGACCAATAATACATGTAACAAGATTGATACTATGAACATTGATTGCAAGAAGATAGCCAAATCATCCACATTCCTACCACACCATCAATTGCAACACCTTTGCCCTATCTCTTCACTGCACTATGCCTTATACCACACCAATTCTTGAATGGCCACTAGATAGCCTACTTAGGCTATCAATGAGATATGAAAGGCTTTGTCTGCCTCTACCAATTGTCCTTAAGAGAGGCAACCTTCATCCAGGACATCACTTGATCCAGTGAAATTCACTCTACATCCTATAACTATGACAAGTCAATCTCTAGAACTCGATAATAGCATTCTCTCAACTCCTTGATAGTTTCATGGAACCAAGCACGGAGAGGAATCCCGTATGACCTAATCCATTTGTCCCTGCCTTCTTCCGCCTCCTCCAACCATGGTAGAACTACCACAATGCTTCCTACATATAGGTTGCAACTTTGCCATGCCTCAGCCGCCTCGTCATACTAAAAATTGAAGAGGATGTGAAAGTTGTTCAGCTTCTACACCTAAATTTGACCATGACACGCATGGTGTGCCATAGAGGACGTTACAGGGCCGTAAAGGCCGTTACATAAAGGTAACGATGCAACCGTTACATGGTACGAGGTCGCAATGGCCGTAATAGCCGTTATGGAAAAAACGACTTGTTACCACCGTTAGCAGCACATCACGCCTCTTGTAAAGGCCGTAACAGCCCCGTAATTGTATGTTACAGGGCAGGTATAGGTTTTCCGGATTTTTTTCAACATTAATATAGGTTTTCCGAGTTTTTCTTTTTCAAGAAGAAAAAGAAAAGAGAGAGAGAGAGAGAGAGGATTGTAACGGCCGTTACGACCCGTATTATAAAGGTAACAATGGTGGCCATTGCGACCTGTATTATAAAGGTAACAATGGTGGTCGTTATGGCCACCATTACCATTATGGAATACCTTGGTGGCACAGTTCCAAATCCGGAAAAGATGCCTCCACGATCACTGTGTTAAAAACTCCCATCAAGGTTGCCCTCAAGATACCTTTCTTGTCTTCAATGGCTAAAGGTTCTACCTAAACATAATCTCCCACGTTATTCCCCTTGGCCTTGCCTGCAACCTAGAATCTATTGCTTTTGATTCAACGTTGCTCCTTTGTAACCACCTCCCCCAACCATAGGTGTTGTCCTGTTAAAAATCCTTTGTTGCTCCAACTACACATCGAACTCCTCTCCTCCTTGATATGGCTTATGTCACTAATTTTGTTCCTAGCTTCTTCCCAATACCCAAAATCAAAGAATTCCATAATGGTAATGGTGGCAAGAACGACTGTTATGGATTATTATTTTTCAAAAAACCTATTTTGGCCTATAATGGAACATTACGTGTCGATTTTTCTACAACGGCCATTATGACTCCATAACGCATACTGGTTACCACCGTTACTATATTTTTGCGGCCATTCGTAACCATTTTGTTATACCTTGCTGAGAATAGCCAACCTACTATTAAGAACATGCTCTTTTTTAGTTCTTTTTTAAAATATGGGTCCAAGGATCTCCTCAGTTTTTTTTTTCCATTGACCCATCTATGGTGTGTGAGCTTCCTCCACCAACTTGAATCGAATAAAACCTATGTCCCTGTGCTTCAATGAGGATCTATTTTTGGGAAGGAAAATGTCCATAACCCTCCCGTAAGCCTCGAAAACTGATTCAATCTCATCCGAACCCCAACGCAAAGGGGACGGACGTTAAAAACGAAGAGAGTTGTGAGAGAGTTAGTGAGAAAGTTACTCTGATTCATCTCTTTCTGTCCCATCTCCCCCATCATGTTTCTCTGATTCACATCTTTACTCCCATTGTATTGGTGTAGATGATTACATGTTCGACTGGTAATTTTAGATCATTTCTTATAATTCTATCGCCCCTTTTGTGGAATTTCTCATTTCGAGTCTGTCAAAAGTCAAAAGTCAAAACAAAAATGCATGTGTTGTCTTGAGATTCTCGACAAGATACATCAAGGTGCGCCTCTACTCTGTGTTTCAGGAGATTTTTAGTTTGCCACACCATTTTCTTCTTATCGCACTAACAAATAAACAGAATCAAACAATCTAAAATCAAAATAATTCCACCAGGAACACTAAAAAACAATTAAAAAGGCAAGCGTACCCGGCTTCTAGTAAGAGCGGAGTTCCAGACCATTTCGCACGGAGTGAAACCTGCACGTTCTTCGGGCGACGGTTCTCGGCCGAAGCCGAACTCACAGCAAAACACAGAACGACAATGAGGATCAGAAAACATGCGATGGAGAACCTGGATCTGGAGCGGAGCTCCATCTCGGACGTAACGTTTTCCTGCTGTTGATATATGGGAAGAGAATCGATCTTTACTTGTAATGAATCATCGACGATTCATAGGCGCATAAAATGAAAAGGAGAATGAAAAGGAGATCAACGATTCTAGGGTTTTTCTTCCTTTCTTTTTTCCTTGTTTTTTTTTTTTTCTTTTAACTTTGGGCTGGAAATCAGAGCAGGAAGACCTTGATGCGGAGGACTTCGAAATAGGAGGGTGTTTTGGTAGGGAGCGGATTAGGTGTTTACCCTTACGGTGTGGGCCTCCCTTGATGAATTTCCTGTATATCCACGCCGTCCATCCATTTCTTCAGATCGTTTTAGGGACTTATAACAAAATAATATCCAAATCTCCTGTGGACCATACCACTGGAAAAAAAAAAAGTGGTGAATGACCATTAAAAACTTTTGTAGGCCACCAAAGTTTTGGATCAAGCTGATATTTGTATGGTCTCTTAGTCCAGTTCTATTTGATCTTATCAACGGTTTGGATGGAAAATAAACATTATGGGTCTTCTTAAGTTGGGCCCTATGAAAGTTTTCAATGGTGGAAGTTCAATCACCACCGTTTCCTTTCGTGTGGTCTGAGATTTAGATATGCTCAATTTTTATATTACGTCACAAAATGAGCTGAAAATGGATGGACGGCGTGGATACAGAACACATCATTAAGTTGGCGCCGGTAAGGGTAATACCCACTGTTACACTGGTAACTACTAATAGTCATGAAGCTAATGAAAGCATCGTATCAGAGAAATCCAGGTCAACGGTAGGGCAGCCCATTGGTCTCCGGGCAGGGGCCAGCGGTCCTCTGCCGTAGATCCGATTGGCAACTAGGCCCGTTCGGGTCATCAATTTGGGCTCCATGGGTCACAAGCTCATGCTGTGCTGGCCGCTAAGGACCTTTGTCAATACTTTTAACCCGAGCAGTTGGAGGACATTTTTATCATGCAACTATCAGGGGTGTACATCGGGCCGAACCGAGTCAAAGTGGGTTCGACCCGGCCCAGTCAGTAATCGGGCGAGTTTGGGCCAATTTCGGACCCACGATTTGGACGGCTTTGATTTTTTGACTCTACTCCATCTACTCCATGGAAAGGGCTTTAGCAGGTAACTTGCACGGCCTTGATTTTTGGGAACGGCTTTTGTCATAGATTTTTAGGACTTTACTCCATCTACAAAGGGACCCACGATTTGGACAGCCTGGATTGCTGTAAATGGTTAGGGTAACTGGGTAAGAATTTATGAATATATATAGGCCGAGTCGGGCAAGGTCGAGTCGGTTTCAGGTCGAGTCGGGCCGAACTGGAACCTATCCGAACTCGGCCCGAACTCAATTTCGGGCTGAAGAAAATGCCCCGTCCCAACCCGAACTCAATTCCGGGTCAGGCCAAGTCAAGCTTTTCTGGGCCGAGTCGAGCGAGTTAATCGGGCTAGCCCGGTTTGTGTACAACCCTACCTGCAACTGGCTATCTAAGGTGAGAACCGGTCATTATTTGGAAGTTATGCGTAGACACTCCACCACCGGCGATAAGCTTGGTTGGACGGAAACTCCAACATATTATCCTTAACTCCGAATCATATAGAGGTGGGCATCGAGCCGAGTCGAGTCGAGGTGGGCCAACCTTGGCTCGGCTTGTCCATGATGTACTCGAGTTCGAGCTCGGCCTCGAGCTCAACATTGAAGCTTGGCTTGTTTGCCAAAGCTGTCGAGTCGAGCTAGTGGTTCAAGTCGAGTCGAGTTTACCTCGAGTTGAGCTCGAGCTTGTTGGGTGAGAGAGTAATGGATTCTGTTCTTGATCCTCCTCCATTGATGAAAAATTCAAAAATCTTCGGAGAATCAAAGCAAAACCCAATGAAAAAACCAAACAAAGCTTTGAATCGGATAAGGAAACCTGTAAGAACCAATCTGTTCTTGATCTTCTTCCATCGGCAGAAATCCAAGTACTAGAAAATAAACAAAGCATGACACATATCAGAAATCCAAGTAAAGAGCTCTAGCCAATCAGATCTCAAGAGATTTCCTTGAAGTTCTAACAAATCTGAGAAGAACCCATCTCGGATTTCTTGGGTTTCTCGCCCAAGAAGTAGATCTCAAGAGATTGAAATCATACTATTGCGGAGCTGAAATGAAAACGGGTGGTGGTGGTTCGGGCGGGTAGGCGGCTGGCAATGGGTAGAGAAAGAGAATAAAGGGAAAGGAAAAGGGGGTACGTGCGGTCAGGTAGAGACTCTCTCTCTCTCTCTCTCTCTCTCTTCTCTCTCTCTCTCTCTCTCTCTCTCTCTCTCTCTCTACATATATATATATATATGGGAAAAGGTACTATACGCTCGACCTTACCGTGGCATTCCGTAAGGTCGAGCGCTGTCCTATTGCTGGCCGTCGGATGGAGGCGGTTTGGTTTGCATCCAACGGTTGTTGCTTTAACGCCCAATGAAGGAGAGAAACCAGTGATACCGGTTTCATTGTGGCCGAATATGTACACGGCCATGTAAATAGGGCTTTTTTTACCCTTCGAATCCCTAGCCGTGCAACCATCTCTCTCTCATCCCTGGATTTGGTCCTTCGAATCACTAGTCGTGCAACCATCTCTCTCTCATCCCTGGATTTGGTCTAGCAGCTACTCCCTGTGCAGCCGCCTCTCTCTCTCTCTCTCTCTCTCTCTCTCTCTCTCTCTCTCTCTCTCTACCACACGCAGTGCAGACCTCAGATTGAGCGTTGAAGGTAAGGTCTCGGCATGGATCAAGCTCTGGCTCTGGATTCGGATCAGAGTTTGGTTCAGGTTCTAGGTCTGGGCATGGATCAGGCTCTGGCTCCGGATCCAGGTTTTGGGTTTGTACAGTGATTTGGGACAGATTTTTCTTACATTCCACTTTTTCTTTTCTTTTCACTACAAGCGTTTGGCATGATGTTCTTGATAATCTCTGGTTGATAGTTTAAATGGTTGTGATTTGCAGTGTTTGTAGTCTCTGTTAAGATTTGTAATTCTTCATTGTATTAATGATGCTGATTATTAGATTTCTCTGATTTAGTTCTTTCTTGTCGATGATTCCATATTAGCTGAGAGGGATAGTGTTTATTATCATTTATGTCATGTTGATGTCAGCACCATTATAAAGACATATAAAAAAAGATAAAGATAAAATCATGGTTTTATGTCACAGAGATGGCAACAACCTGCTTAGCAGTAGGTTCTAAGGATGCTGATTATTACCAACTTTTCTTTAATTTTTGGGTTTGTTTTTTTTCTTCAAATTTCTTTTTAATGGGCTTGTTTTTCTATTTACTGAAAAAAAGTATTCATACTTAAAATTATGACCAAAAATTTGCTTGTAGTATATCCAGCACCGCATCAATAGGAAAAATTTTCCACTAGTTCCTTGTTTTCTTGCATTTTTTTATTCTGGCATTGGGTTCAGTTAGAAAAGTAGAATTAGAAGAGTGGGGAAACAAAGGAAATTTGTTTTGCTATATAAGATTAAAAAATGCAAGAAAAGGGCGTTGAAGAGCCTTGGAGCTTGGCGTTTTTCCTTTTCAAACTTGATAGTTCTTTGGAGTTTGGTATACCTTATGTGGGAATTAGTTGTAAAGACTGTCTAACTAGGTGCTGCTGATGCTTAGACCTGCACTCCCACTCCTGCTACCTATTTGTTTATACATGCCAACATTTTGAAACTGAAGCTTCCCTGATCCCAAACCCAACTCAATAACAGTTTTTGCATGTAAAAAAAAAAAAAAAAGGTTTGTTTTATCTGTTTTGTTTTTTTTTTTTTTTTGTAAAATTTACTTTTGTATTTTTAATTGGTGAAGCCAGTAACCTTGTTTACTTGGCCATTTGCAGAAGATTGCTAGTGGCCTTGTATTAATGTATCTAGTGCTAACACTTATTTGCTCCCTAACTTGAGATTCTAGCAAATATCCTAATCATGCTAAACAAACTTTTTGAAATTAGATCTACTTGTTGATGTCAGAAATGTAACAGAAGCAAGTTACATAGGAACCATGGAAAGAAAAAGTTTATCTCTATGATGCAAAACCAAAACAGAATTCACGATTGCAATAGACTGAAATTTCTATCTCCTCATTTGCATAGAGGTATTTTATCGAAGAATGGAGGGATTTGGAGAAACATGTTTGCCTGTTCTTCATTGACATTATATGGCTAAGAAAGTACAGGTAATAAAATGAGGGGTGTGCTCTCTGGTTGTACCTTGCAGAAGTGGGGTCCAAGGGATGTATTCACAACATCCAATCCGTCGATGCTTTGCCTTTACATCCAGGGGCCAAAAATTTCCTTGTTTTCTATTTGTTTAATACATTGTGATCCACTGATGAGTGAGTCAGCCTGATTATTGTGTCTGTGCATCTACACAATGGGGGCCACATGATAGATGGCTTGGATCTCACACACATATGGTACATTAGGACATGTGCTAGATGTAGGTTTGGCTTATAAACCCATGCTGGATTATCAAACCCTTACTATCACTCTGAGTATATATCTGTGTAGTGCTTATAACCACTTCTCCACCATTTTTTGCTTTCTCTAAGTTGTTTTTATTGTACTGTATATATCCGCTTCTATTGACACAACAATATCGGTGCCTGTTTGCCGTGGGTGAGCCTACAAGCATCCGGTCGACAATTTGGGTGGGTGATGGAATGGGGTCCTGCATGCATCACCATTGCAAATGTAGGATGTGGGTTGGCAGGTGCTTGAACAATGGAAACCAACTTGTAGGGAAGGTGTAGATAAAACCATTCGATTAAAGTATATAGAGTTATAAAGAAAAAGGAACAAGTTTTGAATTTTCAAATATGAAAAAAATCCTTCCAATTTGATATGTTTCTACAATTAAATAATTTTTTCTGCATGCTCATTTATTTCAATTCCTTAAATTATATAGAAGAGGGTAATTTGATACTTTGGTAGAATATGCTAATATGATTCACTAGATTAAGCTAACAAGCTTTTTGCCTTTTTTGCCCCCTTGTCTCTGATCCTATTGTGTGCACAGTTAGGAGATGCCATCCATTCTGCAATGCCGAGCATGAATGACGATAATGTAAGTATGCGCAGAAGCAACTGCTCCTATATTCCACCATCACTATTTGGGTTCTGAAACAATTGTTCATGGATGCAGGTATCTGAGCTATTCAACTTGTTTAACAGTGACAATGATGGTGCTATTAGTTCTGACGATTTCATGGCCTGCCTAAGAAGGAACCCACTGCTTGTTGCACTCTTTGCTTCTAATTCAATGCATTGTGGCTTGATAGAAGGTGGAAAGGTAGTGATTGCATGATGATTATATGGGCATATCAAAGTCCCTATGAAATGCTCGATGATTGGCTTCTAATTCGACACTGTGTGACTTACAATAGGTGAGAAACTAGAGGTTGTATGATGAACATATGGGAATGTGATAAAATGAAATGATTGATGTTTGGCTTATCTTGAAATGAAAAGTCTTGTAACAAGGCTATTGCTTTTGATAATTTTTATTTTATTTACATAACTAAAAAAAAAAAAAAGCTGATTGGAAATTCACACAAATGATGATTGCTTAGGTGCTGCTCTTTTCATGTATTGCAACAAATTGGCCAAAAAAGGGAGGGAAATACATCATATACAAATGCTTTCTCTACATTACAGCACACTTGTCTTTAGTTTTGGATTCCGACTTCGATGAAGAGCCATTGCTGCTCCTTGGCCCTGCAAGAAACAAACATCTCCTGTAAAAACAACACATTTGTGGTTACATTGCAATGAAGTTACATTCAATATGGGTGTGAGAAAGGATTTTTGAAGAATAATTTTACAACAGGCATGAGATGGCTCTACGCAAGGAAGCGAAAAGAATAATACACAGCCTGTAGCCCAAAGCAAAGCGTGCATGTTACAACTCATGTTCATGCTAACATAACAAAGAATTTCTTGCATAACAGGTCTGTATTGCAGCAATTAGCATAACAAAGATAAAATGTTCATTCCAGGCTTCTGTCTTTCTTTCTTCTTTTTTTTTTAAAAAAATAAAATTATAAATCCTTCACAAAAAAGGATGCATGTATGATTTCATGTCTCCTTTGAATGGAATAAGCATTCAACATGTCCTGGGATTGAAAACCAGACTCCATGGTTGCAGATTATATGGCCGAATATCAATCATTGCAGATGTAACAACCAAGTAACGGTACATCTTTTAACATGGAAGATTAAAATAATAATAATAATAATGAAAGGAAAAACAAAAGCAAAAAAAAAAAAAAAAAAAAAAGAAGAAGAAGAAGAAAAAAGAGAATGGACAAGAAATCTTGGTGGCTCCTCAACAACGATCAGAAAACTTGACGGGCATCTCTACAAACAACTCAAGGAATAGACATATCCAACCACCACTTGCAACCTTGCCCTAAGAAACACATTCTGGAAAACTGCTTATTTACAAAATGTTCTATTATAGTGGCCCACTATGTTCAACTCGTCCAATTTTGGGATTTGATTCCCGATCACATGGGTCCCATTCTGGCCAATGTAAAATCTCATTTTTCTATAAATATGTATAGTTTAGAAATTTAAGATTTGATTCCTGATCACATGGGTCCCATTGGCCAACGTAAAATCTCATTTTTCCATAAATATGTATAGTTTAGAAATTTAAAGTGGTGGCCCCCAACGTATTATTTAATGAAATGGCTACGGATAATATTTGTAGGTAAAAGTAGAATGAAATCCGTAGCAATATGCTGAAGCTAGCAGTAGCTACAGATTCAGAACTAGAGCTACGGCCAATATCCGTAGCTATTTTCTATTTTTTAGAAAAAAAATATTATAATGGTCTCTTACCATTGCTGGTAAATGTCCTGATTGATCAACTCATCTAAAGCAAATACAGATGTAGAGATGTGTGGCCCGCCAAGTAAACGGCCTTGATCATAATGTAGAAGTGCCATGTGTACAGTAGAGATGTTTTCCACACTTCAGGGACCTCCAATACAGTATAAAAACACCAATAAATAATAATAATAAAATAACAAAGAAAAATACAAGCTCATTTGACAGCCAGAAGCTAGATTCCATCACATTTTCTAACCTGATATGGAAAGATATGACTGCCAAAAAATGAAGGTACCAGTTAATCATTTGAAGCATAGCAATAACTATTTTGTTTCAATTAAAAACAAAAAAAAATAATAATAACAACAATAGTAACAGAACTTAACATCATACCAATAGCAATTACTAAGATGTTGTTGAAAGTCTAGATTCCATCAAATTTTCCAATATGTTCATTATGACACTAAACACAATTCAACTATTTGAGAACATAAATATCCATTTCAAAAAAAAAAAAAAAAAACCAACAAAAAAATTATGATTACATTGCTCAAATGCCTACTTCCATAATGTTACCAATCCAACACTGAAAATCATAATCTTCACAAAAACAAAAACAAAAAAAAACTGACCCGGATGTCAGAAATGTATAGTGAGTGAGAATAGCACATGCAAAAAATGTCAGAAATGTATAAAGAGTGAGAGAATATCACATCACAAAATGGAAACAACACAAGAGAATACCTGATCCAACAAAATATGTAATCCATCGTGGTCAATACGACAGTTTAACATACTAGTCATCACTTTCCCCAGGTCTAAATGTATCGCTGACAATTGGTCTTCACTAATGTTACTTCTCATGTCAAAATCTCTCATCCATCTTAAGATTATAGACCTAGAAATTACACTGGCACAAGAATCACAATCATTTCTATGTTTGGAGTTTCACTTACCCCAACAACTGCATGTGAGCCAGTAACTAGTAAAAAGAATGTTAAAACATACCTGCTCTGGACCTGGAGTGGTAAGGACAGCAGCATTTACCCCAAAAATCAATAGCTTCAAACCACGTATATTGTGATCTGGTGAACATTTATAAAATGCTCCTGTTGTATTATAATACTATTGATTTTTGGGGTAAATACTTGATCCATGCCGAGACCAAACCCAGAACCTGGATTCAGAGCCAGAGCCTGATCCATGCCCAGACCCAGAACCTGAACCAAACTCGAATCCGGATCTAGAGCCAGAGTTTGGTCCACATAAAGAACTATCAAGTTTGAAAAGGAAAAACGCCAAGCTCCAAGGCTCTTCAACGCCCTTTTCTTGCATTTTTTAATCTTATATAGTAAAACAAATTTCCTTTGTTTCCCCACTCTTCTAATTCTACTTTTCTAACTGAACCCAATGACAGAATCAAAAAATGCAAGAAAACAAGGAACTAGTGGAAAATTTTTCCTATTGATACGGTGCTGGATACACTACAAGCAAATTTTTGGTCATAATTTTAAGTATGAATACTTTTTTTCAGTAACTAGAAAAACAAGCCCATTAAAAAGAAATTTGAAGAAAAAAAAAAACAAAAACAAACCCAAAAATTAAAGAAAAGTTGGTAATAATCAGCATCCTTAGAACCTGCTGCTAAGCAGGTTGTTGCCATCTCTGTGACATAAAACCATGATTTTATCTTTATCTTTTTTTATATGTCTTTATAATGGTGCTGACATCAACATGACATAAATGATAATAAACACTATCCCTCTCAGCTAATATGGAGTCATCGACAAGAAAGAACTAAATCAGAGAAATCTAATAATCAGCATCATTAATACAATGAAGAATTACAAATCTTAACAAAGACTACAAACACTGCAAATCACAACCATTTAAACTATCAACAAGAGATTATCAAGAACATCATGCCAAACGCTTGTAGTGAAAAGAAAAGAAAAAGTGGAATATAAGAAAAATCCGTCCCAAATCACTGTACAAACCCAGAACCTGGATCCGGAGCCAGAGCCTGATCCATGCCCAGACCCAGAACCTGAACCAAACTCGGATCCGAATCCAGAGCCAGAGCTTGATCCATGCCGAGACCTTACCTTTAACGATCAATCTGAGGTCTGCACTGCATGGTGGTAGAGAGAGAGGGAGAGGGAGAGAGAGAGAGAGAGAGAGAGAGAGAGAGAGAGAGAGAGAGGTGGAGGCGGCTGCACAGGGATGTAGCTGTTGGACCAAATCCAGGGACGAGAGAGAGATGGTTGCACGGCTAGGGATTGGTTGCACAGCTAGGGATTCGAAGGACCAAATCTAGGGACGAGAGAGAGATGGTTGCATGGCTAGGGATTCGAAGGGTGAAAAAAAACCCTATTCACATGGCCGTGTACGTATTCGGCCACAATGAAACCGGTATCACCGATTTCTCTCCTTCATTGGGCGTTAAAGCAATAGCCGTTGGATGCAAACTGCCTCCATCTGACGGCCAGCAATAGTACAGCGCTCGACCTTATGGAATGCCACGGTAAGGTCGAGCGTATAGTACCTTTTCCCTATATATATATATATATATATATATATATGTAAGTTTTATTAATCGAGCTAAATCGAGCTCGAGCTCGAGCTCGAGTCGAGTCGAGTTGAAATGCCCCCTAGTCAAACTTGGCTTGAACTCAACTTGAGCTTCAAATAATTAGCTTGGCTCGACTCGAATCGGTCATTCTAGCCGAGTCAATCCGAGCTGACTTGAGCCGAGTCGAGCGAGTTTTTCGAGCTAGCTCGACTCGTGAACAGCCCTAGAATCATACCCTTAACACTAATCCAAATTTCAATCCATGACCTTAGCCTTATGCCAAACCCCAGCCCCAACCCTACATACCTTAAAATACAGCTAACCTACTCGCGGTAACCTAATAGAACTTTAAAACTGGTCTCAAACCCTAACTTTACAAGGAACCTAAACTATAAAGTTAACCATTGAGTTAAACAACTGAGTTAGTTCACCCAATCAGCCCACATAACATACCCAATTTACCCACATTGTCAAACTAAATCCATTAACCCATTTTGGGCCAAGCCAAGCCCATTCCAAAGCCCAATTCAGAGGGAAGGGAAGATGGCAAGGCAGCTTCGGATGACCAAAACTATCCACATGTACAGGAGGAACCTCTTTCTGAAGCTGAAGCAAAAAACGAAGGACGAGCAACACCCAGGGCACCGCTTGCCACGTGGCACTAGCCTGGCCAGCTACTCATTTTCTATTTTTCACCTCAAATATAACAACCCACTCATGTTCTACTGTCCTCCTTTCCTATTTCATGCATGTGCAAAACTCAATAATTACTTTAATGCCCCTCCCTTGAGCTAAAATTACACCTTATGCCACCTAAACCAACATACAAGATTTTACCACATGGCAATCTCAAATCTTAGCCATTCAAACTCTTTTTAACCTCAACCCTCGTAGGAATTATCAGAAACTCAGGCTGGAGGGCTATAAATACCTCATTCCCTTCACATTTCAAGCATCCATCATCCCTGAATCCCATAATCATATACAACAATCCACAAGAATCCACAATCAAGCATCCATCTCACCAAGGAGAGTGACAGTGAAGAAGAGAGCATAGCTTAGGTCCAGCCCTGACACTAGCCTCTTGAATCGACCCTGGTGCAGTTCAAGCTGATCCTTGCGACATTATCGTTCACCCAACTGTTTTCAATCAAGTTTCATCTAGCCATAGCATTTACATGGTGCAACATTATTCAGCACACTTTATACCAAATTGACTCAGAAGTATGCTATGAGGCTTGTCGATTTAATTAAATCCTACCCAACAGAAAACCTGTCAATTATTTCATATTTTGTTTCAAGTATTGCACACATTCATATACGATTATTGAATCCTAACCCTTAAGAGCAATCATATCTTATGAAATAGAAACAGTACATCTGCACAGGGAGAGTGGGTGCCTAGTGTTGTCAGATGCCTTAAATCTGCATCTTTTTTTGGGTCGCTCGACCGGTCGAGCAGGCCGTCGACCAGTCGAGCCCGCTCGACTCAAAGTACAACGAGCACATGTTTTGGGTGTTCGTGATGCTTGACCAGTCCAGGGTCAGGCTCGACTGGTCGAGCGGGTTACTCGACCAGTCGAGGCCCTCTTTCGACTAGTCGAGGGTTACGCAGCCGGTGCGTAGACTACGTAAATTTGAGGTGGTTTTCGGACTTTTCCAAAGGAGGTGCGTAAGTGGTGTTTCCTAAACTATAAATAGGAGTCCTTAGGGCTATTCTAATGTATTCTAAGGCTTTCTAAAGGAGTTCCAAGGGTTTCTAAAGGGTGTAGCAAGGGTGAGATTCGAGATTGTTCGAATCGGGTAAGTCCCCTCTCTTTGTAATTTCTAAAGGGTGTAGCAAGGGTGAGATTCAGATCTGTGCAATGGTTTTTTCCCGCAAGGGTTTTCCACGATAAATCTTTATGTTCTTTTGTGATTGCTTATTGCTCTTGGAATGTTATCATAGATCTAGATCTGTGTGATTCCGTAGCACAAATCTCCAACAAGTGGTATCAGAGCAATCGTTGAGGCACAGATCTGAATCTGTAGGATTAGTAATAATGGAAAACGGCAAGTTTGATATTGAGAAGTACTTGGGCAAAAATAATTTTGAGTTATGGAATGTTAAGATGATTAATCTGTTAACCAAGCAAGGTGAGATTAAGGCTCTTGAGGAGTGAAAATCTACCATGAAAGATGATGAATGGAAAAACCTTGATAGTAATGCTTTAGCCTCTATCCTTTTATGTCTCACGGATGAGGTTCTCTATAATGTTTTGAGGGAGAAAACTGCAGCTAGTTTGTGGGTGAAGTTAGAGAACATCTATGCTAAGAAGTCATCTGAAAATCACCTACACTTGAAGCTACAATGTTATACGTTCAAGATAGCAGAGGGTGGAGATTTAAAAGCCCACATCAGCAACTTTAATAAATTGATGTGTAAATTGCTGGATATGGAGGAAGTGATCAAAGATGAGGAACAGGCATATGTATATTGTTGAATTCTCTTCCTGCTTCGTATGAGTCTTTCAGGGACACGATGTGCACCGTAAATAAGACCCTAAGTGTCGATACCGTTATCTCTGCCCTTCAAGGGAAGGCTATGAAAAAGCTAAAAGGTGACATGGGAGCATCTTCCGATGCACTGATTACAAGGGGCAGAGATTTAGAGCAAGGTACAGGATCTTTAAGACCTAGATCCAAATTCAAGGGCAAGGGCAAAGGAAAATTAAAGTGTTGGAATTCTGGGTTGTCTGGACACATGAAGAAGGATTGTAGAAATCCTAAAGTGAAGAAAGAAAATTCAGCGGCTTCTTCCAAGGAGGCCAATTTTGTCACATCTGATGAAGAAACAAGTGGTAGTGATGTTTTGTCTGTGTCCACGATCGAACATGTTCACGACAATAATGCAGATGAGTGTATCTTATACACAGGAGCATCATATTATATGACTCGTCATCGGAGTTGGTTCGCCAGTTACAAAGAATGCGATGGTGGATCGGTTTTTATGGGCAATGACAATGCCTGTAATGTTGTGGCTATTGGTACAGTGAACATCAAGATGTTTGATGGGATGGAGCGTACCCTGACTGATGTCAAGCATATTCCTGATATGAAGAAAAGTCTGATTTCTCTCGATGCACTCGAGGCTATAAGGTGCAAGTTCACCGGTATTAATAGTGTCCTTAAAGTTTCAAAAAGGGCACTCATGGTTATGAGAGCGCAAAGGTATGGAAACCTTTATAGGTTAATTGGTAGCACTTCAGCAGGTGGAGCGACAACAGCTATTGTAGACTCCACGTCTCTACGTATGTGGCATGCTCTTCTGGGTCACATGAGCGAGCGGGGCATGAAGGTACTTTCTGATCGATGTTTGATTCTAGCTTTTAAATTTTCTAATTTAGATATATGCATCTAGATTGTCTTTTAAATCTAGAAAACTTGTGTGTAAGGGAGTGCTTAATTATGTGCACTCTAACGTATGGGGGTCATCGCCAGAAGTTTCCATTGGGGGGTCGTCATGGTTTGTTTCATTCATTGACGACTACTTCAGGAAAGTTTGGGTTTACTTCATGAAACATAAATCCGAAGTTTTCACCATATTCAAACAATGAAAGGCAATGGTGGAGAAACAGTTAGGGTGAAAAATAAAGCTTTTAAGGACTGACAATAGTGGAGAATTTACTTCTACTAAGTTTAATGATTATTGCAAAGATGAAGGGATCATCAAGTACAACACAGTGCACCACACGCCCGAGTAAAACGGTGTACCTGAGTGAATGAATTGGACTCTCTTGAAGAGGGCCAGATGCATGTTAAGTAATGTTGCGTTGGGCAAGGACCTATGAACAGAGGCCGTTAACACGGCTTGTTATTTGGTGAACCGATCTCCTTTAACAACAATTGAATGTAAAATCCCAGAGGAAGTATGGAGTGGTCAGAAAATCGACTACTCAGATCTACGCATATTTGGTTGTGAAGTTTACTTTCATGTACCATCAGTTGAGAGAGATAAGCTAGACCATAGAGCCAAAAAGTACATCTTTGTTGGCTATGGCGCTGGTGTGAAAGGTTACAGGTTATTCGATAAGATCACACGCAAGGTCATCACTAATTGTGACGTCAGATTCGATAAAAGCTCTCTATTCCGCAAGAATGGTCAAGAGGAGTAAAAGGAACCAGAAAGGTTGATTGTAGACGTCCAGATTGACTCAGATGACACTCAGGCTGAGACAGATGTAAAGACAGAGGTACATGATTAGGTGGAGCAGCCACCTGTGAGAAGGAACCCACCACGTGATCGCAGGTTACGGCAAGATACAGGGACGACTCTAATATTGCATATGCCCTTGTTACAGATGAGGGGGACCCGTCTACTATTCAGGAGGCTCTTGATGAGCCTGATGCAGAAAAGTAGAAGGTGGCTATGGACGATGAGATGGACTCGTTGCACAAAAATCACACATGGGAGCTAGTGGAGCTTCCTGTGGGCCGAAAAGCGATCGGATGCAAGTGGTTTTTCAAAAGGAAACAGGATGATACAAAGCAAGGTTAGTAGCAAAGAGTTATACTCAGAGAGAAGGAATTGACTTCACAGAGATATTCGCGCCGGTAGTTAAGCAGGTGTCTATCAGATTGGTATTGGCGATAGTTGCCCAATACGATCTCGAGTTGGAACAAATGGATGTCAAGTCTGCATTCCTGTACTGAAAATTGGAAGAGCAAATATATATGAAGCAACCAGAGGGCTACGAAGTTAAAGGGGCAGAGAAAAAGGTTTGTCAGTTAATAAGGTCGTTGTACGACCTGAAACAGTCGTCTAGGCAGTAGTATAAAAATTTGATTCGTTTATATTGAGTCAGAAATTTACTCGAAGTGAATACAATCACTGTGTCTATTACAAGACACTGAGTGATGGAAAATTCATCATCCTAGTACTGTATGTTGATGATATGTTGATCGCCTGTCATGATATGTTTGAAATCAACATACTGAAGAGTTGGTTATCAGGGACATTCGAGACGAAAGATCTGGGGGCTGCAAAAAGGATTCTCAGCATAAATACTCATAGAGACAGGAAGAATAACAGACTTTGGTTATCACAGGCGGAATACCTTGAAAAGATGTTGATCAAATATAGGATAGACCAAGCAAAGCTAGTGAACGTTCCCCACGCGGCTCACTTCAAGCTTTCCTCAGAACATTGTCCTAAATCAAATGAGGAAAAGAAAGTTATGTCTCATATGTCTTATTCGAATGTGGCTGATAGTTTAATGTATGTCATGGTTTGTACAAGACCGAATATTTCACAGGCAGTCGGTGTTGTGAGCAGATACATGTCAAATCTCGGCAAGCAATATTGGGAAGCGGTGAAATGGCTACTTCGATACATTCGAGGTACGAAAGACTACGTCTTAACTTTTGAGAAGACAAGAACAAAGTTAGTAGGGTATGTGAATTTTGACTACGCAAGCAGTATAAATTTCAGGAAGTCTACTTTAGGATACTCATTTGTACTAGTAGATGGAGCAATCAGTTGGATGTCGAAGCTTTAGTTTGTGATGACTCTTTCCACGACCGAAGCAGAATATATGACAGTGACAAAAGCGTTTAAAGAAGGTGTTTGGCTCATAGGCATGATAAACCAGTTGAGACTTCAGCAGGAGCCTGCGCCGGTTAACTGTGATAGCGAGAGTGCTATCAATGTAGCGCCCCAAAATTCAAGGACCGAGTTGCTACTCGGCTCCCGAATTCCCGAGTGCCACGTTTGCAATAATGAGTCGCAAATGCATATAGTTAATCTGGTATTAACAAGCAATGATGAATTAAACTAAGCATATTCAATTTATAATCAGATAGTTTAGAATTCAAATGCCACTAACCAACAGAGTACCATAGAAGGTTCGTATCCACCATGTTAACTTAATAAAATCAGTTTAACAGTTATCCGTAGTTTTACTCTGGACACTCATCAATCCCCAAAATGACATGGGCTCTGGCCCAGTCCCGCCGACATCCATCTTACTAATATGCTCCGCCAAACTCCTGATAGTATGCTCGCTCCTCGTCGTCATCAGCATCGACATCATCCAGTGCGTGCTGCTCCAGGGTACCTGCATCTATATCGGGTTCTGGTTTGTGTTTTAGAACACCATCCCAGAGTGGGAGTGAGTGATCAACTCAGTGGTACCATTAGTAATAGGCATCGAATTATCATGTATAGGATACATTTATTGAACAACAAACATTATAGATTCTTAAACACTGTTATTAATGCAAATGCATGATTATGATATGATGCATGCTCCTCGATAAAAACTAGCACTCCCTCAAGCGACGACATCTGACGTTCGCAATGAAACAACACTCCCTCAAAAGTGACCTCGACTACTTAATCGCCACAAATATAATGCAACGTCGTGAAATATGTTAGCCTGGTTGATTAGTTAAGTTCGTTCATCCAGTAGGTTGGAGAAACCGGAATACCCTTAGTGGAGTTATTGCCCTAACCCGATCGCGCGGCTTAAAGGCCGTGGCTATGTGACTCGCAACCCTTAGCCTTATCTTGAGGTCGTTAATTCTGAAAAGTAGTATAAACATAGACGAAAATAGGTTGGGACTTAAATGTCCTACTCGCAGTCATTGTAGAGAAGTCGTCATCCCAACACAGGCCGATAGCACTGGTACAGTGCCCCATACCACCGTTCCTGGCTCACGAGTCTAAGCACTCAATGGATACTACGGGGAGGCTCGTCACCCCAACGTAGGCCGACAGTACAGGTAGTGTCCCATACCACCATCCCTGGCTCATGAGACTCTATGGGCCATAAACCATAGTTAACAATGGGTGCAACGGTCTTAGAGTACTTCGGGTTCATACAGGCGTGATCAAACAAGGTTAACATACAAGGATGGTCGACTATTAGTCAATGTGCCCCGACTGGCTGAATCATGACTAATCGGCCTGAGAACGTAGTCTCGCATAGTCCAACTACGGCCAACAACCTATAGTTCAACTATTCGGGCCAGATTACCAGCGGACATATCCAACAAAAGGGGTCGCCTGAGCGATTCCAGGTAATCGGCCCATCGATAAGGGTTTATGCAATAATACACAATATGTATTATCAAACTCAGAGATAGTTCACTCATGGTAGGCATAAATCAACAATTTAAGTACATAGACAACAATATATTAAGTTCCGCTAACCCATATGGGTCATGTTCACCAGGTTCCAACATATACAACTATAAGGGCAACCATTCATCAATATACAACAACTAGCCTTCCATGAGTTAACATGATTCACATAATTCAGGTATAAATCGAGGAATTCAAGCAAGTAGTTTAACAAACCAGTAATGTGGCAACATTCTACGCCTTTACTCCTAGCACAATTGACATGTAGCAACAATTCAACCTACAATCAGCAATTTACAACAATACATGTCATTGTTAAAGCATTGTTAAAGCATAGTTAGCACCAAATCAGGAAATCAACAACCAACTAGCATAGATTTGGGAAAATTTAGGTATTTGCACCCTACATGAGCATGCGAATGTACAAGTCACAGATTTGGGGTATTAAGGTCTACTCCCCTTCCATAATTTCAGCAATTTCTAGTCCATTGTTCTAATTATGCAGCCCAAATAAAAATTCAGCAACATGCACTAACAATGCACCACACACATTCACTAAACCTATACTAGGCGCGATAATCAATTACCTAAAGGTAATAGTCCTCACCTAAACTTAGCTGGAGATTGCTGAGAAGATCCTAGCGACGCCGGGTCTACAAGCTCGAGGTGTCGGGGCCCTACATTGCATTGGATGAGCAAATATCACATGCATGTTGCAGAAATTATGAAAATGGTGTGAGAATTCCTATATTACCTTAGATGGGTTGGAATTTCTCTTCCAACGACGGAGAACATCGGAGTTCACCGATAGAGGAGAGGTGAGGATGCTGGGATCTTTAAAATCCAAGCACCATGCTCACATGCATATCAAGGTGGGGCTTTCTCTCTCTCTCTCTCCTCTCTCTCTCTCTCTCTCTCTCTCTCTCTCTCCCTCAGTTGAGAAATGGGGTTTTGGAGAGAGGAGGCTGAACTTTATATGTCCAGATTTATTTTCAATTGACCCTTAGGTTTAAGGAAAATTTCTAAATATCCATATAGGGCCCATTTCAAGTTATTATAGCTGCTCTGATGGACCCCTGGCCCATCAAACACGTGGGATTGATGCCCCATGGCCCGATGAAGGGTTGGGCGAAGTTTGATCTTAAACGGATGTGGGGTTTTGCCGCAGCGGTCCGATTTGCAATCGACGGTCATCGTTCCACGATCAGCGACTATATTTTATAGGTAAGGGCCGGAAATTATTTTCAACCTTTGGTGTGAATTTAGAAGAAATATTGACGGCTGGAATGCCCATATTTGTATACTCAAGCAGCGGGGTTATAAGGGAAATTTTTAGAATTTTATTTCTTTAGGGCAGGTGACTTGCGGCTTGTAAGTGCCAGCAGGGCAGCGCTGCTTGACGGTTTCTAGGTATTTTTGGGCCCTGGTGTTCGCATGGGACCACGAGCCCAGCGAGCCCAAAGGTCTGACAAAGTTTCAGGATTTTTGGATCTTCTTCGGGCGAAACACGGTCCGTCCAGACAGTCGCCGAATATAAAGGGTCTACTTGGCTCTATGGCCCATGATCAGTCCGTGCATGACTTGATTTGATCTCATTTGTGGTTAAGTTTAACATTAATTAGTCCATAGCAGGCCTACACGTGTGATTGAATTATCCGATCCTGCATCGGTTTGCACGTGCGCCTCAGGACACTGTTCCCTTTTCGGACGGGGTGTTACAATCTACCCCCCTTACAAAAAAAATTTTGTCCTCGAAATTTGTACCTGCTCGTATTGCTTAAGAAGGTTGGGGTATTGTTTGCGGACTTTGGCTTCCGTTTCCCAAGTAGCTTCTTCTTCTTTGTGGTGCGTCCATAATACCTTCACTAGCGGAATCACCTTGTTTCGCAAAACTTGCTCCTTCTTGTCCAAAATCCTGGTGGGCTTAAGGACATACATGACATTGTCCTTGAGTTCTACATGTTCCCATCGAATAATATGCGAAGGATCTAGAACATACTTCTTGAGCATGGAGATATGAAATACATTATGCATGCCAGCGAGGTGAGTAGGCAAGGGCAGGCGATATGCAACCGGTTCTAACCGATCCAAGATCTGAAAAGGGCCGATATATCATGGGGTAAATTTCTCTTTCTTACCAAATTGTAGAACTCCCATCATTGATGAAAATTTCAGAAATACACGGTCTCCTGCTTCGAACTCTAAAGTTCTTCGCTTTGCATCCGCATAATTTTTTTGTCTGCTCTGGGCCATTAATAATCGTCGCCTAATAATTTTGATATTTTTAGTAGTCGTCTGTACTATTTCAAGTCCCAAAAACTTTTCTCGCCAACTTCAGCCCAGCATTGTGGAGCTCGACATGGGCGCCCGTATAAGGCTTCGTAGGGTGCCATTTCGATGCTAGCTTGGAAACTGTTGTTGTAGGAGAACTGGGCATAAGGGAGACACTCATCCCAACCGTTCGAGAAATCCAATGTACACGCTCTCAACATGTCTTCTAGTATTCGATTCACCCATTCTGTCTGTCCATCAGTCTGAGGGTGGAAAGCGGTACTGAACTTCAACTTGACTCCCATGGCGTCTTGCATTTGGGTCCAGAGCATTGAAGTGAACTGTGTCTCGGATCGACACAATTTCCAAAGGAACACCATGAAGTCGAACTATCTCTTTGATATATAATCTGGCTAAGTCGTCCGCAGAGTAAGAAGTTCGAATAAGCAAACCCGAAATGAAATCCATAGAAATGTAGTCCCATTTCCATTCAGCAAGTGGCATGGGCTGTAGGAGACCTGGTGGTCGATGATGTTCGGCCTTGACCTATTGACATGTAAGGCACTGAGATACAAAGCCAACTATCTCCCTCTTCTTGTTGTCCCACTAGTAATTGCGCTTGAAGTCCTGGTACATCTTGGTGCTTCCAAGATGCATGGCTAGCTTGGAGTTATGGGCCTCAGTTATCAGTGTTTCCTTCAGCTTAAGATGATCTCGGACACAGAGACGGCCTTGAAAGCGTAGGCCTCCATTAGTGCCGATTCTCCATTCGGAATCACTTCGAACGGCTGCAAGTTCTCTCATCTTTAATAACAATTCATCGCACCATTGGGCCTCAATGATCTGACTGTCGATCATAGGTTGGGCATGAACATGTGCAATGACTTCATATAGTTCTTCTATTCTTAGTTTCAGCTCGAAGTCTTGCACAAACTCTACCATATTCCACTCTTTTACCATTAGTGGAGCCATAAATTCGACAGTCTTCTTTCGGCTCAAGGCGTCTGCCACTAGATTGGCTTTACCAGAATGCTAGGAAACCTCAAATTTGAAGTCTTTTAAGGTCTCCATCCATCTTCGTTGCCTCATATTTAAATCTCTTTGGGTTAAGATGTACTTAAGCTCTTGTGGTCACAAAAGAGTTCAAATTCTTCCCCATACAGATAGTCTCTACATATTTTCAGGGCAAATATGACCGCGGCTAGTTCGAGGTCATGAGTGGGGTAGTTTTCTTCATGTTTCCTCAATGGCCAAGAAGCGTAAGCAATAACTCTCTCCTTCTGCATAAGGACACAATCTAGACCCACGCGAGATGCATGGTAAAAATGGTGTACTTACCCCTTGTTCAGGCATAACTAGAATTGGGGCCGAAGTTAACCTTTCCTTCAACTCCTTGAGGGCCACTTCCGCCTTTTTATTCCAAGCAAACTTGAGGTCCTTTCGGGTAAGCTGGGATAACGGTCGGGTGTTCTTTGAAAAATCTTTGATGAATCGGTGGTAGTATCTCGCCAATCACAAGAAGCTTCTAACTTCTGTAACTGAGCTCGGCCGCTTCCAGTCCTGTATTACTGCCACTTTGGCTAAATCCACAAAGATGCCTTCTTTAGACGCCACATGGCCCAAACATTTCACTTCTTCTTTCCAGAAGTCGCATTTTCGAAACTGAGCGTACAACTTGTTCCGTTTGAGCGTTTCTAGGACCACTCGCAGATGTTTCTTCGTGTTCGTTCCCTGCGACTCTTGGAATAAATTAGAATGTCATCTAAGAATACGATGACAAACCGATACAGGAATGGCCTGAAGACTCTATTCATTAGGTCTATGACCATAGCCGATGTATTTGTGAGTCCTAAGGCATAACCAAGTACTCATAGTGCTCAAAGCTAGTTCTAAACGCCGTCTTTGGCACATCTTCAGGTCCAATTTACACTTGATGCTATCCGGATTGCAGGTCGATCTTTGAGAAGTATTGAGCACCTCTCAATTGGTCAAACAGATCATCAATTCGAGGCAAGGGGTATTTGTTCTTTATGGTGGCTTGATTCAACCTTCGGTAGTTAATACACAAACGCAGGGAGCCATCTTTCTTTCTCACGAACACAACTGGGGCTCCCCATGGAGACACACTAGGTCTGATAAAACTTGCTTCCAACAATCCATCAATTTGAAGTCGGAGCTCCTCCATTTCGTACGGAGGCATTCGATAGGTTGGGAGAGAAATGGGCGCAGTGCCTAACACCAAATCAATGGTGAAGTCGATCTCCCGCCGGGGAGGAAGTCCTATAATGTTCTTGAATACATCAACGAAGTCGCTCACTATGGGGGTGTAAGTTAATGAAATATCTTCGCAACCTTCTTCTAACGAAGCATAACAGAGGACTCATTGTGGGTAGCTAACCTGTACTGTGAACGTGAAGGGAGAGCTACCGTCTTCATATATGGTCACCGTTCGGTCCTCGCAATCGATTTCGTTTCTTATTGCGGAGAGCAAATTCATACCCCAGATTATGTCATAGTGGAAGACCTTTGTGACTATGAGATCCACGTGTATCCTCTTTCTTCCAAAGTCTATGGACATCCTTGACAGACGGATGTAGCTTCGGTGAATGTTCCGACTGCCGCTAAATTCTTAGCCCCGACATGGGAGTAGTTGGTAGTCTTAGACTCTTGACAGCTATGGATAATATGAGTGAAGTTGTGGACCCAGTGTCCACAAGAAGAAATACGGAGTACCTGAAACATGGGTCGTGACCTCAAATGCTGCAGGAGTAGTCGTGGCTACATCAACGCCCTCTGATTTCAAAGCGTGAACTCGTGTTTCCTGAGGTCGGTTGGGCTGATATGTAGGTCGAGACGACGGCCTAATCTGAGGGGCCGACTGCCTACGTGGTTGCCGAGACGGGCCTGCGGCACGTTGAGGAGGTGCAGGTGATGCTAACTACGGCGGACGACTCACTCGCTGAGGGGGTACATACTCGTCATCTCTCATTCTTGAAAAATAGTAGGCCTCTGAGTGGCCCACCTTCTGACAGTACCCACAAACCCGGTTGGGACGAGCGTGAGTGGGTGGTAGAGGCATGTGCTGGGGAGGCGGATTGGGTGGCACTCTTCTTCTTGATGAGGACGAGGATTGTCCTCCGGTCCTTCCTCTGGACTCGGCTTGTATACGTGCCTGAGAAACCCTTTCGTTGTCCTGCTCTGACCGCAAGGACATTTCCACCGGTTCTGCATAAGTCCGAATATTCGCACAACACATTTTTGTGCGAATCCCGTCTCTCAAACCCTCAGCAAAGCGTAGGGTTGTACATCGAGCCGAGTCGAGTCGAGGTGGGCCAAGATCGGCTTGACTCGTCCATGCTATACTTGAGTTCGAGCTTGAGCTCAACATTGAAGCTTGGCATATTTGCTAAAGCTTTCAAGTCGAGTTCGAGTCAAGCTAGTGGTTCGAGTCGAGTCGAGTTTACCTCGGTAGGGTAAGGGAAAGAAAAAGAGGGAATGAGGATGGGTAGGGTCGGGTAAGGTTTTTATGTAAAAACTTTTAAGTTTTAACTTCTTTTTTAAAACTTATATATATATATATATTATATTTCATATTAATAATATATACATTATTAAAATATATTACTCGAGCCGAGTCGAGTCGAGTACGAGTTCAAGTCGAATTGAAATACACCATGGTCGAACTCGGATTGAATCAACTTGAGCTTTAGTAAACAAGCTTGACTCGCCTCGAGTTGGCCTTTCAAGCTGAGTCAATCCGAGCTAATTCGAGTCGAGTCGAGAGAGATTTTCGAGCTAGCTTGACTCGTGTACAGCCCTATCAAATCGCCTCATACGCGTCTCTTCGTCTGCCACAATCCTCGGAACATAACGAGAAAATTCGGTGAACCGGTTTCCATATTCAGCCACCAACATACCTCCTTGTTGGAGGCGCAAGAATTCATTCTCCTTTTCTATACGGTAGGTTCGTGAGAAGTATTTTTTGGAAGAACCGCCTCTCGAAGTCCTCCCATGTCCACACAAAATTTTCAGGGACTGTTGTCAACACACTGTCCCACCAAACGTTAGCTTCCTTCTTCAACAGGTGGGATATCAGCTCCACCTGCTCAGCTTCCGAGCAGTGAAGAGGCCGGATCGCTTTCGTAAACCGGTTTAGACAACTCTCGGCCTCCTCGGGTCTATGAGTACCGACAAAAGTAGGTGGTCTTAACCTTTGGAAGCGCTTGAAAATATTGTATGGCGCGGCTGATGTTCTAACTTAGCTTGGTGATGGTGCATTCATATGATGGGCCATTGCTCCTACCAAGGTATGTAACGACTGTTGTTGTTGTTACATCACGTGTAACATCTGCTCCATAGTGCCCCCAACTGGGGTGATCCGGTGAGTAGAGGTCTTGCCTTGGCTTGGTTGCGCCTTAGGAAGTTGGTTCGACATCTCATTGTCCATATCAAGATGACTGGCTCCACCCTGACTAAGAGGCAGTTCGTTAGGGGCGAGCCGCTCATGGTCGTCTCTCCCGCCCAAGGCCCAAGGCCAAATGGACAAGACGGATGTCGCTTTTGGGGCCTCATTGTCCCAGAAAACAGTTTCTTAATGTTTAGGCACCAAATATTTGCGAACATATTATATAGTATTTATGGAGTTATAGCAATATCATTTGGGCATCATTAGTTCTCCGAACATTCCACACATCATTTAATAAAAGTAGTTTCATCCATTTCATTAAACAAAATTTGTCACTGTTACATATGCTACGACATTACATGTATAATGACATAGGATACATGATTACTAATCCAACAGAAGGAAAAAATCCAACATTCACAACCCAAACAACCAAACTACGCCTATCCAAGGCTAGTACAAAAAGAGAAAGCAAACACATACTACACTCCTAATGCTCTGACTTTGGCGAAGGTGGATGTTATCCCTTATCCTGCATGCAACACAGGAGGGCCTTCAGAGTGCGAGACATCTTCTTGAATTTCTTCTTCAAATACTCCTGGTTCTCCACCACCTTGGCCAGGGTTTCCCTGCTCACTACGAGTGGCAGGAGCCTCCTAGTTGGAGTCCCCGACTTCCACTTCCTCTTCCTGTTCTTCATCCTCAATTTCCTCCTCTTCAGTCTCTTCCTCTATTTCGTCCCCTAGCTCCTCCAGTTGGGCCATATGCTGCTTGGGGCCCATCTTCATGTTGTTGAGGGTGTTTTCGTTTATGGAGCGGATAGGGGTGAGATGATCCATGTGCAGTCTGAACCCAAAATTATGGGTAATTTTACAAATCAGTCGGCCAAATGGGAGGATCTGATCCTCCTGAATAGATTGCGTCACCTTCACGATCTGGGTTAAGACAAGAGTGGGTAGGCACACCTTATCTCCTTGTCCTACCCAATACAGGAAGTCCACCATGAATCTAGTGCACTCCGTGCGATTGCTCGACCTGGGATATACGTTATACGTGCATATATGGTGGAATAGGCGATAGTCAGGGGTCATGTGTGTCATTTTGAGGCTGTTCTCTCCCCTCCATTCAGCGGGTTGGCCGCATAGGAAATGCGTGCGGCGATCTCTCTCCCACCTCTCAGTGAGATTGGTCTCACTGGCATGAACAATGCCACGCTCCACTCCCATGATGCGGGCGATAACATTTACACCAACCCTGGCTTCCTGTCTGCCTAGGGGGATGATAAACTGGAGAGGTTCAAGGGTTGAGTCTTTTATGTGTGCGTAAAAGGTTCGCACAAAGCCCCCACTAGCAAGAGACCTCCCTTCAAACATGGGACCCCAACCATTCACCAGAAGGTGATCGATCACCGAAAATTCTCCAAATAGCTTCTCATTCACATGAGCTTCAAAAACAACCATGTGTTGATGAAACTTACCGAGCTCAATGCCCACCGGTAGAGACCTCTCTATAGGGATTTGGGGATCAAGGTCCCGCTTCGACCTTCGCTCGGTGCTCGAACTCGCACCAGCACTCATCTTCTTCTTAGATTCTCTCGGACGGCTAGGCCCGGCTTCATTCGGGGCCGCTCGCTTCTTTCCCATGAGAGAAAGGAGCATGGAGATAGAAAAAATGGAGGTCACCACCTCGAAGAAAGCCATAGAGGTGAGAACACTTTGAGGATGAATTGAAGGAATGGGAGTTGTAAGACACAAAAAAGAGGGTTTTATGGTCAAATGAGTGAAAATAAGGGAGTGCAAGAGAGATTTAGGATGATTGGGGTTGAGAGTGGGTTAGGAAGGAAGCACGCAAGGAAGAAAATGATCCTAAGAGCTTAGAAATAGAGATTTAGGAGTGAGGAGGGGTTTAGGAGAGGTTTGGAGGGGTGAAAAGGGGAAAATTTGTTAAAAAGGTAAAAAGGGACGAGCAAACGGGACCCCTACACGTGGGAGGGACCCCACGCGGCTGGGCCGGCGGTGGTGCGTTGCCATTCGGCGGAGGCCACCCCCATAGGGTTTGTGTTTTTGCTCCGTGGGACTCCCTGGGTTCCCCTAAATCTATCCATTTTGTCTTTATGTTGAGTATGGTGCATGTACTACAGTCTAGGGGATGTTTTTTGCCTAAATGGGGAGTTCGTAAGCTTAGTAAACTGGTCCAGGTGGTTTAGATTTGATATAGACACTTCCTTGATTCATCTTAGCTAAGATCAAACAGATCCAACATCAATTGGGACTGTTAAATCCACAGACTGGACTATAGAAGTCCCCTAAGCTACTAAAGCGACTTAGACTTACATTGTTTAACCTTGGTCAGCTTAGACCATCTAATTTCTAATTAAAAGTGACTTAGATCACTTCATACAACTTAAGTTGTAACGCCCCGTACTTTTCCATACTCGGGTAACCCAACTTAGTATGAATATTAATGTAACTTAGTTGAATGTTCACCTGTGTTCTACCCTAAATTAGACTGATAGGAGTAACATACATCTATTCCTCGAGCCACCCAACTATTCATCAACACTTGGACAATCATTGGTTAGCTTACTTGAATTCATGTCTTAGAAGTGATTGGATCATCTGATTAGCCCTCTCAAACACATGTCCTGATTAGTTACTTGAACAAATGCCTTAGGATTAGGTACATGAATCATGACGGTTGACCTACCATGAGTGCAATTCTGCCTGGAAGTAGGCCCTACAATTTGATTTAGGATAATAATAATAATAATAATAATAATAATAATAAAAATAAAAAAATATAAAAATCATGATGAAGGTAGTCCTAATAACCTATAGAGCGGGACCCACGACATGAAAAAAATAAAAAATATATGCACACATTTGGAAATAATAATAATAATGAAGTGAAATAAGAGTAATAGTAGTAATAAAATTTATATTATACGTAGTATTTGGGTTAGTGGCATGTTATGAAGGCCTTGAACATACATGTGATGCATTAACACCCTTTTAACCGTTGACGTTAAATTTCGAAGCGATCCGACCATCGAAACGATGTAATCGACACCTAAAGAGGGCTAATTGATTAGTATGGCCCATCTGAGCATTGGATCAGCCGTGTCTTCGGTCAAGATGGCCTAGTTGAGCCATGAAACATCATGGACGGAGTGGATTTCCCACAAACATCACCACGGGCCCCACATTAGTGTGAATGTACACTGGTGCTAAAGCACCTGCGGTGCACTGGATGACCCAGCTCAGTCAAACGAGTCTGACCCGTGTTCTCCCGCAAAAGGAAAGAATTCCCTTTCCGTTCGTTTTCTTCCAGCGAATGGACTGACGTCTGTTTGCTTCGATGGTGGCCCACGTGGGACCCCTTTTTTTTAGGAGTGGATTGGCTGGGGTATTGATGACAGAAGCTCTGTGGGTCCCTCCTAATTGAAGTAGGACCCCAACTAGATGTATGTTATATCTCCACCGTCCACCCCAATTCCCAGCTCATTTTAGGCGTTGACCTGAAAAATGAAGCCAACCCAACTCTCTGGTAGGCCACACCAGCAGAAAGACTAATTTAATAGTGGTAAATCATTAGGGCCTCTGTGATATTTCGGTGCGTCAAAACATAACCAATATTGGATCATTGGACCTGTCCTGAGCCTTGGAACCCAACCAGCGGAGTAGATCCTACTGAGGTGGGCCCCACCTATCAAAAATAAAAAAATATAATAAATAAATATATAAGCACCATGCACGTAAACGTCCAGAAGACGTTGCCACCTTTTGGTTAAGGTTTTGGCTAGGGCCATGGCCCCACCACAGGCTCTACCATGATGTGTGTCGAACATCGACACCGCCCATTTAATAGGTCCCCTTCATATACAGGGTGCCTGTAACATCCCGGATTTTTGCTAACCTGGGATTAGACATCCTTAGGCATTGGGTCAATCTTAACACCTGATTAACTTTTCAAACACTCAATTCAAAGCCTCAAATCCCGTCTTAAGCCATTTTCCTTCACAAATCTCACCTTTCACCACCTTGTTCCCTAAATATTCTAAGTACTTTCACATTAAACACTATCTTAAAGTTTAGGTAAGGAAGAACAATACTTAATCTAAACATTACTGCAAAGGACTAAGTACCACCTCGACCAGAAATTACTTAGGACTAAATCCTTTAGAAATTAGGCGAGAATTAGCTAGTGCTAAACTAGAGTACCTGTGAAATTAGCACCAATCGCTTTAAATATGATCTGCAAGACCTAAAACTTGTAGAATCATCGATGCTACAGTACCCTATAATCTAGGATCAATCTCATTACCCAGCTGCCCTTGGGAGCATCTCGAAACTCCGTATCGGATCTGGACCGCACGTCAGAAGTCCAATTAACACGAAGTTAAGGAACTAGGACCGCCTCGCTGGGCTTGACAACCATCTCAAAAATCAGGTCCAGCCGATGTCCCACGGCCATTCGTTTGGATCCGGAGCGAGGGAGTGTGAAAAACACTATTCCCTTTACAAAATAAATATCTGGAATAGTGATCTGGCACCATTCGCTTACGCATCAGTATTAAGCAACCAAACCGTCAGAATCAGACCAAATTACACCCTCGGATCAGGAAAAATTTCAGGAACATTTACATGTACTTGGCATTTCGGATCGTGGCCCACTGACCGTTGAACTGAAAGTGGTCCGCCATGTGCGATCTGGGAATCCGATCGAGTCGAAAACATAATCCCACATAGATCCATGTGTGGTGAGCTTAAGTCTGACGTTTGACTCAAGGAGGGCCACTAGAACCTCTCTTTTGAGCTGGAAAAGTGACGAAATACCTATATTAGCAGTAACCTTGAACAGGAGTCTATTTCGGTGAGTTTTGAGACTATATAAGGACCTTAAACCCTCTCTCATGGCAGCCATACGAATTTGGGATTTGAGAGAGGGAAAAGAGAGAGAAAGTGAGGGAGAAGTGGGAGGATCTCCCTACTATCGTTCCCTGCCACCACACGGGCTGCACCATCCCTTTCTTGACGCTTTTTCTGACGTTTCCGGCGTCGTTTATAGGTAAGAAACCCTAACCCTAATCTGTTTTGGAGTTTAGACTGTTGTAGGTTGTGAAATAGCTAACCTATTTCGTTCTATAGGTTGCCCAACTGCCGTATACGGAAGCTTAACAAACCTATCGATTCCGTTGCGATTCTACGACAAAAGGTGCGGACTTTAGGTGTATAGGTTATGGTTTTCAACGCTTTCAATGTCAGATAATGATAGATTCATGATCTGCATGTAATTGCACATGTACAAAGTGCTGTCTATTTTCCGTTTCGATTAAAGATGAAAAATATAGAATTCTACATATTCTAGGTATTTGTAGAAAATACCGTATACGTATATTTTTTGAAAATGTGTTTGACATGTTTATTTGTTATATGGATATACGATATATGGATAAAATACTTATTTGGCAAAAGGATTTGCCTAAATACATGTTTTACTTATATACACTATGTATGTTGAAATTGCGTATTCTAGAAAATACTGTATACGTATAAATTTTGGAGATGTATTTACCATGATTATTTGTTGTAGTAATATATTATACATGGATAAAATACTCGTTTGGCTAAAGGATAGCCCTAATACATGTCTTGCTAACATACACCATGTATGTTGTAATAGTGTATTCTAAGTGTTTGTGAAAATGACTGAATGAGTATGGAATTCTCATTCGTGCTCGCCATGACTAATTGTCATGGATTTATGATTGTTGTATTGGCGATACCCCTTTGACGAAAGGATTTGCCCTAAATCACACCACGGCCAATACACACTATATAGGCTAAAATGTGTGGCCCAAGTGTTTGTGGAAATGGCTGAATGAATATGGAACTTGGATTCCTGCTTGCCATGACTATCCGTCGTCGGTGTACGTGTGTTATGATTGGGGCAACCCCCTAGTGAAAGGATTTGGCCTAATGCCTATGTGATCGACATATGTCATGTATGTTGATATATATTTGTTTAAGTGTTTCTTGAAATGTCTGAACGAGTAGTAGTTAGCAAATTGTAATGTTTAAGGATGTTGAGATATGATTCTCAACCTCTTTTAACTATGTGTATGATCTCCTTTGATAGTTGTGTGATTAGGAATTGAACATGTACAAACGCATACTTGTGTTGTGATTCATAACATGCTCAACTGCTTTATGATTTTAACTATGTAATGCATATGTTTAAATCTATATTTACGTTGTATGATCCGTCATGGGTGATGGGGGAGCGGAGCAACGAGTGCGTGCAACAGCCCTGGCAGCCCTAAACGGATAATACCAGACCTTGACTGTATGCGTTGAATCTTGATCCATTATTGCTTTGTCTATCTGCAACTGATTGTGTTTGCGGCTATGATTATGGCCCAGGCAATCGGTAACGGGATTGAACTCGTGGCTGAGATTCATTTGCCACGTGGGATGTGTTCGATGAACTCGAGTCGTGCGTTGCCTGTCGGCAGTGGCTAGGCCAGACGAAGTTGTTTATGCACTTCATGTCGTGCAACTCAACGGGCGATCGTGCTAGTCGAGCTCGTCAAGTAACCCGATCTGCCTTATGCATGTTCACCCTATTTGGACGCTACTGCTTGAACCTAGGGTACCAAACTTACCAGTGAAACCCCCTTTTAACCATGGTACCTCGATCCGCTAAGACGCATGAGCCGGGCATGGTGGTATGGGACACCGTGGTCGAGCTGTCGGCCTACGCTGGGGCCATGTGCCTCCCCATAGTGACCATTGCACAACCAAACTCGTGAGCCGAATACGGTGGTATGGGACATTGTATTCGAGCTGTCGATACTTACGGCGAGAGCCGAGTACGGTGAGACCTGTGCTCGTGCTGACGGGCGACGAGTCCTCCGTAGTATCTTCGAGTATACTCCAAGGGTCTATGATTGGCGACGAGTCCTTCACAGCAACTAGAGTATGAGTGGAGCCGAGTACGGTGAGACCTGTACTCGAGCTGACGGCTAGTGATTGAGCCGAGTACGGTGAGACCTGTACTCGAGCTGACGGTCAGCAATTGAGCTACATACGGTGAGATCTGTATCCGTGCTGACGGGTGACGAGCCCTTTGTGATGCCTTCGCTAAGCCTCTCAAACCATAATGTCCTATGAGATTAACTAGGATTGACGACCCTAGAATGGATCATGTTTGGGAATGATACAAGGGAGGTACCTTAGTTTTCCAATACTGCTGTTTGAAATGGACTAATAAAAACTTGGTAATCATGAGCATCATCGCACCGCATGTGCTTTGTAGATGTGGCGCACTGAGGGAGTAAGCATTCGCGAACGTAAGATGATGTCACTTGAGGGCATACAGCATCATGTCATTTCATTTTCACACTTAACAAGAGTAGTTAGAAATGTTTGATTTGTACTGCTTTATCATTACTGCTTGATTGAATTGATAACATGTTAACCTATGCTTTACTGTTCCACTGAGTTGATCACTCACTCCCACGTTACGGGACGGTGTTGTACACACCAACCAGATTTGTTGAGTTTCAGGTGGTGGCGATGCTTGTGAAGCAGAGCCGGACTACTTCTATGATGATAGGAAGAATTCTCCTATCTGTATCTCTCTAGCAGGTCAATGAAGACCTGATATTGTATTGACGGGGCTATGGTACATGGGATAGGAGGCATTACACTTCCTCACATTTGGTACATTTTAGAACTGCACTTGTATTTATTTAACCTGGTAATGTTATCACACTCTGGAGACTCATCATAAGTTATATATTTTATCTATCTATCACAGTCTTCCGCTTGCAAATTTAACTGTCTCTGGAGTATGATATGCTGTTTTAGCTTAATCTCACTCATGTTCAATGCACGAATACAGTCAACATTCAATCATCATTCATTTTGTTGCATAAGTGATGTTCTGGAACTCGGGAGTTGAGTTTATGTTCGACCCCCGATTTTCAGGGCGTTACAGTGCCCTCAAAAATCAGCCATACACGGAGCTCAGGTGGCCCACTCCATCTACAATCTTGTGAAGACATGTTAAACCATGTAAAAACACTTGTTAGAGTCCATCTGAGATTTGGATGCACCTGAAACTTGGGTTGACCCCTTAACTTGGTGGGACACACATAATGGATGGGTTGGATTTGTGACCCACAACTTGGTGGGCCCAACAAATGATTTTGAATGCTTTAATGGTGAATTATAGTATCTTTTATCATGATTAGATCCACTATTAATACTTGATAGCTATTATTATTATCATTAGTATTATGATAATAATTGTGACTGTTAAACACAACTAACCTCTAGTAGATTGTCCATGCTAATGGTAGTGAGTCCACACAAAGTACCGTTATTAAATATTAATCATTAATTATTATTCTTAGGCACAATCGTTAATAATAAATTATAGTATTATTGACATCATAATGGGTATTATTACTAAGTTGGCAAACGATAATTATAACACTAATGTTAATAATTACTTTTCAAATTAATATTGTAAATTATCATACGCCAACTACAATCCAAATCCTAAAAACTTATCCTAGACCTGAACTTATGGATGAAAACCTAGTTCTACATTAAAACCCTAAAACGAAGGTAATCCAAACCTTAGGTTAAGACCTTGACCAAGAATATCGTATAAAGCTTGAATCTAATGGTGTAACTTTACAATTGATGGTAGGGTTTGGCTTTAAGGAATCATGCATTCTCTAAACAACACTAGTAGGTGATCCTAAACATAAGGTGATGATTCTTCCCCTTGAGCTTTCCATCTTCTCATTAGCTTAAGTTATAGTTTTTATTAAAAATTATAATTGATATCTCTCTCTTAAAATCACATGTATTAGCTGGTGGAAATTGAATTGCTATATTGCCTGCTTAATGTTCATCCTGTATATTTGTTCATGCTGGTGTATTGCTTATGAACTTTAAACTGGTACATTAGTCGGAAACCCCCACCTATGAATGTACACCCATACTTGGGATGTAACCCGACTGGTTGTGATTAAAATGGACCTTCGACTTAGGGGTTATTGAGTGGTGATCTAAATGGATTATTGATGTGGGCCTACCATCCAGGGTTGTTGTGTCCAATGGTTTTCAAGGATGGTCTTTTATCGCATGGTTTTGATACTCGCCCTATGAAGCCTATTTTGATAGTTGCCCTATGCGGATTGTTTGATATCGCCCTATGTGGCTTTGTTCTAGTATTTTCCGTATATGGGTTCAATGTTTTGTTTTATGCAACCATGCGATGGTAAGCCCCATATACTGAATATGATTGGCCACAAGTCGATTGGTATTCATTAAACATCCTAAGGTGGTAGCCTCATGAGCCAGGGATGGTGGAATAAGACACTATGCCTGAACTGTCGGCCTACGCTGGGCTCTGAGCTCCCCGTAGTGACCATTGAGCTTATTAAACTGGCTGATTGTAATTGGAATAATAACGGTTTGGCTAATCATGCATCTATAGCATATTAACGATGACGAGTGACTAATTCTGGATGTTGTAGTACGTGCCCTAAGGACCACTAGGGTATCGTTTCGCTAGCTCCTAGACCACCGACTATCGATTATTCCGACTGGATGATTTTCCCAGGTTCGATGATTGCATGGGTGACGGTCCATTGTCCGCACGGATGAGCATCCCCGGGGCGATGATTGCATTCACGCATCCATGCTTCTAATAAGACTGCATTTACTTTGTTTTGGCTGTCTGGATGTTTTATACTATTTCTTACCTAATGCGGCGGTGTGTAATCTTGAGGGGAATTCACACTGAGTTGGCCACTCATCCATCAAATATACAACTGTACAGATAGTACAGGTGGCTTTAGTGACTTGCATGTTTAGATTTGATGAGGAGCAGGGTACGATCGCCAGGGATGCATGGTCGTAATTGCCTGGAGGAGCTGCGTGACCTGGCGGCTTATATTTATGTGTTTTTCTGCTATTTTTTTTCATGTATTAAATTCTTGTAAATCTTGTACTTGTTAAATTCAGAGACATCGGTTTGTATAAGTCATTATGGGCAGCTTCTTGTACATTTGAATGATAATGAAATTTTCATTTATGTCGATTTGTCCACACTACGCTCATTTGCTTACTCTGATAAAAGAAAAGTATTGTGTCTGACCATCCTTTAAGGTTAACACTCGGGTTTTTGGGACACGGGTCATGTACTTGAGTCCTGAAGATTCGGGTTGTTACAAAAGTGGTCCTACATATTTTCCTAGGATAGTCTACAGGGATCGACTCGCCGATTAGACAAAGTCTCGGGATCCTAGTACTGTCTTTAAATTCAGTCGCTCCACCTTAAGTTAGAATGCATCGTGTTGAACCTATTACCTTAGGCCCATTTTAATCTAAATCATGCTCTGATACCAAGTTGTAGCGCCGTGAAATTCAAGGACCGAGTTGCTACTTGACTCCCGAATTCCCAAGTGCCATGTGTGTAATAATGAGTCACAAATGCATATAGTTAATTTGGTATTAACAAGCAATGATGAATTAATCTAAGCATATTCAATTTCTAATCAGATAGTTTAGAATTCAAATGCGACTAACCAACAGAGTACCATAGAAGGTTCGTATCAACCATGTTTACTTAATAAAATCAGTTTAACAGTTATCCATAGTTTTACTCTCAACACTCATCAATCCCCAAAATGACCTGGGCTCTGGCCCAATCCCGTCGACATCCATCTTGCTAATATGCTCTGCCAAACTCCTGGTAGTACGCTCGCTACTCATCGTCATCGGCACCGACATTGTCCAATGCGTGCTGCTCCAGGGTACATGCATCTATATCGGGTTCTGGTTGGTATTTTAGAACACCGTCCCAGAGTGGGAGTGAATGATCAACTCAGTGGTACCATTAACAATAGGCATCAAATTATCATGCATAGGATACATTTAATGAACAACAAACAACATAGATTCCTAAACACTGTTATTAATACAAATGCATGATAATGATATGTGCATGCTCCTCGCTAAAAACCAACACTCCCTCAAGCGACCACATCTGACGTTCACAATGAAACAACACTCCCTCAAAATCGACCTCAACTACATGATCACCACAAATATAATGCAATGTCATGAAATATATTGGCCTGGTTGATTAGCTAAGTTCGTTCATCTAGCAGGTTGGTGAAACCAGAATACCCTTAGTGGAGTTATTGCCCTAACCCGATCGCGCGGGTCAAAGGCTGTAGCCATGTGACTCTCGGGACCCTTAACCTTATCTTAGGGTCATCAATCCCGAAAAGTAGTATAAACATAGACAAAAATAGGTTGGGACTTAAATGTTCTATTCGCGGTCACTGTAGGGAGGTCGTCACCCCAACACAGGCCGACAACACGGGTACAATGTCCCATACCACCGTTCCTAGCTCATGAGTCCAAGCGCTTAATGGACACTACGGGGAGGTTCGTCACCCCAGCGTAGGCCGACAGCACAGGCATAGTGTCCCATACCACTATCTCCAGCTCATGCAAGTACTTCGGGTTCATACAGGCGTGATCAAATATGGTTAACGCACAAGGATGGTTGACTATTAACCAATGTGCTCCGACCGGCTGAACCATAACTAATCGGCCTGAGAACGTAGTCTCGCATAGTCCAACTATGACCAACAACCTACAGTTCAACTATTCGGGCCAGATTACTCGCGGACAGATCCAACAAAAGGGGTCGCCCGAGGGATTCCAGGTAATCGGCCCATCGATAAGGGTTTATGCAATAATACACAATATGTATTGTCAAATTCAGAGATAGTTCACTCATGGCAGGCATAAATCAATAATTTAAGTACATAGACAACAATATATCAGGTTCCGCTAACCCATACTGGTCATGTTCACCAGGTTCCAACATATACAACTATAAGGGCAACCATACATCAATATGCAACAACTAGCCTTCCATGTGTTAACATGATTCGCATAATTCAGGTATAAATTGAGGAAATCAAGCAAGTAGTTTAACAAACCAGCAATGTGGCTTGCAAGTGCCAGCAGGGCAGTGCTGCTTGATGGTTTTTGTGTATTTTCAGGGCCTGGCGTTTGCGTGGGACCATGAGCCCGCGAGCCCAAAGGTCTGACAAAGTTTCAGGATTTTTGGATCTTCCTCGGTCGAAACACGACCCGTACGGACAGTCGTCGAATATAAATGGGCTACCTGGCTCTAAGGCCAGTGCTCGGTCTGAGCATGACTTGATTTGATCTCATTTGTGGTTAAGTTTGACATTAATTAGTCCATAGCAGGCCCACACGTGCGACTAAATTATCCGATCCTGCCTCGGTTCGTACATGCGCCTCAGGATTCTGTTCCCTTTTCGGATGGGGCGTTACAATCAATTTGGCTAAAATTTTTGTTTATCACTCATGCACTAAACACATTGATGTTCGTCACCACTTTATCTGACAGGTGCTTGAGGAAGGAGGTGTAACACTGGAAAAGATTCACACCAGTATGAATCCAGTAGACATGCTCACCAAGGTCGTTCCTACAAAGAAGTTTAAGTTCTGTGCAACTTCTCTAGGCTTGGCGATGGCGTAATAGAATGATGGAGTGTGCATGAGAAGCATTGATTGAAGCTATGATATGATGCAGAGATAGAGAAGTGGTGTAAGGCCCACCCCTACAGCACATGATATTGTTCGCTTTGCCGAAGCTCACGACTTTAAAACGCGTCATGTCTGTTAAGGGAGAAACCCAACATATAACCACCACAACTCCAGACAACTCTTCCGATGTGGGACAAGTTACGCTACAGTCAACTGCAACAGTAGCTCGCCCAGTACAGTAGCCTGCCAGCCACACAGTAGCCTGCCAGTCGCACTTGGGGGCCCGCCCACATGTGTGTCCGCCCACATGAAACAGTGACAGGGGCGTCTCATTATCCCCCACCGAGGGCAGAGCCGTCCTTGGCTCTGATACCATTTATAAGGCCCACCCCCACAGCACATGATATTGTCCGCTTTGCCGAAGCTAACGACTTTAAAACGCGTCATGTCTGTTAAGGGAGAAACCCGATATATAACCACCACAACTCCAGACAACTCTTCCAATGTGGGACAAGTTACGCTACAGTCAACTGCAACAGTAGCTCACCCAGCACAGTAGCCTGCCAGCCACATAGTAGCCTGCCAGCCGCACTTGGGGGCCTGCCCACATGTGTGCCCGCCCACGTGTGCCCGCCCACATGAAACAGTGATCGGGGCGTCACAAGTGGGCAGCAAGATACACGGCCGTAGATTGAAGGCTTGGTGGAGATTGTTGTCAAATGCCTTAATTCTGCATTTTTTTTAGTCGCTCGACCAGTCGAGGGCCTGGCTCGGCTAGTCGAGCCCGCTTGACTCAAAGTCTAGCGAGCACATATTTTGGGTGTCCATGATGCTCGACCAGTTGAGGGTCTGGCTCGACCAGTCGAGCGGGTTGCTCGACCAGTCGAGGCCCTCCTTCGACTGCGTAGATTTGAGGCGGTTTCCAGACTTTTCCAAAGGAGGTGCGTAAGTGGTGTTTCCTAAACTATAAATAGGGGTTCCTAGGGCTATTCTAATGTATTCTAAGGCTTTTTAAAGGAGTTCCAAGGGTTTCTAAAAGGGTTTTAGGGTTTCTAAAGGGTGTAACAAGGGTGAGATTCGAGATTGTTCGAATCGGGTAAGTCCTCTCTCTTTGTAATTTCTATTTCATAGTAGATTTCTCTTGCTTTGTGCCGTGGTTTTTTCCTGCAAGGGTTTTCCACGTTAAATCTTTGTGTTCTCTTGTGATTGCTTGTTGCTCTTAGATTGCTATCCTAGATCTTGATCTGTGTGATTCCGCAGCACAAATCCCCAACACCTAGAACTTTCCCTCTCTATAATTGCGGTCCCTTAACAGAATCTCTGATAGCAGAACCAAGAGTAATCTTAGGGCAGAAAATCTTTAGATCCCTACTCTAATGTTTCTATAAGGCCTAGCCAATTGTATAGACGAAGAAATTTATTAGTGGCAAGTTTGGTCAAACATAATCAATCAATCACAATGCAAAGCCCTCGAAAGAGGCAACCCGTGGAGAAAGTTGCCTTGAGTCGATTCTGGCCTGGGATCCTAGCATCCACATAATGGCGACTCTGATGGGGATATGCAGGCACACCCGTTGCGATCCAACTTAAAAAATAGGATTCCATCAATTCATGAGGGTTAACAGTCCTTGTGCACCTGTTTCTGTATATACATTCATTTTGATTCTGAAACCTAAAAAATAAAAAGCAAAAACTCAAAACCATTGCGCCTACCCAAGCTTGACTATTCTGAATAACTTTATACCACAACCCAATCCACACCAGATCCTGAATAGTCACGACCAACCATGAATAAGGCTTTCCTCCAAAAATGCATCTGGTAAAACCAGTGCTAGTTTCCTACACCCACGAGCTAGCCTGAAATACAAAGATCGTGCAAGAAATGCTTCAACAAGTTGTGCATGAAAGAAGTGCACCAAAGCTCCAAGATGGCCCAACACGACAACAACCGCCATCTTTAGCGCCTCTTTCAACCTATAGTAAAGTCCAATCACATTGTGTAATTGGGTTTTCTAATAAATTTCAACATCTTTCTCCTAGCAGGAATTCCAATTAATACCAGCACCATCCTACTACCAGGGTTTCTTCACAATCTCCTTTCCCAACCCCAGTTCAACAAAGTTTTTATAACAGAGTAATCATTGGATCCAATCTCCTTCAAGTCAGAATCATAGGGGCACCAATGAGGCTAATTATTATAAGAGGGGGCTAGTTCAAGCCTGGTAAGGAGCAAAATTCTTCCCATCTGGTCCATCCAAAATCGAACAAATTTGAGAGAACTTTCGAGAGATGAAGAGGAAGTTGCAGAAGCAACATGGAGTGGACTTCCATCAACCAAGTTCAGGGATCTATGTCCCTTCCCTAATGCGAAGATACCTTAAGACGTTGAGGTACCAAAATTTAAAATATATGATGGCATTGAGTGCCCCATAGCCCACTTAAGAACATTTTGTGGTGAGCTTGATGCCATGGCAAGCAATGACGGAGTATTGATCAGTCTATTTCAAAAGTCTCTGAAAGGTGATGCGTTAGATTGGTACACATCATTGTGCTGCCATCGAATCAAGACTTGGGAACAACTTTCTCAAGCATTTGTTGATAGTTTCACGTACAATCTTAACTCATCGCCCAAAAGGTTGGATCTTGTTGCCTTAAGGAAAGAGAATGATGAATTATTGTCAGCTTACGTTAGATAGTGGTGGGCCCCGTCTGCTAGAATGAAGACACCCATTGACGATGAGGAGCAAATCTTCATAATTGTCCACTCGGCAAACATAAGTATCTTTGGATAACTTGTCTTGTATCCATATGCCAACTTTACACAACTTATCCGCGTCCAGGTACAAGTTGAAGTCGGAATAGGGGTTGGGACGATCTCCCCTTGATGGCCTCATCAGGCCTCCCTGGTACAGTCGATAGTGGAAGGCATATCGAATACGATAATGGTAATGAAGGTGTTCATATCGCCCATCCAACGGAAGAAGATAATCTTCTCATCTCTACTAAAGGTGCACATTTCGTCCATCGATTGGGACAATCGCAACAACAACAACAACTAAAGTGGAATGCATAATACTCCAATCCCCTGCCACATCATCAAAGTGGGTCCCAGTACATCAAGCACCCATACCATTAATATCATCGGGGGAGAATCTCCTCTCAATCCGGTTTGATTTGTGTAACACCCCGTAATCATCGACAGTAGTATACATACATAAAGACTTAATCTATTACAAACATAGGCTTAAGGGTAGCAGAACAATCCTCTTTTATTATATCGATACCATTGAATACGAATAACTACCAAAATCACCCTAAATCAAATCCAGGGAAACCCTATCGAAAGATCAGCGAGAAATCACTAGTAAAAACCCAAAACTTAAGTCATGGACCGACCCCATTCATACCTAGAGACTCCATGTACTCCAAAAGATCAGACCGGCAGAGTAGATCTATCATGAACATCGGAGCGGACCCCACACTGACTGTGCATGTGCAACCGCATTGCACCGAACACTAAGGTCCGGTCAAACCTTGTTTGACCCTCGGTTTGACACTCTCGAAAAAAATCCCATCCTCCCTTCATTTTCGCGCCTGTAAACAACTTCAAACCACTGACCGTCTGATCAGAACGGGACCCACTGGCAGGTCAGATGGATAGATCAAAACCGTCCACGAGGACCGCTCCCAAATTTCGACCGACGAGTCCTGCACACCGTCCCTCCTCCATGTTGGAATATTTGGTTGAATTAAATAGATTATTAAAAATTCGAGAACCAAAAAAGAAAATAAGATTAGAGATAAAAAACTAATATATTTGAGTTGAGGCGTGACGTGAGTCATGCGGCTTGAAATGGAATTTACTCCCCTTGGACATCCCAAGTGCAACAGGTTTCTAGAACAATCGACCTCCAGGTTACAAGGACTATGACCCAGTCCCAGCGGTGCACTCACTATACGCGGGCTCGAACCACTTCCAGTTTAACCTGAAAGTGCTGAGTTGACTCAACGACGAACTCATCAATTAAAATTCGTAAAACAGAATATCAGAGAGAGTTTTATAAGAGAGATAATTTTCGTATTTTCAATTATTAATCGGAAGTTTTATATAGACTCCGAAGTGGTGCATAAGCACCCTTTAGAAAGGGTTAGGTCTATTGGGTTTAAACTCAACAGATGTGACCAACCGGAACGGATACATCTCTCTGGTTTAAAACGAAAAGGCGCAAGTGCGAGTACACTCTCGTAAATAAAGTCCCACGAGTACACACACACACACCCATGCATGTACACTCGCACTGCACCCGCGCCCATGCCCAACCCAGCCTGTCCCGTCGCGTCGCGTCGCGCACACGCACACGCACACGTACACGGACTTGGACTCGGTGCTGTGTGGTCAATGGTATAGATTTGACCTATTCCCCCCTCCTCAAGGACCAAATTCACATGCCCCCTGAATGGGGCTCAAGCCCCAAGGTAAAAAACCTATCTTATATACAAGATATATTTCTTTGTCAAATCCGATGTGGCATAAAACCCACAACTCAAAGGTACCAAAAATTTTAATGTGGAGGGAAATTGAAAATTTTGAAAACCAATTTTTAATGTATATTTTGAAACAAAATACAACACTCCGGCCAACACACCATCGCTTTTTCGACCAAGAAACCAAGATGCACACAGCTGGTCTTGAGAAAACAGAGGATTTCACGCACGTTGGGACGTCCGACTGCATGAGGTAAGCTCCCAAATCTTTCCAACGACAAAAGGAGATAAGGAGGCAGAGAGAAAACGCTTACCGAACAACCGAAGCTCTCGTTATGCAAGAAGACGTTGCAGAAAACCCATTAACAAAACACATCCGGGCCACTGATTTCATGGGTCGTGGAACAGGGGACAACGAATCCAAACCGTCCAAAAGAATCAATCAAACAGGGTCCAGTCGGGTCAAGAATCGCCATTAGAAATAGGGCCCATCCTCCCCGAACGAGCGTGGGACGGTAGACGTTGTCCCTACACAATCTGGGCAATGAAAACTGTCAATCTGATGACCCACCAAGACAGATTTCATCTTTAGAAATAAAACACCAAAGAGGATCAAACGAATCCGACGTCAATATAGGCACAGACAGACTCTTGCACAAGGTGTTATTGCATGAGTCTGCCAAACAAACCGGCTCACGCAAGAAGCTTCTAAGCCCTCCAAAAAAAATATATAAAGCTCTAGGTCGAGGGCAGCACACCACAGAGAAGGAGAGAGAAAGAGAGAGAAGAAACGGGAGAAGGAAAGGGAAATGAGGGAGAGAGAGAGAGATTTGTAGCAACAGGAGGTGGAGAAAGAAGCCGGTTACTGCTCGAGTTAAGCAACTCATTGAGTGGTGAGTTGAGATCCAAGGTAGGCCCATGCCCAACCTTTCCCCCTCCTATACTTCTTTCTCTCCCCCTTTCCCCAATACTTTGATCTAAGATCAAGTCAAATAACCAGTTAGCTCAAACTAAATCTAACCATCAAAAAATTGTTAAACACTAGATTAAGGATTTAATCCTTCGACGCATACCTACGCTTAAGGAAGGAACAACAGTAAAGGTGAGGGATTCCTTTAAGCTTACATTAATTCGAGTCGATATGATTTATCTTACCTTTTACATGTTTTCATGTTACCGTGAACTCTCCCTGCGATTGTTTGATTTACTACCATCAATTATTTATCCTTTGGGAATTATAGAATGATGTTAATTACACATGATCTTTATTAATTTATGTGGGGCGATGGATATAAGCTTTACCCTTGCCTTTACCAATTTTGTTGAGTTAGCCCTTGCTACTCTCCTCTTTTTTTGAGTTAGCTTATTGTTACTCTTCTATTTTATTATGTTAGTCGTGTGCTACCTCCCTTTATGGTTTGGGCATGTGTCTTCTAATTCCAAAACCTTATGATTCAAATTATTTCTCTATCGATGCATATAATGCCCTGTGTTTTTAAGACTCGAGTATATGACTCGTTTCCCAAACCCGAGTGTTAACATAAAAAGAGCCAAGTTCTATATATAATCCTTTTCCTTTATCATTCAGAGTTAGGAGTTAGCGTAATATGGACAAATCAAATGTAAAAGAAAGTTGTGTTTTCATTTAAATATATAAGAAGTTGCCCATAATGACTTAAACAACCAATGTCTCTGAAATTAACAATTACAAGATTTACATACATAAGAGATTTAAAAGCATATAAAATATATAAACGAAAGCCGCAAGATCACGCAGCTTCCTTGACAGGTACAACCACGCATCCTTAACCATCATAACGGCTCCTCATTAGCCTGAACCTGTATATCACTTTAGCCACCTGTGCTACCTGTACGGTTATATATTTAATGGATGAGTGGCCAACTCCATGTGAATTCCCCCCAAGATTACTGTAAGACCCTTCCCTAGTTCATGTGTGTGCATGTATGTGTGTGTGAGTATACATTTTGTTTCTTGTGATCCCGCGGTCCTACTGGTCGAATTCTGGCGACCCACAACCTTCGGTTAGCGTTTGCGGCCTTTCTCGAGTTCGGTCACGTTGACTCGACTCAGATCGGCCCGAGACCTATGTCATGTTGTTCGTATCGGCGCCGCGGTTCCAACGCCGCGTTTCATGCGTTAATCCAATGTATACATCTCAAGTATGAGCAATGATCGATTTGGGCCATTAATTGTGTGATTGGTGGACCCCACCATGGCTTGCACATTTTTCCATGCACATGATGCCATCCTAGGCTGATATTTCTAAAAGGCTACTACCCTACAACCTTGTTTGTATATCCCTACTATAATGATCACTTTCTCTACCATAGGTAGGAGAGGTAATGATTACTTCCCTTAAAAACCTTTTCTCTCTTTTTCCCTCTCATTTTTCTCTTCTCTCTCTCTTCTCTCCCTAGCAAGAGCTTGGACGTCCCCACCCCCTCCTTCTTCCAGCCCTCTTTCCCTAAAATCCCTCCTAATCTAGCCCTTATCACTTCATCTCATCCATTGATTTCTATTCCTTGGAGCTAGAGGAGTAAGAAGGCCTAGATTTTTGTAAGGATCAAGGTGGGTGCTCTCCATATCATGTAGATCTCTTCTTCTTAATGTAGATCATTCCCTCTTTCTCATTTGGGATGTGTAGGACCCACCAATCAATGGTGGAGATCCTACACAACCTTCTAGATGTGGCCATTGGGCCCATCTTGTGCATGCATGTCCATGCATGGGGATTCTCTTGATGGATTCCTTTCATGGTGATTTCTTCTCATTCCTTAGGCATGATGGGTTATCTAGATCCTTTCATCATGATTGGGATGGCATTCCAACCATTCATCTTAGATCTAGGCCGTGCATGATGAAATCCATGTTGTATATTTATATGTATAGTATATGTGGTTGTGATTGTGTTGGGGAAGGGTCAATAGTGGCAGAGCCTTCCCCTAATGGCCGGATATCCTTCCTCCTCTCCCCCTTCTCTTGTATCTCTGATGATGGTTTGTGTGGTCCACTTAGTGGGACTAGATTGTCTAGGAAGCCCAGTAAGGGTGGGACGCCCATACCCAATCTACACTATGGTTAAGGTGTCCCATTTGCCACCCTAAATGTTACATGCAAGAGTGGCAAATTTTGGATTTGATCTGGACAATTGTGGGGCCCACTAGGGTGGGCCATGACACCAAATTTATGAGCTAATCCTTTCCTTAAATAGCTCATGCTTTTATTTTAATTCACGTATGTATTGCTGTTCAGAAATTTCTGGACAAACTTCTGTTGGTTTTTTGGCCTGAAATTGGGACTATTTGAGGGACTTTTATACCCATCAAATATACTTTTCTGAAAGGTGGGCATCTCATCTTGATGCTCCCCCAAATTTTTGCCCCATCTGACCTTGATTGAGGTCCCAAAGGTGTGGCCCAAGTGAGATGGACAGTCTGGATTTTCTGGACTGTTTCCAGCAACATGTCAGTTTGGAATTTCTTAAATATAAAATAAAATTTTCACTGGTGGGCCATATCTGTGGGCCCCACCTTATGTTACACATATGAGGGGACACAAAAACTATTTTCCTTAATTTTTTTGACGCCATTAATCCACACCATTGGAAGCTCAGATCAGGGCCTATTCAAAATGTGCACTAAATAGATTTTGTGGACAGTTAGTTTTCTTAAAATTAAATAAAATACTTCTACTATTCCAAAAATTTTGAAATTTTTCAGAGAGGTGGCCCACCCATGGTAGGACCCACCTACCAAGTTTTGGGGTCAATGGACCCCTGTGCATTTGGTGGCAAGGGCTGGACCATCCCACTAGGCTGGGACGTCCAGCCATGGCTGGGCTGTCCATCCCCTTTGTGGGCCCATCTTGATGTATTTGTTATCCCCGCCGTCCATCTATTTATGGTCCACATGGGACGTGGCCCACCTCCCTGAGATTTATCCATTTTTATGGCCTAATTTAATATTTTTTTGGCCAATTGGCCAGGCCCATAGGACCCTTCACCTTGAGATGCCCAGGCCCATTGGATTGTTGTTGGACTTCCAGTCCAACAGCATGGTCCACCTGATTTATACGTGTGATTCATTACTCCCATCTGGTGGGACCCACAGGGATATATGTGTGCCACCAGTGAACATAAACTTAAATTATATTTATTATTGCTGGACTCCAGCAAGCCCAGAAACGGGTGGGCTAGAAATTCCAGCAATAGACCCATATTGACTGCCCCTAATGGCATGATTTGGGGTAGCATGACCCACCGGATTTAAGGATGAATTATCCACATAATCTTACCATTTTTCGAGGTACATTTGGGCTTCATTTGTGCACACTTGGAGGCCCACCTCAATTGGATTTTTATTTTGGATTTATGTTCATAGTTGTGGTTGGACATTGTAGGCCCATTTATCTTGGAATTTCTAGTTAGGTCCCTTGACCTTTGGGCCTATATCTCACTACTTATTGTGATGGGTTTGTGGACCATAATGTGCAAGTAGTTGGGCCCTTGGTTGCCCACCAAAATAACCTTGTACTTGGGCCAAGTTGTAAGGCCCAACTCACTTGGATAAAACATAGAAATTGCCCATATGGTTGGATTACTGGGCTGCCCACTAGGCCCACCACAATATGTGGATTTATGACCTTTATGGTTAGGCCCAAACCTTGCTTGAGGGCCCACCATATTGCCTATGAGTTGGGCTTTGAGTATAGCCCACTAGGCCATGGATTGCCCTAGGCCCTAAGCCTTGCTTCATATTCGAGTAATAGCTGGCTGCCTTTTGAGACCCAGTTGATGTTAGATGTCCTCCTTGGTGGCCCTAAGGTAGGCCCATGGGGTTGTTATAGGTGGTTGAAGGCCTACCTTGGACCCTTGATAAGACCGCTTATTCCTTTAGGCTTATATGGCCCTTTTTAGTTTGTGGGCTACTTCAAAGTATTGGGCCCCCACTAGAAGACGATCCCTTCGTAATCTTGTCTAAATACTTATACTTGTTTTCCCCCCCCTTGGGAAGGAGGAGTATGTTCTAAGTCTTCATCACCGTATGGTGCACCCTCATGACCCATATACATCATGGTGTGATTGGATTGCGTTGCGGGTGTGGTCATTGGGTTGATATGATAGAGGGATGGAGTTTCCCTTCTTGTGCACATTGAGTGCTTGGAGCTAGTGCATGATTGGTATGCGTGATTCATGCATTTGGTATCACATCTCATGGATATTATTGCCCTTGCTTCATCAGGGCCTTCCCTCCACAGGGGTATTCGTGGATGACCGTATGTGGACACCGAAAATATGTTATTTGAGCATTGGGGTGCATAGGATATCCCTGGGTGAAAGCCCCTAAACCTTTAAGGTACCTAGAAGATGCCTCAATGCCGTGACCGAGTGGAAATCATGAGCGCTCGAGTGCCTTATACTGTTAGGCCGCATCTCCCACTGTTGTGTAGTCGGTTGAGATGAGATGTAGCCTTATCCGCCTAAGTGAGAGGGCATGGCTAGGGTGAGTCTGACTAGCTCATGAATGGGCTGCTTCTGTCGAGTCTTGCTGGTGATTGGCTGCCCACAGGCGAGTAGTGTGGTCTCTTACGCTCGTTTGACTGTCCGGGTCTATAAAGCAATAGTTATCCTGTAGTATACTTGACCCCGGTAGATTCCTTATGATGGAACCATATATGATTTGTGGATTAGATATGAGGTATGGTGTAACGCCCTGAAAATCAAGGGTCGAACATAAGCTTCACTCTTGAGTTCCAACGCATCACTTATGCAACATAGATGATGATGATTGAATGTTGTCCATATTAGCACATTAAACATGAGTGGGATTATACCAAAACAACATATCATACTCTAGAGACAGTTAAATAAACAAGCGGAAGACTATGATAGATATATAAAATATATAAATTGCTGTAAGTCTCCAGAATGTGAACATGTTACCAGGTTAAGTATATACATGTATGCTCCAAGAAAATGAATAGAAAGAATATACATGGATGCTCCAATAGTGCAAAATAACAAGTGTAATGACGTCTAATCAACCTCCCTGTAACCCCGTCGATCAGAACATGGTCTACATAGACCCGCCTGATAGCTGCATATAGGAGAAACCCTCCTCATCATCACAAAAGTTCGGCTCCGCTTCACAAGCATCGCAATCATCTGCAACTAAGACAGAGTCTGGTTGGTGCGTATAACACCGTCCCATAACGTGGGAGTGAGTGATCAACTCAGTGAAACTATAAAGCAAAGGTTAATATGTTATCAATTCAGTCAAGCAGTAATGATAAAGCAATACAATCAAACATCCCTAAGTACTCTGATTAATGCAAGAATGGTATGTATAAATAATGCATGCCCTCACCTGCACTCCATCTGCGATCTTCATCTAATGGTCGCACATGTCAGTCACTTCCTCAGTGCTCTTTACCCAACGCCAAACGACATATGCAGTGCGGTGCGTAATCGTGATTACCAAGTTTTTATTTGATCTTTTCATACAGCAGGATTTGGGAAGCTAAGGTACCTCCCTTATATCAATTCCCAAACAATGATCCATTCTAGGGTCGTCAGTCCTAGTAAGTCTCATACGATGTTGTAGTTCTAGGTCATTATAAAGGGCTCGTCACCTAATCAGTGTAAGCCTAGTTTATACTCTAGTTACTACGGAAAGACTCGTCGCCTTAACGCAGTCCTAGAGTATACTCGAGGTCACTACCACCGACGCCCTACCAACTGATAGTATATTTTTGAAGGATCATCGCCAACTCGACTGGGGATCACAGCCAGGCTGCACCGGGGTAGGCCTATTTCATACTCGAGGTCACTGCAAAGGGCTCGTCACCTGATCAATGTAGGCCGACAGCTCGAATACAGTGTCCCATACCACCGTATTCGGCTCACGAGTTTGAGTTGCTTACTGGATACTACGGGGAGGCTTGTCACCCCAGCGTAGGCCGACAGCTCGACTACGGTGTCCCATACCACCAGTCCAGCTCATGAGTCTTAGCGGATCGAGGTACCAAGGTTAAACGGGCTTTCCACTGGTGAGTTTGGTACCTTAGATTCAAGCAGTAACGTCCATACATGGCGAACATACATCGGGCCAATCGGGTTGTTTGATAAGTTCGATTGGTACGAGCGTACGATGAATTAATCGACAAGGTACCACTGTCGACGATCATCGTACGATTCGGATTCACCAAACGTGTCCCGTGTGGCAAAACGATTCGACCACTCGATCGGAAACCATTACCGATTGCCTGGACTATCGTGTAGTCCCATTCACACTCCAAATGTAACAGGCATTCATATGCGCTAGTCAAAATAGTATGTAGCAACCATTTCAAACGTAAATCTCATATAAGCATTTTATCAAACACATAGTGCATATGTTAACATACATAGGCATTTCATCCATAAATCACGTAATAACGAGATAGGTTACATGAAGGAAACTGTAACTATAGATAAGGCAATTGAGAATCCTATCTCAACACCATCATTAAATACATCTCAACAAGCATTTTCTCATTCAGACATTTTATCAAATACTTAGGCTACGCATATCAACATACATACAATAAATTAGTTATAACATATATTGTAGCAAATCCTTTCACAAGGAGTTGCCACAAGTACAAAAATCATGTACTCTCACTCAAGTAATCATAGCAAGCACAAATCCTACTTCCATCTTCATCTAAACATTTCAACAAACACATGAAATGCATTATATTCAACATAGTTCACATATATATGTAATGAACGAAAATCATTGCATCTAAGCACATGTGACAGCAATCAAGTCAGTCATAAATCATTACTAACATTGAAAGCCTTGAAAACCATAACCTAAACATTCATAATCCGCACCTTTTTCCGGTAAACAAGTATCGGATTTGTTTTAGACACTTAGTCTTTGTCAACGGCGGATTGCCAACCTATAGTAGGGAATAAGTTAACTATTCCACCATCTGATCTATTTAAATCTCTAAAACAAGTTAGGAGTAGGATTTCTTACCCAAATACGGAGTCAGAATCGCCAGAATAGCAATACAGAAGCAGTAGCTAAGCACGTGTAGCGATGGGATTGAATCCCAGGAACTCTCTCCCACTTTCTCTCTCAATTTCTCTCTCTTTCCTTCTCTCTTTGCTCTCTTCTCTCTCCTAGGTTTTCCAAATTCGTATGGAATGAGAGAGAGAGGGTTTAAGGCCCTTATATAGGCCCAGAACTGATGGGAATGGCCCTAGGGCCATGGTATACTTAGGTTATAGCCAATACCCATCTGCTTCGGCTGAAAGGAGCACTTCTGGAGGCCTCTTTTTTGTGTGTGGTCGGACTTAAGCTCCCTGACCATGGATCTAGGTCAGGCTAAGTTTTCAGTCCGATCGGATTTACAGATCGACCGTGGCGGACCAGTTTTAGTTCAACGGTCACTGATACTCGATTAGGGCCACAAGTGTACTGACATGTGTGGAAAATTTCTCCTGATCCGAGGGTGTATTTGGGTCAGATTCTGACGGTCTAAATCCTTATATTTGGCCCACAAGTGACACGTCTTAGTTTACTTAAGTTTGGATTTTATTTCCAAAAATATTCACGTTTCTCACACACTTCGCTCCGGGCTCAAGTTGTCATTTCTGGACACAGTCAGACTTGATTTCCGAGATGGTTGTCAAGCCCAGCAAGGCGGTCATAATCATTTAGTTCCGCTGTAATTAGATTTTCGACGTGCGGTCCAGGTCCGATACGGAGTTTCGTGATGCTCCCGAGAGCAACTGGGTAATGAGATTGATCCTAGATTATAGGGTCATGTAGCGTCGATGATTTTGCAAGTTTTGGGTCTTGCAGTTCATATTTAAGTGGTTCAAGTGAATTTCTCAGCTAATCTAGTGTAATACGTCGTTAAATTCGTCTAATTTCTAAAGGATTTGGTCCTGAGTGATTTCTGCCTAAGGTGGCTTTCGGGCCTTTGTAGTTTGTATAGAAGGTGATTTAAGCTATTAATACTTAATTAAATTATGCCCTAATCACGACAGAATAAGGTCCTTGGGCAGTTCTACGTCCAAGGACGTCCATTGCTAAGTTAGGAAAAATCTGGGGTGTTACATCTGACATCACTTCAAATTGCATTTGCATCAGCTGTATAAGCTCTATATTGCATCGCCTTGGTATGACGCCCAGTACTCATCGCATTGCATAACCTTGGTATGGCCTCTTGCATTCATGGCAGCCTTGGTAAGGCTAGTGCTATTGGCATTAATCATATTTCTCTTATGTATCTCCTATCATTCTTCTGCGCACCATTGTCACACACTTGCACCACCCTCTAAGCTTACTATAAGCTTATGCACGATTGATGTGTGCAGGGGGGTCCTAGGTCGGCGTCTTAGCAGCGAAGCTTGGATATGAGTTGAGTCGAGGACCCGAGTGTTGCAGATCTTCTTCCTTCTTCTTTTGTTATCAGATGTATTTCTTTTTAGCATTGTATTAAAGCTCAAATTTATAGCAAATTTTGTGATGTGTGCCTTTGTTATTTCTCAGATATACTTTCTGTGATCTTGGGTATGCTCGTATTGGAATGAATATATGGTTATGAAAATCATCCTTGTAGGATCCCAGGATCGGAACCTGTCTCAGGAGCCGAGAGTTGGGTACTATGGAGGCTATTGCGGCCAGAACCGGCTATCGAGTTCCTTGTGAGTCCGGTTACCGAGTCTGGGGCGTGACAATTACACACCGCTGCTTTAGACAAGTATATCATGAAACAAGGAAATCAAAATATAACAAAATGCATTCTTATTATATGCATGGTTGCGTAAATGCAATCATCGCCCTGAGGATGCTCATCTGTGTGGACATTGGGCTCGTCACCTATGCAATCATCGACCTGGGAATGCTCATCCAGTCGGACAGAGGCTGGTCGTTAGCAAAGCACATCACGTGCGTGCATCACGTACCGTATAACAACTGCCTATCGTACATCACGTACGTTATTGATAGACGCTGGTCTGTGCCATGTATGCATGATTAACCAAACCATTATTAGTCCAGTCACAATCAGCTGGTTTAGTAAAACTCAAGGTCACTACGAGGGCTCATCACCAGCGTATGCCGACGGCTCGGGCATTGTATCCCATGACCACCATCCCTAACCCATGAGTCTACCCCTTAGGGTGTGTATTGAACCCATTAACACGTGGCCAATCAATTTTCAATGTATGGGAAACCACCATCGTATGTTGAGTGGAAATGGCTGTTAAAGATACTAAAATACAACGATTAAAAGGAGTTGGTGTAACGCCCTGAAAATCGGGGGTCGAGCATAAGCTCCACTCCTGAGTTCCAACGCATCACTTATGCAACATAGATAATGATGATTATATGTTGTCCGTGTTAGTGCATTAAACATGACTGAGATTACACCAAAACAACATATCATACTCCAGAGATGACTAAATTAGGCAAGCGGAAGACTGTGATAGATATATAAAATATATAAACTATTATAAGTCTCCAGAGTATGAACATGTTACCAGGTTATATATACATGTATACTCCAAAAATGAACAAAAAGAATATACATGGGTGCTCCAAAAGTACAAAATAACAAGTGTAATGGCGTCTGATCGACATCCTTGTAACCTCGTCGATCAGAACATGGACTACATAGACCCGCCTGAAAACTGCTTGTAGGAGAATGCCTCCCGTCATCCTCGAAGTCAAGCTCCGCCTCAGGAGTCGCGTCGTCATCTGCAATCAAGACAGTCTGGTTAGTGTTTAAAACACCGTCCCATAATGTGGGAGTGAGTGATTAACTCAGTGAAACTATACAACAAAGGTTAACATGTTATCAATTCAGTCAAGCAGTAATGATAAAGCAGTAAAATTAAACATCCCTGAATACTCTTATTAATGCAAGAATGATATGAATAATGATGCATGCCCTCGCCTACACTCCCTCGTGCGACACCATCTTACGGTCGCGGCATGCTTTCTTCCCTCTGTGCTCTTCAACCAGGGTCACATGCAGTGCGATGTTATGAGCATGATTACCAAGTTTTTATTAGTCCTTTTCATACAGCAGGATTGAGAAACTAAGGTACCTCCCTTATATCAATTCCCAAACAATGATCCATCGAGGGTCGTCATTCCTAGTTAATCACATATGATAGGCAAGTTCAGATCACTACCACCAACACCCTACCAGCTGGCAGTCTATTTTCGAAGGCTCGTCGCCAACCCGACTGGGGACCACAGCCAGGCTGTGTCGGAGTAGGCTTATTTTGTACTCGAGGTCACTCCACCAACGCCCTCCCAACTGACAGTCTATTTTCGAAGGCTCGTCACCAACCCGACTAGGGACCACAGCCAAGCTGCACCAACGGAGGTCGACAACTCGAATACAGTGTCACATACCACCGTATTCAGCTCATGAGTTTGGATTGCTCATTGGTCACTATGGGGAGGCTCGTCGCCCTAGTGTAGGCCGACAGCTCGACCACAGTGTCCCATACCACCATGTCCGGCTCATGAGTCTTAGCGGATCGAGGTACCAAGGTTAACGGAGTTTTCACTGGTGAGTTTGGTACCTTAGGTTCAAGCAGTAGTGTCCAAACATGGTGAACATACATCGGGTCAATCGGGTTACTTGACGAGCTCGACTAGCACGAGCGCACATCGAGTTGATCGACATGAAGTGCGTAAACACTCCTTGTGGCCTAACCACTGCCGACAACTCTAGTACGGCTCGGGTTCGTCAAACACGTCTTATGTGGTGAATGAATCTCAGCCACAAACTCAAAGCCCATTACCGATTGCCTGGACCATAGCATAGCCTTGTACACATTCGACCTTAACCAAAAAGCATGTGGAGTAGTCAGATCAGAAGTAACCAAGTAGTCCAATCATATTATCAAGCATGTTATAAGATGCAACATAAACAAAAATTCATACACATGCCTTTCACAAGTAAAGCGAAGAAACTAAACAACTTGTATGGAGGAAATCATACACATTCCTAAGGTAGTTGAGAATCCTATCTCAACACCCATATACAGTACAATTCACCAAATACTTATTCATACAAACATTTTACCAAACACTTATACTACACCTATCAACCTACATGACATATGTTGATTTTTAACATGTACTTGGACAAGTCCTTCCGACAAGGAGTTGTCACATACACAATCATCATGTACTTGCATCCCATAGCCACGGTAGGCACAAATCATGATTTCATATTCATTCAGTCATTTCAACAAACACTAAGACTACACCCTCCATCATACATAGTATATATTAGTTATCATACATATAAGGGCAAATCCTTTCGTCAAAGGGTTGTCACCTATACGATAATCATATATCCACGACAATTAGTCATGGCGAGCACGAATGCAAATTCTATACTCATTTAGTCATTTTCACAAACACTTAAGCTACACATAATAATATACACAACGTATATTGATATAACATGTATTAGGCCTAATCCTTTCGCCCAGGAGTTATTGTACATACATCTAGCAAACATAGACGACAGTTAATCATGGCAAACACCCTTTCAAATTTCATACGTATACGGGACTTTTTATAAATACAAAGAATACGCAAAACTCCACATAGTTTGTATATAAATGAAACGCAAAACAGACATCACATTTTGCATGTGAAATAACATCCATGTCAAGAATAAATCATTAACCAACATTGAAATCCTTGAAAACAATAACCTATACGTCTATAGTCTGTACCTTACGCCAATAAACGCGTAACTGAATCATTTTAGACACTTAGTCTTTGTCAACGACGGATTGACGACCTATAATATGAATTAGATTAGCTATTTCATCATTTCAACTATTTGAAACCCTAGAACAAATTAGGGGTTGAATTTCTTACCTAAGAACGAGATCGGTAGCGCCGGTAGAGCGGTACGAAAGCGGTGGTAAGGCACGTGGAGTGATGGATTGAGTCCCAGGGACGAACTCCAACTCTCCCTCTCTCTTTCTCTCTCTTTTCTCTCTTCTCTCTATTCTAAATTTAATTATACAGTAACAGCCGAGTACTGGAAAGTAAGGGGTGTTACAATGCAAGTGATGTGTTAGAAGTATCACAACTAGTGATTCAAATATTTATCGTGGAAGTAATGTATTACGGGTACCGACCCTCTTAGTCGACATGTAATCCCCTGGGTTAGTTGGAGTGGTGCACAATCGATGTAAGTAAATCGTCATACGTGTTACATCACTTCTCAGGATTGGATGTCGCAAATAGTCACTACATGAACATATTGTGTCATGTAAATCCCCCAATTGCGTTGTTGTGTCGCCTTGAGATGTTCTCATAAATCCACATTAATGTTGGACACGCCGGCGAATCTCCGTAGTTATGAGATGCAAGGCGAGTCGAGTTTTTTATGAATTATATTTCACATTGTGATGATCACTACGTATGATAAGCCGCACACGCTTTGTTAGGCACGCATTCATATATATATATATATATTGGTTGCGCATACTGATACCTCTCGTAGTGGTGGAGTACAAGACGTATATCATAACTCTTATATTACTTTTATTAATCTCTTGAATTATTGTTAATCTTAAAGGATAACCATCAATATGAGTAGGGCATTGGCCCTCTCTAACCATACAGATGATGCAAGTGACGTACATATTGAAGATCCAGAGGACTATCTCCCACTAAAAGATTATGCTGAATGAATAAGAAAATAGTTTATGACTTAGTTTTACTTATACTTCCGCTACAAACTCAATGATGTAATAAGCTCCCATTGTGAGAGCATTAGAAGTTTTGAATTCATATTTTACCTTATGGAATAATGAAACTTGTTAATTTTCATTCTCATAATTACCCATCTTTATGAATAAGGAATAACATTGACTATAAATCACACGGTCTAATCAAAGGGTATAAGAGAATTAACACCTGGGATCTCCACGCCAAGCATAGACTCGGGTCGTGGAAATTTCGAGGCGTTACAATTTGTCCATACCATTGTCTCTCATTCAGAGTTCGAATCCCTTATCTTGCAAGGGGCACTACCATCCAGTCCAATCTTAGAGCCCCTCACCTTGCTAGCGCATCTCCAACCAGTCCAATCTTTACGCCCCTAAATATATAAGGGGCATCTCCAGTCAATCCAGTCTTCTCACCCTCGGTCAACCAAGGGCACAACCTGCCATTCCAGCTACCAACCAAGGACGCAAGCCATCCATAACAACAACCAACAGTCAGGGGCACAACTTACCCATTCCAATCAACCAAGGGGATAACCTCCCTATCTCTACATCAATCCTACAAGGGAACAACCTCCCCATCTCAGTAGCAATTAGTCAGGGGCATAACCTACTCATTTCAACAACCAACCAAGGGGACAACCTGCCCATCTCAGCAATCAATCAAGGGCACGGACCTCCCAATCTTTGTCATCATCCAGGGGTACAACCTGCCCACTCCAACATCTATCCAAGGGCACGATCCATCCCCTCCAGCATCCAGCCAAGTGCATGACCTGCCTATTTTAGTCACCAATCAAGGTCGTATCTCACTTGCATCACCATCTAATAATTAGGGGCAGAAGTCCTCACCATCTACCATGACAATAAGAGACAAAATGAACCTCAAATCTTAGCCATAGACGTACAATGCTTCGATGAGGACATACCATAACGTAGTCCCGAGTCTCAGACTATGAATTACATTCCTCTTGCATCTCTCATCGGATCAAAATACATCTTCCTTCCTACTAAGTGTCAAATCTTCTGCTATTGGCTCAAATATCAAGACACCGCCAAAGTCATTGAGGCTCGAGACAATGCAAGTAGGAGATGACTAAGATCTCAACCTCCACCAAGTAATAAACTAAAGCATAGGGGCACCAGAAGAAGACGAGGTTGTCAAAAGGAGGGCAATCCCTTCATTTGCACAACAATATGATCCATTAATGTAAATACTTAGGCAAGGGGCAAGAATTGCTTCCAATTGTTTGGACCATAGTCATAGTCCCACCTGAGTTGGATGAACCTGAAGAGCTGCAATGCACCGGATATGAACCAAGAGAAATCACATCTGACACCGACTCGGAGCCTACTCCCAAATTTATCATAACGTTTGGACACAGTGGTGAGGGCTCGCCTATTGATCATTCTAGCTTTGCCTCTTGAGGGGAAGGAGTGTAGGGTAGTAGCAGGTTCATAATCCCAATGACGACAATAAAAACCATTGCAAATAGTGCTTGTCCCCCCCCCCCTCGAAGCCGAATTAGGCAACCCCTAGTTTGTAATTCCATCATTGCTCAGGGTCCTTAAAAATAAATTAAAAAAAATCTGAAAATCCAAAACCTAAAACACTGGATATTTTAAAACTTCAAAAGAATAAAATATCAAAAAAATCAATTATTTTAAAATTTTAAAAAGAAATCTCGATGCTTGCAAATTTTCAAAAAATCATAAAATTTTCAAAGAAAAATAATTTTTTATAGAAAACCTTTCAAAATTTTCGAGCGGTAAAGTACCAAGCCTGTTTATCAAAGCACTTGAGTATGAAGTCAACTTGAATGATTTCGATCCATAGTTGGACTTTGAACTCAATGGTTGGGATGAAGCCAATGATATGGAAGATGATGAATCGACCCTCAAACAAGAGGGTCACCTCAAAAAGTTCAAAACGAAAAGCCAATATCATCTCAACAATCTTAGAATTTGTAAACCTTGGATCTCCCGAAACCCATATGGAAGTGCGCATTAAGAATCGATCGAATTCTTAAAGCCATGACTGCCCAATTCCGCATCCTATGAAGACTTGTCCAAACTCGAGGAAGAGCCAGTTATACATCGTCTGCCAATGAAGCTTGAAATCAAGTTTGTCAAGTCGAAGCTACCAAGATCATGCATGCATTCCATGCTATAATATGTGGCCTGCACACAAGCAGATGCATAATGACGGAAGAGATCTTGTAGCTCGATAAATACAAATTACTGCTACATGTCATAAAGTACTTCAAGTGTCAGGATTGCGCACATCGGATCCATGTGTGTGCTTTGAAACTCAATAACCGGACTGCCTTGGCCATTCTCTACGCAAGGTATCAATACTAGTAATACCTTACGCAGACATTGACAATGGGACGTCGAAGATGAACAAGTTCCTCTAGAAGCTCAAACTCAAAAGACATTGTACTACTTCCGCATACTAATTTGGCTAATTAGACACCCTTACACAATATTATGGGTGAAACTATTTTGGAAGTTGTCCTACAAGCTCAAGTCAAAATCTCGTCAACGAGAGTCCCAATGGGGAGTGAAGTCAAGGAAAGGAAAGCTAGATTGAGTTCGCAACAAGCATCGCCACATCCACCAAACTCAAGGGGCAAGTTCGAACCTCACATGCGACAGGCCGATAGCCCACAATTCTTTCGGGAGGCGCCCTTCAACTCTCCAAACTGAGGGGCGACGATTTTCCAGAGCCAATCAATGCCGATAACATTATGATATTTCACAAGTAAGCTTATAACCTTGTCAAGATTTACAATAGTAAAGCTGACATCAATCGACAAAAGTGGTTCATCTTGAGGATCACTTCCCCTATTATGTTCTCCAAATAAGTACTCCAATAAGAAGCTCAACAAAGAATGGAAATAACAAAAAACAAAAAAAAAAAAACAAAAAAAGAGGAGAAATTAAAAAGAGAAAAGCAAAAAAGAAGAAGAAGAAATAAAGATAAAATAAGAGCACAGCCTAAGATGGCTAAAAACGAAAAGAAAAAAAGGAGAAAATATAAGAGAAAAAGATAAATTTTTGATAAAAAAAAACCATCCCAACTCACATTCCCTTGGGATGATGATCTCAGCTCAAGTCAGCGACTTTGCTATCGTAATTCAAGACCATGAATGAAGAGCCACCAATTAACCGACAATAATGGAAATTCAAGCCTTCAATCGCTGTAGAAAATAAAATAAAATTTTAAAAAAGGAAAAACTTGCCTAAGCAAAACGACCGAAGTGAAAACCTGAAAAGAGCGCTTCGAGTAAAATAGCTGGAATGCAGCGGATATGATGAAAACCTGGAAGGATGCCAAGGGTAAAAACAACATAGTTGCCAATGGGCATGCAAGATAAAACACCTAGGACGTGTTGAAAACCCGAAAGAGCGCCACGGGTAAAAATAACGGGCAAGCCAGATGCAATGAAAAGGCAAGAAGGCACTGTGGGTAACAATGGCTAGAGAAAAAAGAAAAAAGAAAAAGCACGTACACGAAAGGTCCAAGCAACAAGAATATTCAACAGATGAAAAGATGACAGACATGAGTCAAGAATTTTTTTAAGCTCTTCCCAAATCCTAGGGACGGGATATCATTGCGCGATACTTTAAGAGGATTGAGACACTTGGTAAATGATTCAAAAACTAAGTATGACATCTAGCTAAGTCAAGTGTTTTGATTTTTACATTTAAGGACACACCAATCCAAACCATGCTCTCGCAGACAGACAAGCACTTGACACAAATTTTCATTTTCCTCTATCTCATTTCTGCATGATTAACAAAAGTTATTTTAAAAAAAATCTCCCCGTCCATACACATACAAAGAAGAAAAAAAATTCATGTAAGGCTTCCAAAATAAACATCCTTCAATCTTTCAGTTAACTCGTGGGGACCTGATGCGAACGCCCTTCTCCTGGTCATCCTCTCCTAAAGGTAAGTATCTCTCATACTGTTCTAACTCTTTAGTCCTTTTGCTAAAGTGCTCTTTCTTCTCACAGGTGTTGAAGCTCTATCGACCATCTGGCTATCTAAGCTATCTTCGAAGACCACCCAACACAATGAAGAATCCGGGTCGATCCAACTGTTAATGAAGACATCTAAATCAATCAAAGTGGCTGGATGTGCATCTGCACAGACAAAAGCTAAATTTGAACCATCCTGATAAGCCCAATTAAAGAACCAAAGGCTGGATCCATCCCAATTACCCCATCTAAGATGAAAATAGGCATCCAATCATCATTGCGACCATTCAAAAGTGTCATCCCTCCATCTAAACCATCCATCGTCAACAGGCAAGGGAACATGATCTCCATTATCAATCATCACATGGAGACTAACCAAGCTGTCATATCTCGCATCCAAGCCATCAAAAGGCCAATCCAGCCCATCCAAGGCAACATACATGCCATCAAAATCATCTGACAAGAAGGTCAGTCCTCTCACATCAACCATGGTCTCATCTCTACCGTCAAGGATGGAACCTACACCCATGAACATATACCTTCACACATGGCCCCTCTTTCAAGTTTATCTCCACCATTCAAACCTCCATCAATAACATCCTTATTATAAGTGCTTATACTTAAAGCACAATTAGGATTGTCAAATTTCATAGTCCCGAATGGATTACAAGTACCCATGAAGATGTTCTTCAATGACTCATGAAGACGATGTAAAGACACAGATCAACATCGCAAAGAAGACTCAACACCTCAAGTTTTAAATTTTCTTGGTTCGAAGTTTGAAGCATTTTGTATGTGTCAACCATCAGGTGGTATAACCTTAAAATGACACTAGGTTAGGTGTATTTCACATGTTGACATGATAAACATAATTTTAAGTAAAATACACTGAAGTTAGTCCAGCCCGACTTCTGGTTCGGCCAACGTAACTACCTTCAACTAACCCAACATATTTCGGGAAAGTATACATCAAGGTAAGGATTTTTCATGTCGAGTTCGGCCAGCCCAACCTTGGGTTCGGCGAACCCTAAGTAGGGGTGCACATGGGTCGGTTCGGTCTGGTTCTAGGGTGAAACCAGAACCAAATCGTTTCATACGGTTCTAGGAATTTCGGAACTAGAATCGGACCGTTAGCACCCTAGAACCGGACCGTGAAAATTAGTTCGCTTTCGGATCGGTTCCACGGTTTTGGGCTTTTAAAAATCTAGCCCAATTGGTATGAATTGTTGGGGCCCACATTTTAGCACACTCACTTATTAATTTGGTCACATATACCTGGACGTGAGTAGATACCCACAAATTAAGTACATTCAACAGCTATAGTGGGCCCCACTGTAGAAAATAGTGGTGATGAATGGCCACATGTTGAAACCTTGTTAGGGACCATTTTATAAAGATGCATTTATATCCACCGTCCATCCAAGGACTGCATCATAGGAAACAATGGAGGTAATGTCTCCTATAGTTGAAACCTTCCTAAGGCCCATCATGAGGGAAATATTTCATCGACACCGTACGTACAGAAGACCTTAACACCTAAGACAGTTGAGGTGATGATGTCTAACATTAAAACCTCCCTGGTCCAGAGGTGTTAATGTCAAATCCACTATGTCTATCCATTTTCAAATACCGCAATAGTATAGGATTCCACTAATCACAAATGTCCAATTTCTGATGGGCCACCCTAATGATTGATTAGTGGCTAGAAATGCCCACTGTTGAAACCTTTTTTAAGTCCATGGTGATGTCTAGTTGCATTCACACCGTCCAACCATTATTGGACGTCCCTAGACTGTGGGCTCCTTAAAGGATGAGGACCCCACCACTGAAAACAGTGGTACAATAGCATCCACTGTTAAAGTCTTCCTGGACCACATCAGATATGTGTTTTACCATACCGTTGACACTTCTAGTTCACTGGGCTGTGGGCCCACTAGATGTATACGTTTTATCCTTGCCGTCCAACTGTTGGACTGAATCGTGATCCCCTTGTTGTATGTATTATGTCTGCACCGTCCATCTGGTTGGCCAGATTTACCGAACCCACTATGAAGCATGTGTTCCATTCTAATACTAAAATAATGCAAGCCAAGGAGTGAAGACGAACTCACAATACTAAAAAATAGTCAATCTTTCAACAGTATGAATTGCCTAGTTATTGTAATTGTTGACAATTATAATTTCTTAATCAGGTAACCTCCTAAGGTAGGACATTGTGATTCCCATAAACTATAATGCCCATGTTCAATTGGCTTACAAGTTGTGAATCACGTGTGGTGTGTAGTTTATTTTTTTAAGAACCATTCAAATTAAATGATCAAGGGTGGTTCAATCTACCGCCTGATCAACTACAACTCTCAAGTATAAGTTGTATATCATTATCACTTAGATGAGTTGATTGGTTGGTAGTGACCTCAAAAATCTGACATTGATGGCCATTGATAGAATCACCAACAATTGAAAGTGTTCCACATGACTTGTTTAATTAGATTTGTTTGGGGCATAAAGATTCAAATGGTAATTAAAATAAATCACTCTCTCATCCAGTATTATTACATCTTATGCAACGAGCTCTGAATGTAATCTCATATCTTAGAATAGAAAAGTGCAGCAACACATCAAAAATAGTAATACTAAAACAATGCAAGCCAAGGAGAGAGGAAGAACTCACAATATTAAAAAATAGTCGATATTGCTCGATGTATAAACCTAGGTAAAAACAAAATCACTATTCAACTCATAAAATAGCTTTAAGACAAGTCCAATTAAGCATGATAATATACCTCCTCATAGCAAAGTAGCAGACTAGCAGTATGTTGCAAAATGTAAAATCCATATGAAAGTCCTCAAATAGAAGTTAGGGCCGCAAAAATATAATAATTTATTAAAATCAATAAGAACACAATAACTAAAAGTAAATTATATGACAAAATTAAATTGATCAAAATGAATATTTACCTGATTCAAGAGCTTAAATTTCAGCCATATTTTCTTCAACTTGAATTGGAAGAGGTAACCAATCTTGTGCACAAATTAAGCATTCCACAAGCTTAGGGGTAAGAGAACTATGAAATTTATTTAGAACACGACCTCCAGTACTAAAAGCCGATTTAGAAGCAACGGTAGATACATGAATGACTAAAATATCCCCTTCAACTTGAGAAAGAACTCTATACGTTGAGCTATTCACTTTCTGCCAATTCAAAATTTCAAAATTTGGATCATCCTTTTCACAAGATTTCTTCAAATATTTGTCCACTTCAGACTTGCCTCCATTGCTCTCTTCTTCTTCCAAATGTTTTTGAAACTTCGATTTGAGAGAAATTAATTTCTCACTTGTACAAATAATTGATTGGTCAACATCCATGTCAAAAATGGTTTGACTTGAAGAAGAATCAACCAACTGAAGCTTTTGACACTCATCATAAATACGATTGAATGCCTCTCTTATCTTCTTAGTGAGCTCACTCACCATGACAGGTTTGTAAACTTCAAAACAATAAAACTTCACATGTTTCAATTTATAACGGGGATCCAACACAACAACAATCAATAACATCATATTCACCTTTTCAATATTTCCCCAATACTTCTCAAATTTAATCTTCATTTTCTCAGCCATGGTATTTAAAGTAGAATCCAAACTAATTGACCATTCGGATAAGAAACTCTCAATGCCATAAACTTCATGAAAATATTAATTAGAAGTGACATATAAAGAACCAGACATGCGAACAGTGGCATCATAGAATTTCTACAAAATTTTTGTAAAAATCCGAGCATCATCCCAATCACTAGTGGTAGGAGGTCCATCATGAAGTTATATGGTGAAATGTAGATCTTCCTCTTCTAATCTCTTAAATACTTTTTGAAACTTTGTTTCAGCATCTAGCATGAGATATGTGGAGTTCCACCTAGTTTGAACATCTAGGCATAAAGAACTTTTATATGTTATGCTCTATTTCTTTACACATGCATTGAAGCGTTGTTCTCTTTATGGAAAACTCTTAACATACCTCATTGCCCCACGAAGTCGAGTCAGTGAATCTTTTAATTCAATCAACCCATCTTTCACAATTAAATTAAGAATTTGTGCACAAAACCTCATGTGAAAAAATTCACCGCCTAAAATGAAAGTATCACTCTTCTTAGACATCTTTCTCTTCATATATGAAATATCAACATCATTGGAACTTGCATTATCCACGGTAAGCATGCATAGTTTCTCTATATCCCATTCCATCAAACATGCCTCCACCACTCGACTAATTTCCTCACCATTGTGACTAGAAATCACACGAAAGTTTAAAATTATTTTATGCAATTTCTAGTCTTTAATAAAATGAGCTGTAAGGCACATGTAAGAAAGATTCTGCACTGAGGTCCATGAATTCGTAGTGAGACAAATTCTTTGATTTGAGTTCACTAACAAATCTTTCAATTTTTTTTCTCGCTCACATACAATGTCATACAATCCCTTGCCATTGTAGTATGTGACAATATTTTGAAATTAGATTGCATCATGCTACAAAAGCAATGAAATCCTTCATGCTCAACCAACTTAAAAGGCAACTCATCTACGATTATCATTTTTGCAAGTGCTTCTCTACATAGATCTTGGTTAGATTTCCAAACACCAAGGATATTACCCCCATCTTTTGATACTGAATGCATTGACAAAAGTCTTTATTTCTTGTCTTTATTGTGAAAAATCATGGGGCACTTTGGTATATATTTTCTCAAAGAGCTAGTCCCATTCTCACTTAACCATGCATAGGCTGAATTATAATAGTTACGTCTAACACCTTTTGCTTTTCCGTCCCCGTCATTTACAATTTTGGTAAAATGATCCCAAACGTCAGATTTAAGACTCTTTTCTTTAGGAAGACATACCTTTGTATGAGAGGGAGAATTAATAATAAAGAGCTCTTGATGATTATTTGTCTCTCCGGTACTTAACATCTATAAGAATTAAGATATACAAAAACAATAAAATAATTAGCAAAAATCAATTAAACACCCAACATTCAACAAAATATTTATAAAAAATGAACAAAATTGATAATTAGTAATTACCATCACAGAGAATGATGATGAAGCCATTGTTGAAGTTCGTAATGAGATGATAGAGAGATACAAAGAAGTCAGTGGCGGTAAGGGGGTCGGTGGTGGTTGGCCACTGTGGAAAACAAAGATCGAGAGAGAAAGAGGGAGATGGAGAGAGAGCTGTTGTGGCGGACCGCAGATGGTGAATGACAAGAGAGAGAGAGAGATAACAAGAGAGAGAGAGAGAGAGAGAGAGGACCGGCGAGAGAGAGAGAGAGGGCGAGCGAGAGAGAGATACAGTGAGAGAGAGATGACGAGAGAGAGAGATGGAGAGAGGGAGAGAGAGGGTAGGGGGCCTGGGCAGTCACACGCAGACGCAGCAGGGTTGGGTTAGTAGACTTAGGGTTTTTTTTTATTTTAAACATAATTTCGGTTCCTAGTTCGGTTCTGGATTCGGATCAACGATTTGGTTCGGTTCTACATACCCCTAAATCAGAACCAAACCGTATCCAACGGTTCTTTGATTTTTGGAATCGGAACCAGTGCACTTTAGAACCAGACCAAACCGGACTGTTTGATCAGTTCCGGTCCAGTTCCACCGGTTCAATGTGCACCCCTAGCCCCTAAGTGTTTGGTTAAGTTTCTAGCAACCTTAAAACTTCGGATCTCAGGGAGATTCGGCTAGCCGAACCCTGTGTTCGGCCAGTCGAATTTTTGGATCGGGACGACCGAATTTTTGAAAGATTTTATCCCGCGAAATTTGAGTGTCATTGGAACGATATCATTGGAATTCGGCTAGCTGGATTTCCATGGCCTTTGGTAATAAATAGAGGTTTTCTCTCATTCATTTTAACAACGAAAATTTGTGAGCAATATACTCAAGAAAGGAAAGAAAGTCAGGGTCATCTTAAGCTATTTGTGTGGTAAATCTTATATTTAATTTAGCTAATTCTATCATTCTTCTCAAGTTAGTTTTAATAATTTTCAAGAGAGTAATCCATAATTTACTTGAGAATCAGAGAATTGAATTTGCCGCATTATGGTTTTTATTTATTACTTGAAAATACATTAGATCCCTACATGTTTTTTGGGTTGAACACATATACGTCTTCATCAATATCCCAATAAAGAAGATCGCTGCAATCAAGCTACAGTTACGTTTTCGACTCAACATTTGAAGATAAGTACTGTAATTTCATTTTATTTCATTTAGGTTTTTCTGAGATAGCACGAAAATCTCAGTGGGTTGTTTTATGATGAGCCCGTGAAAATCACAAAATGGGTTTTGTTGTGATAGCCCATGAAAATCACAATAATTGTATCAGGTTGTTAAGGTGACCCTGCGAAAACCTTAAAATAGTGAAAGTCAAAATTACCATGGTAGTAATTTTGGGAGCAGAGTAGGTGTGGGGTTAAGCACCGAACCACTATAACTCTCTGTGCACTAGTTGGTGATTAATTATTTCTTTATTGCTTTTCTTGTGATTGATTGCTCAAACTATTTGGAATCAAGATTTTAATACTCTAAGCAATTGAGATTATTTGTTTTATTATTCCGCATTATATCTAAATATTTTATATTGTCTTATTCACCCCCCCCCCCCCCCTCTAGGGCATCTATAGCTCGTCTTTTCACCTGTTAACTCCAAAAATTCAAAAACACCATCATCAATGGGGGCATTCATTGTTACCCCAATAGCCACTCCACTACCCCTCATCTAACCCTCTATTAATGCCACCTTCAATCAATTCAAGAGAGGCATCATTTTGAAAATCGAAGCCATAAGATGAAGATGGGACTTGAAGGATGGGATTAAAACCAACACAAACTTCCTGGGACCCACCACCAAAGGCTAAGATGGGCCCACAAGAAGAGGACAAAAAGAGAGTAAAGAAGAAGACAAAAAGAGGAAATGGGGAAAAGGAGACGGGATGGCATGATTCGGATTGAACGGTTGAACAGTGGGGCATACAAGAGGACAGGGAGAACGTTCAAATTTCTGAACCATAACAGGACAAAGCAGCTCGTGTACAAAGTGACAATCAACCCTTAGAGTGCCGTTTGTCCTTAGTTTCTGCCCTCACCCACGCAGGATTGGTTCATGGGACCTGTGGGAGGTGAAATTGCATAGCCTAGTCAACAAGCAACCCCTTGAGAGCTACCAGTCCCTCTGATGGCCTTAAACTTTGGCCAAAATTTAGTCCAGATCGTCCAAAACCATATAAAGATACTAGATGGTAAAAAATAGATCATGGAGTGGAGCTATCAAGCACAAAGATGGTTAACCATCGATGACTAGTGTAATCTGTGACCCGATTCATCAAAAGCATGATCCAAGCCATTCAAGACCTCCATGAGGTATCTGCTTTCTAAAAAAATAAGGCTCCACAGCAGAAACATCAAGCATCGGAGTCTAAGTGTAATCAAAAGCACCTCAAAGGCCAAACATAGCATGTTAAGTTTGTCTTTTTAATTAAACCATCATCAATTGTTATAGTTGATTTTGGGATCCAATGGACTGGACCATTTTCAAATAAATCATAAAAAACATTTTAATAAAAACTAGCATCGATCACGACCGTCGATTTCGCAATCTGATGAATTGTATCATTATAAAAAATCATGAATATATTTTATTAAAACCCAACATCGATTACAACTGCCAATTTCATGATCCGATGGACTGGATCATCTTAAAAAATCATAAAAATATTTCTATAAAAACCAACATCAATCGTGATCATCGATCTCGTGATCCGATGGACTAGATCATTTCCACAAATATAAATAATATTTTCGTAAAAACTAACATTGATCACTACCGTTGATCTCGTGATCCAATGGACTGGTTCGTTTATAAAAATGTAAAAAAAATTTCCAATAAAAACTAACATCGATCATAACCATCGATGCCATGATTCAATGGACTGAGTGATTTAAAAAATCACAAAAGAAAATATTTTTAATAAAAACAAGCATCGATTGGGACTGTCGATTTTGCCATCCAATGGACTGAATCATCTTTAAAAATCATAAAAAATATTCCAATAAAAGTTGGCGTCAATTACATCTGACAAGTTCATAATTTAATGGACTAGATCACTTAAATAAAAATTAAAAAACATACCCCCAATAGAGCACCCACGAAAGGTTCTGAAAAATCCCCAGCAAAGCTCTAAACCTTAATTATCCCCAGTGAGTCACACTATAGTATGAGACGATGGAACCAATTGACATAAATCAACAGAAATTTGAGACCCCAACCATCAACAGAGAACTAAGACCCTAACAATTAACAGAGAACTGAGACCCTAATAGTCAACAAAAAACTAAGACCCTACCACAATAAATAACTAAGACCCCAACAGTCGACAAAGAACTAAAACCCTAACAATCAACAAAGAACTGGGGCCCTAACACAATAGAGAATTGAGACCCTAACAATCAATAGAGAACTAAGACCCTAATAGTCAACGAAGAACTTTGACCCTAACACGAGCGAGAACTGAGACCCTAGTAGTTACCAAAGAAATGAGACCCTAACAATCAATGAAGAACTAAGACCCTAATAATCAATAGAGAATAGAGAGCTGAGATCCTAACAGTCAATAGGGAATTGAGACCCTAACACAACAAATAATTGAGACCCTAGCAATCAATGGAGAAGTGAGATCCTAACAGTCAACAAAAAAAAAGACTTTAACAATCAACAGAGAACTAAGACCTTAACACAACAGAGAACTAAGACCCTAACAATCAACAAATAACCGAGACCCCAACGGTCAACAGAGAACTGAGACCCTAATAATCAATAAAGAACTAAGACCCTAGCATGACAAAGAACTGAGACCCTAACCTTAACAATCAATAAATAACTAAGACCTAACAATCAACAGGGAACTCATACCCTAACAATCAACAAAAATTTGAGACCATATCCTTACAAGGGTTGCTGCGATCTGCGACCGAAAAAATTAACAAAGAACCGAGACCTTGACCTTACAAGGGCAGTTGTAAGCTGCGACCTTAACAGTCAACAAGGAGCTGAAATCTTGTCCTTACAAATGCACTGCAAACTGCTACTTGGCAATCAACAGGGAACCGAGACCTTGTCCTTCAACAGGGAATCGCAACTCTAATAATGGTTAAGTGTAAACCATGACCCTACCCATTGGAACAATAGAGAACCGAGACCATACCACACAACATAGAACCAAGACCCTGTACTTAGGACAACAACCACATTCAAAGTGACAACCGAGACCCTACTCATTGGGAAAATAGAGAACCAAGACCCTACCGGACAGGGTCTCGATTCCCACTTAGAAATGTGGATGTTGTCCCAAGAACAAGGTCTTAATTCTCTATTGATTGTTAGGGTCGTAGTTTGTAGTTTCCATTGTTAAGGACGTGGCCTCAGTTCTCTGTTGACTGTTAGTGTCACAATTTGCAGTTGCCCTTGTAAGGATCGGGTCTCAATTCTCCGTTGATTGTTAGGATCTCAGTTTTCAAGAAAAAAAAGGGAAAGAAAATGAAGATGAAGGTACATTTATTTATTTATTTATTTGATATTTTTATTTTTCATTCTCCTTTTTCTCTTTTTTATTTAAGGAGATTAAGAATATTTTTTTATTAGTTAATTTTTTAATTTATTTGTTCTGTTTTCAGAAGGAGGAAGAATAAGTAAAAGAAGAAAGTATTTGATTTATTTATTTAATATTTTTATTTTCACTCTTGTTATTTTATAAATAAGAAGAAAATGAAGAAGAAGAAGAAGATATTGAAGGTATAATTTTCTGATTTATTTGTCTATTTATCGTAAAAAAAGAAAGAAAGAGAAAATTAAGAACAAGAAGAATGAAATAAGAAGGCGAGTTGTTTTATTTATTTAATAATTTTATTTTGTAAAGGAGAAGAAGAAGAGGAAGATATTGAAGGTAATTATTAGTATTTTTTCCTAATTTATTTATCTTTTTCAAAAAAAAAGGAAGAAGAAGAAGAAGAACGAGAATGAGAGGGCATTTTCATCTAAAAAAATATTTGTTATTGTTAGAGGTTTAAAAATAAGTTTTGAAAAGGCTACCTATTTACCTAATTAAGGCAAATCAGAGGTCCAATTTGTTAATAAACCCTTTTATTTTAGTTGTAGCTAAAAATGCAAGACATGGGATGGGATTTTACCAATGTAAAGATTTTTACGTAATTTAGGGCATGTTTTATATTTATTAGAAAAAGATGAGAAAATGGTGTTTTTCAGGAAATGTCATTTCTAAAAAATGGTGAGAAAGTAAAAGCTATTTGTTTTTACTGTTTCTTAACAAGATTTTATTTGGAAAAAAAATCCTCCATTTCCAAATATGTTAATTGGAAAAAAGTAACTTTAATGAAAATTTTACTCTATGACAGAAGGGGACATATGTGTGCTAAAGTTGAATTATGTCATGTATCACATTGTCGCATGTGGGCTGCTTAAAGATAGATGGTAGCACACATTGCACATGTGGCGTATTGGCACATGTGGCACATGCAAAACACTTAAAGATGAGCAGTTGTGAATACCATGTATGTGGCATGTATATGGTGCTTTAAGAATTATTGTGGCATATACAATATGCATGTGGAGAACTTGAATGGAAGTTTGCAAAAAATGATATGGGGCACTTAAAGATCGATAGTGCACATGTTGCATGTTAACCATATTGTGCATGTAAAGTGTTTAAAGATGGATGGTGGCCATGTGGCATGTGTGGCTCAATAGCATATATGTTGTCACATTTAGGGGCATTTGAAGATGCGGTGGGACATGTTAGACGTGGCACATAGGATTGTGTGACTCATTGATATGTGGATTACTAAAAGATGAGTAGTGTATTGGGGAATCGCGGAAGCACACCAAGTTGAATCAAGTAAATTATTCCAATCCCACAACAAAGTTCAAACTCAAACAAACCGAATTTAATGTGGAAAAACGCTTGTGGGAAAAAATCACGGCACAAAGTGTAACACCTCAAAATTTTTCTATTTCGGATTTTAAAAATCCTCAATTTTTTTTTTTTTTTTTTTTTTCTATAATTAGCTCAGGTTGTCACTTACTGACAATTAACACTCGATGTTAGCCCTATATGCGGGTGGTACCAATAAAGAACTGCACAAATCCAATAATTAACCGTAGGAAGCCAACGAATCTGCTCAATCACTTAAACCTCTAGTCAGCCTCACAAGTTGTTCATCTAGGACCCAAATCTGACCAACCTATCACTGACTAATCAAGACAATCACAACTAAATAAAGATCTGCCAAAAGTCCAGACAACTAGGGGTCAGATCAAATCAAACTAACCCAGTTACCCCTTTAGCCTAAGAACTAATGGTTTAGGGTGATCAGGATCGGATCATCATTTTCGCTAGTTGAGAATAGGCCACACAATGTACTTAGCTAATCTAAACCCTAATCATTGCGCACAAGAAATCTTGCTACCCAATTCATTATAAAAATAACTTGATTATCTAAATAAGCACTAAACCGCTCATTAGTGGGCCATTAAACTGGAGACTATAGAAAGACGTTCGTCTTAGTGGGCTTGACATCAATCATGAGATATCAAGACGAAATTGTGTCTCAAATTATTCAACTTGGACTCGTAAGCCAATGCATGAGGTATGTAAATATTTCTAAACTAATTAGGAACTTAAGTTAATTGTCTGTATCCGACATTTGATAAAGTTATGGCTTTCAGGTCATTAGATCATGATCAAATTTAGGACAACAACCTAAGTTAATACCATGCACATATCCGTATAGTTGTGGCCCCGATTGACCATTAATGACCGTCGAACTGACTTCTGATCATACCCGTCGATTGACGCATTCAAATGGCAGGCCGATCATATCTATACGCATATCATCACTAGGGCCAACTATCCTATGGTGCATATCGGCCCCTACACCCCATAGCGGACCCAAAGATTAGAAACACACTTCCCTAGGGCTAGTATAGTAAAAATCTAGCCGTTAGGGCCATTCGCACCAAATCTAGTGCTATAAATAGGGATTTTGGGGGCACCCCTTGCCCCCATCCAATTTTACCGTAGAATAAGAGAAAAAGGGAGATAAAGGAGAAGAAATATAGGAGAAAGGAGAAGAGAAAAAGCTTGGAAGAGTGCGTGTTGGTGCACCTCCATCCTCTCATCCCCTCTCTCGTCGCCTCGCCGTAACCTAAGTCATCGTCGAAGCTTTCCTGGCAACATTTGGAAGTAAGTGATGAATCTGAGTTGTAATCTAGAGCTTTAATAATGGTTTGCCCCCAATCTCACAAGCTTATATGCTTGTTTAGGTCTTTCAATGATTTTCTTTAAAACCCTAAACCTATGAGGACTATGAATCGGACGAATCATAATAAGGTGCGGATCATTATCTCTAGGTTAACTTTTATAAACCCTTGAGGGTCTTAGTAAATGATTAGTTGCTTGTAGATGAATTTGTGTATGCTAATATGTTCATATTTTGATTTAGTTATAATCTATGCTATTAGTTGGATATGGATGCTCACATATTTGATAAAATGTCTAAGCGGTGGAATGTGTTGCTTTGTGTAACTGCTATGTTTTCTAGCTCCTATGATTATCAAATTTTGTAGTGCCAAACCTCTTGGAATCTGTGTCTTGTGCAGCGCATCTACATATTCAAGACTGTGCTTCTCATGTACAAGAACAAAGGTCTTTACCTCAAGAACTTCAAGTGCAAGATTACATGTTTGTAAGATCACATGTTCATGTTCAAGCTCAATACCAAGTGTGAATTCAATCTTTCAAGCTTCAACAGTTCAAGTATTCAAAGCTTCGTCCAAGTCGAGATAATGTTCTTTACTTTGAACCACAAGCTCAAGCTTCAATGTTAGTCATATTCAAGCTTCAAACGTCTCAAGTTCAACTTCATCATATGTCAAGATCTTAAGCTTCGTGAACTTCAAAGAACGACTATTAACTGAAGTAAGAGAAGACTCAATGTTCATACATCACTAACAAGGTATGAATGACCCTAGATTGACCTTAGAGTAGGCTATTTTGAATACATAATTCAATTGGCTCATTTTATAAGTGCATAGTCTTTTTTTCGACTAGTCCTAGGCTATGTTTGACTAGTCCTAGCACTGGCTCGACCAGTCCAAGAAATCCTCGACCAGTCCTAAGTTTGTTTATATTTTTCAGAATTTTTTGTTAGAGCCTCGACCAGTCCTGGAGACTACTCGACCGGTTGTATAAACAGTGCTCGACCCGTGTTCGACTAGTCCTACAGGCTCGACTTAAAGTCCAGTGACTAAATTGAGTCCCACACGACCAGTCGTGGACAGGACTCGACTAGTCGTGGAAGCCACTCGACCGGTCGAGCAGGTCCTTTGACCAGTCGTGGAACGGTCTGATCGTATCGCGCTCAAAATTTCAAAAATATGTTGGTCCTACGACCAGTCGTGGCGACCTCAGGACCAGTCGAAGATGCGATTTCTGCACTTATAAATAGAACACGAATTTCAGAGTTTGGTATCGAATTCAAGCAAAATCAATATACCACTCTAAGAGATAAGTTAGTGATATTCTTAAGATATTTACTTCTTATTTTATATTCTCTTTAATTAGCTTTTTGCATTTGATTTTGTATTATGCATTCCAATTTTATTTGAAAGAGGGATTAATATATTCTCATTTCTTGGAATCAAAATCAAATCAAGTTAGCCCAAGGTGATTTAATTTAAAGTCAATTTAGAACTTAGAACCTATTCATATGTGAGTGAACATTGAACATCTACGTTGATCTTCTACTCCGAATTGGTTCTTCCGGGCTGCAACAAAAGGAGAATATCTAGATAAGTATTTTACAGTTTTGTAAAATTTATTCTTTTGGTTTCATTGAGATTGTGCTAAAAAAATCTCTTTATTTTGGTTTGTCTGAGGTGATCCAGAAAACTCAGAGTGTGGAGTTTTTGAATTGTATAAGCCCACTTGAAAGACACAATTGTGAGGGTTTTAGGTGAACCTTGAAAAACCTATTTTCATAGTGAACACTAATATCCACTGTGTGAGGATATTAGGAGTGGAGTAGTTGTGTGGTTGTTTTTCTAAATAGTTGGTGTACACACAAGCGAACCACTATAATTTCTTGTCTTGTGGTGATCGATTATTTATTTCATTTTGTAGATGTTGTAATTTTTCTTTTTGTATTTGTGGAGAATGTTGTAATTTATTTTATGCAAGTGTAGGAATGTTGTAATAGTTTAGTTATTTCCTTTACTATTTATCTCTTTTATATCCTCTTCAGTTTGAGTTTTTGATACTCACCCACGTTCTAGTAAGGTTGTCTTGCTATAAACCTTTGGTTTTTGGTGTCAGGTTGTCCTTAGAACTAAGTTTGTATCAACATCTCAATACTAGATTTTTGAGGTTGTTTTACATTTCTGTATTGTGGATTGTTTATGTGTTATATCTATTTATTTGTTTAAATTCTACTGTTTATTTTTTTAATTTGGCATAGTCCTATTCACCCCCCCTCTAGGACTCTTAGCTTGGCCTTTTTAAGTGGTATCAAAGCCTAATAGCTCATTTTAATTATTTTTCTTTTGGATTAATTTCCTGAGCTAATTGATCTAAGCTATTTGAGATGTCAAATTTTAATAGCCTTTCAGTCACTAGGCCTCCACCATTTGATGGCTCAAATTATGCCTATTGGAAAGCCAGGATGAGAGCGTGTGGCAAGCCATAGTGACTAATTGGACCCCTCTTACCATTGAAGTGATTGGTATCGATGGATCCAAAACTATAAGAGTCACACCTTATTTCTCTTGGACTACTCTTCAGAAAAGTGAGAGTAGTGGCAATGCAAAAGCACTAAATGTAATCACTTGCGCACTATCACCGGATGAATTCAAAAAAATTATATCCTGTGATACTGTAAAAAAAGCGTGGGATATTTTAGAAATGACACATGAGGGAACAATAATTGTCAAGAAATCTAAAGTCCAAATCCTCACAACCAAATTTGAGGAAATACGTATGGAAGAAATTGAAACTTTCATTGACTTTTATACTAGATTGAATGATATTGTCAAATATATGTGGGGTCTCGGTGATAAAATCCCAGAAAGTAAAGTCTGTGCAAAGATACTACGCTCACTACCTAAATGGTTCAATTCAAAGGTGACTGCAATCCAGGAACTTCGTGATACGGATAATATGAGGGTAGAAGAATTAGTTGGCTCATTACAGACTTATGAGTTAACTTTTAAAGCTCCTAAAGGTAAATCAATTGCCCTTAAATCTTCTAAATATTTTTCTCAAGAAAATAGTAATAATTCTGATTTAGGAAATTCTGAAGATGATATGACCCTTTTAGCTAAAAATTTTTATAAGATTTTCAAAAGTAAAAAGAGGGTTGATTTTCAAAAATCTAATGATAAGAAAAGATCTAAATCTAAAACTTGAAAATCTTTAAAAGATAGTCAATGTTACAACTGCCATGAATATGGGCATCTAGCAAACAAGTGTCCTAAAAAGGACAAAAAAAAAGGTATGTTGGCTACTTGGGATGAATTTTCCTGCTCTGAAGCCTCTTCTGAGTCAGAAGATTTTGAAACTGAGTCGGGTAATGAAGTTAAAGCCCTTATAACTCTAGCCATGTTTACTTTTACAGATTTTTCATGATTCAATGAATGAAGAACTAATGAAAGTGATCATGATGAAAATGAAGAAGTCCTTCAAGATGCTTATAATGCCCTATACAAGGAAAGTTGTAAAATTACGGTAAAACTAAAACTTCAGAAAGAAAAGTTTTCTAAACTTAAAGAAAATTTTGATAGTCTTGTTTTAGAAAAATCACATATTTCAGATTGTTTTAAAAAAACTAAGTGTGACTTTGATTTCAAAAATTCCCAAGTTGAAAACTTAGAATCTGAAAATGAAAAACTAAAATTTGAAGTCTCTTCACTTTTGAGTTTAAAAGACACATGAAAGTATGCCCAAGGAGATCCTAAGTTAGAAAAACTCTTATCCAGATCTAAAAATGTGGAGATCAATCTGGATTGGGCTACGACAATGTATTCCTCCCAAACATAAGAATACTCCACCCAAATTTGTGAAAGGGAGTCTTCAAACTCAAAAGGGAAAAGCCTGAATCAAATCATTTAAAAAATGCTAAGTCTTTTCAAACCTTAAAACTTAGAAGTAACCATATCAACTATAAAAATCAGAATCATAATCCTTTAGCTGAGAAAATTGTTGATTTACTTAAGGAGCTCTTAAAATCTAACTCAATGGGTTGGTCTTATAACAACTACAAACATAAGAAGACCAACTATACTCCTAAACCCAAGACAGTAATGAAATGGGTTCCTAAGGTTACTTGCTTGGCTGCCCACACTGCTTTCAAAGCTACAAGCCATTCAAAATGGTACCTAGATAGTGGATGCTCCAGACACATGACAAGCGACAAAGGTCTGTTCACCAATCTTAAAGATATGACTGATGGTTTAGTCACATTCGGTGATGGTAGCAACTGTAGGATAGTTGGCTAAGGTACGGTTCAACTCTTTAACCTCCCTTTATTTAAGAATGTTATATATGTAGAAGGGTTAGAACACAAGTTATTAAACATCTCTCAAATATGCGATAATAATCATAGTGTAAAATTTACTAATCAAGGATGTAATATTAACTGGTCGTAGAACTTCTGAAAACTGCTACATCGTAAGTGATTCTAGCTCATCTAATCTATCGTGCTACATGGTCCATACCGATGAGACTGAGTTATGGCATAAACGCCTTGGACATGTACACTACCGTAACTTGTATAGATTGAGCAAAAGAGAGTTAGTAAGAGGCTTACCCAAAATACAGAAAATAGATAAGATATGTGGCAAATGCTAGATTGACAAACAAACTAGGAGTACTCACAAAAAGGCGAACTCCAATGCCACATCTAAACCGCTCGAACTTCTCCACATGAACCTTATTAGACCAACCAGAACAGAGAGTCAAGGTGGCAAGAAGTACATACTGGTAATTGTTGATGATTTTACCAGATATACATGGGTAGTCTTCTTAAGGGACAAATCAGAAACTCTCGATGAAGTAAAAAGGATCCTTAAACGTATTCAAAGGGAAAAAGGTTCTCAAGTCTGTAAGATCCGTAGTGATCATGAATTAGAATTTGAAAATAGCAGTTTTGATAAATTTTTCAATGATCAGGGAATATCACATGAGTTCTCAGTGCCCAAAACACCACAACAAAATGGTATAGTAGAAAGAAAAAATGGAGTGTTTCAAGAAATGGTTAATGTAATGTTAAATAGTTTGAAGCTCCCTAAAAATCTTTGGGCCGAAGACGTAAATACTGCTTGTTATATAATTAATCGCGTTTATACTAGAAAATCAAATTGTAAAACAGCTTATGAAATATGGTTTGATAAGAAGCCTACTGTTAAATACTTTCGAGTTCTTGGCAGCAAATGCTACATTTTCGTGACTGAGAAAATCTGGGTAAGTTTGACACCAAAAGTGATGAAGGAATATTTTTAGGGTATGTTCTGAATAGTCGAGCGTATCGGGTTCTTAATAAGAGGACCGGTGTTATTCAAGAGTTCATTAATATGGTTATTGAAGATCATTTGAATACACCTGTCTCAAGTTCAAAAAATGATGAAGTTCTTCTAATTGATAAACCAGACTCTTCATCAAGTCAACAGAACACTGAACTGAGGACTGTTAAAGATCATCCAACCAATCAGATTCTTGGAAACCCTCTCACTGGTGTGCGCACTCGTAAACAACTGGAAGTTATGTGTAATTACGTGTGCTTTACAATTTAGATAGAACCGGCTAACGTAAAAGAAGCTCTTTCTGACGAAAATTGGATTGTTGTGATGCGAGAAGAACTTAATCAATTTGTTAGAAATGATGTTTGGTACTTAGTTCGTAGACCTAAAGATAAACACATTATTGGAACAAAATGGATTTTAAAAAATAAGTCTGATGAACTTGGTAATATTATTAGGAACAAGGCTAGGTTGGTTATACAGGGGTACACTCAAATTGAAGGCATCGATTATGATGAAACCTTTGCCCAGTAGCTCGTCTTGAATCAATCAGACTATTTATATCCATTGCATGCTTTAGAAAGTTTAAAATATACCAAATGGATGTAAAGAGTGCTTCCTTAAATGGCGATTTGCATGAAGAAGTGTATGTTGTACAACCAACGGGTTTTGAAGATCCTAAGAATGCTAATCATGTCTACTGCCTCAAAAAGACACTCTATGGTTTGAAACAAGCTCCCAGGGCATGGTACGAAAAGTTGACTAAGTTTTTATTAAGTCATAACTTTATAATGGGAAGTGTTAATAAGACATTATTTGTAAAGAAATATAATGATCACATTTTAATAGTGAAAATTTATGTTGATGATATTATTTATGGATTTACCTGTGCTAACATGACTGTTGAGTTTGCAGATCTTATGAAGTCTAAGTTCGAAATGAGCATGGTTGGGGAATTGAATTATTTCCTTGGATTGCAAGTAAAACAGAAGCCTGATGGTTTCTTTATCTCTCAAACCAAATATGCTCTGAACTTAGTTAAAAAGTTCAAATTTGAGAATGGGAAAAATTTTGATACTCCTATGAGTACTTCCTTAAAACTCTCAAAGGACTCTACAGGTAAGAGTGTGGATCCTAAATTGTATCGCAGTATGATAGGTAGTTTGCTTTATTTAATTGCAAGCCGACCTAATATTGAATTTAGTGTAGGAATTTGTGCTAGATATCAATCTAACCCTAACGAGTCATATTTAATTGCTGTTAAGCGGATTGTGCGATATGTCGCAAGTTCAGCAAGTCTGGGTCTTTGGTATCCACATGATACTAGTGTGCAATTAGCTGGTTACACAGATGCTGATTGGGCTGGTAATATTGATGATAGAAAATCAGCAAGTGGTGGTTGTTTCTATGTAGGGAACTGTTTAGTTTCTTGGTTAAGTAAGAAACAAAGTTTCATATCGTTTTCAACTGTTGAGGCTGAATACATTGCAACAGGTAATGCATGAACTCAGCTTGTGTGGATGAAAAGAATGTTAAGCGATTACGGAATTGTGCAAGATACTATGGTTTTATATTGTGATAATTCAAGCGCTATTAATATCTCTAAAAATCCAATTCAGCATTCACAAACCAAGCATATTAACATTAAATATCACTACATTCGTGAATTAGTGGAAGACAAGACAATTTCTTAGGAATGTATTCCGACCGAGACTCAACTTGCTGACATATTCACAAAACTGCTCGACAATAATAGGTTTTCTAAAATGAAATTTGATCTTGGTATGTGCAATTTAAATTGATTATTCATGCATTTCTATATCATAATGTATATATTTGTTATTTTAAATGATTAAAATTTTAAATTTTATGAAAAATGCATATTTTGAGCTGTGCACGACCAGTCAAGTACACACTCGACCAGTCGTGGCACGACCAGTCGAGTACGTACTTGACCAATCGTGGCACGACCGGTTGAGCATGTACTCGACCAGCCGTGTAGCGTGGGTTGGTGCTTTATTTGGGGGAAAATCACATTTTCCTCATTTTGGGCTTCTTCTCCAACGGATCCTAGGTCGACCGGTCGAACCTATCTCCTATTTCTTCAAGGTTAGTGCTTTGTTTGTGTTTTCTTTGTAAATTCAAGTTCATAACACTCCTTTTTCTTCATTGGTGTTGTTTATTTCATGATTCATAGTTATTTTTGGGGTTTTCTTCTTAAAAATTTGATCTAGTGAAAACCCTCTCTATTTCTTTTGCAATCTCTTGGTTCATTGTTATCTTCGATACAAATGGAATGGAGAACCAAAAAGAAAGGGTCTCGTGGTCCCTCTATATCCCGTTCGACTCATATAACAGTGCGCCACCTTCTGTCACCCGAAGATGATCCCTCATATGTACGGGATATTGGGTTGCGCAATGTTATTGTTGAATGACCTGTCAATGTTGATCATCTAGCTCCTTTTGATATCCTTCCCTCTTTCAGTCTGTAGGATGGGATAACATACTACATTGGGGTGGGCCAGCATACCGCTCCATTGCGCAATCTATGTATGCATGTATTACCGATTTTTCGACTAAAATCTAACATTCACTATCTCATCTAGAGAAGGTCCAATAGATGTAGATAAGCATCTTATTTCTGGCTTAATGGATTTATCTGTCAATGATAAAGGTATTCCCATTAGCACTCTAGTAGTTAAACCATCTAAAACTGAAAAAACGTAGCTTACTAGAGATTTATGCCATATAGATGCGGAATGGAATATTGCTGGTAATGCGCTTGCTTCAAAGTATTTGTTACCCAGATACAGAGTCCTTCATAGGATATTCACTTCGAAGTCTATCCTCGTTCTGGTAACAAAACCGAACTCACTACGTTTATGGTTCGCATTCTTCATTCCATCATCTCTGGTACATCCGTACATCTTCCTTGATTTGTCATTGCATATTCAATTCTGTCTCCATCCAGGACACAGTGACATCCCTTTCACCTATCTTATGACTGTGTTGGCCATCATAGTTTAGTGGCAATGCCTGTTGGGGAAGCTCCATTTCATCATCTACCATTCAACAACTTAAATATTAACAAGATGAATTTGTGGTTGGCTCCTGGCCAAGTCAATGTGGGTGCCAGTGGAGTTGATGTCGCAGATGAAGATGAAGATGATTTACCTCCTGATGACATCAATATGGATGACATTTTTGATGAGATCGAATCCGATTCGGCAGATGATTTTGATTATCAGCCATTTGACTTTGATGCACGTTTGCGCTCACTCAAGGAGAAGGTAGAAAATATGAATGTGTCTCATGATATGCAATTCAAATATATGCGCAAGTATCTGAAGCGCATTAACAAGGGACTTCATCAGATTGACCCTTCCATACCTGCTCATTCGTCGGGTTCTTATTAGTTTTTGTTTATGTGGTTTGTAATAACTCTTATGATACTTAGTTTTTGGTTTGGATATTTTGGGGAGTAAACTTGGTTGAACTTGATTAAATTTGGTTGAACATGGTTGAACATGTATTTTGGTTTTGTTCTAACTTGCTTATGACTTTAGTTAACTTGATTATCTAGATCATATATTTTCTTCTTCCTCATTACTCTTTTTATTATTGTTTATTGATCTACTTCCTGTTCCATTTATTGGTTCTCTCCTTTGTCATATTGTGACAAAGGGGGGAGAATTTTATCATGCTTGTGATATGTGGATTGTGGATGGTGGATAAGTAGTAGTCTTTCATTTTTTTTGAAAGGGGGAGTAAGTAAGGGGGAGTATTGTTGGGAGAGTTGATGTGCAAATTGATACGAATTGTTTTGACCTGTTTATAACTGGTGCATGATTCTTTGACCAGGTTGTAACTGGTTTATATTGATAACTGATGCATGATTCTTTGTGCTTAATATGCTTATTCTTAATAAAGTGTGTTTTGTCACTAATTTAACAAAGGGGGAGATTGTAAGTGCTATATTTTCTAGCTCCTATGATTGTCAAATTTCGTAGTGCCAAAACCTCTTGGAATTTGTATCTTGTGTAGTGCATATACATATTCAAGACTGTGCTTCTCATGTACAAGAACAAAGGTCTTTACCTCAAGAACTTCAAGTGTAAGATTACATGTTTGCAAGATCACATGTTCATGTTCAAGCTCAACACCAAGTGTGAATTCAATCTTTCAAGCTTCAACAGTTCAAGTATTCAAAGCTTCGTCCAAGTTGAGACAAAGTTCTTTACTTTGAACCACAAGCTCAAGCTTCAATGTTAGTCATATTCAAGCTTCAAACGTCTTAAGTTCAAACTTCATCATATGTCAAGATCTCAAGCTTCGTGAACTTCAAAGAACGACTATCAACTGAAGTAAGAGAAGACTCAATGTTTATACATCACTAACAAGGTATGAATGACCTTAGATTGACCTTAGGGTAGGTAATTTTGAATACATAATTCAATTGGCTCATTTTATAAGTGCATAGTCTGTTTTTCGATTACTCTTAAGCTATGTTTGACTAGTCCTAACACTGGCTCAACCAGTCCAAGAAATCCTCAACCAATCCTAAGTTTGTTTATATTTTTTGTTAGAGCCTTGACCAGTCCTGGAGACTGCTCGACCGGTCGTATGAACAGTGCTCGACCCGTGTTCGACTAGTCCTACAGGCTCGACTCAAAGTCCAGCGACTAAATTAAGTCCCGCACGACCAGTCGTGGACAGGACTTGATCAGTCATGGAGGCCACTCGATCGGTCGAGCAGGTCCTTCGAGCAGTCGTGGAATGATCTGATCTTATCGCGCTTAAAATTTTAAAAATCTGTTGGTCCTATGACCAGTCGTGGCGACCTTAGGACCAGTCGAAGATGCGATTTCTGCACTTATAGATAGAACACGAATTTCAGAGTTTGGTATCGAATTCAAGCAAAATCAATACACCACTCTCAGAGATAAGTTAGTGATATTCTTAAGCTACTTAGTTCTTATTTTATATTATCTTTAAATAGCTTGTTGCATTTGATTTTATATTTTGCATTCCAATTTTATTTGAAAGAGGGATTGATATATTCTTATTTCTTGGAATCAAAATCAAATCAAGCTAGCCCAAGGTGATTTAATTTAAAATCAATTTAGAACTTGGAACCTATTCATATGTGAGTGTGAACATTGAACATCTACGTTGATCTTCTACTCCGAATTGGTTCTTCCGAGCTGCAACAAAAGGAGAATATCTAGATAAGTATTTTACAGTTTTGTAAAATTTATTCTTTTGGTTTAATTGAGATTGTGCCAGAAAAATCTCTTTATTTTGGTTTGTTTGAGGTGATCTAGAAAACTCGGAGTGTGGGGTTTTTGAATTGTGTAAGCCCACTTGAAAGACACAATTGTGAGGGTTTTAGGTGAACCTTGAAAAACCTATTTTCATAGTGAACACTAATATCTACTGTGTGAGGATATTAGGAGTGGAGTAGTTGTGTGACTATTTTTCTAAATAGTTGGTGTACACATAAGCGAACCACTATAATTTCTTGTCTTGTGGTGATTAATTATTTATTTCATTTTGTAGATGTTATAATTTCCCTTTTTGCATTTGTGGAGAATGTTGTAATTTATTTTATGCAAGTGTGGGAATGTTGTAATAGCTTAGTTATTTCCTTTACTATTTATTTCTTTTATATCCTCTTTAGTTTGAGTTTTTGATACTCACCCACGTTCTAGTAAGGTTGTCCTGCCATAAACCCTTGGTTTTTGGTGTCAGGTTGTCCTTAGAACCAAGTTTGTATCAACATCTCAATACTAAAATTTTGAGGTTGTTTTACATTTCTGCATTACGGATTGTTTATGTGCTATCTCTATTTATTTGTTTAAATTCTGCTATTTATTTTTTTAATTTGGCATAGTCCTATTCACCCTCCCCTCTAGGACTCTTAGCTCGGCCTTTTCACTTTGTCATTGCTCACATGCTTAATTTAATGCTTAAGTGATTGTACTACTCTATGCATGCTCACATGTTTGATTTAATTCTTTAGTGAACGAATTACCCTATGAATGCTCATATGTTTGATGAAATGCCTAATTGTTATGCCCCAAACTCGGAAACCGGGCTCACAAAATTCCCGATCGCCGAATCCGGTGCCGATAGCCTCCATAGTACCCCATTCTCGGTTCCCAGCATCCATATGCTAGATTCCTATCATGGGATTCTACAAGGAGGATTTTTTCAACGTACATTTAACTCATAATAAGCATAACCACAAGTTTACCCAAATCACAAAGGCAACATCATCATCACATATCTACTAATATAAACATTTGAATACAGTGCTGAAAGGAAAATACATATGAAAAATCAAAGCTCTAGATGTCTGTTGCATGCTCCAAGCTCAACGCTGCTGTAACCTAACGCCACTTGCACGCATCTATCGTGCATAAGCTTATAGAAAGCTTAGTGGGTGGTGAACGTGTGTGCACAAGGTAAGTGCCAAGTAAGCAATATCAGAGTAATCAGAGTAAGTGAAAATACTGATAAGCCCATAAATCATACAATATCAAAAATACTGGCAAGATTATAAATCATACGATATCAGAGTAATGCGAAAACATGCTGATAAGCCCAAAAATACCATTAGCCTTATCCAGGATATGCAATGCAAAAATATAATAAAAACAATATCATTTACTGATGAAGTAATGTAGATCAACTATGTAATGCGGGGACAGTAAGCCAAATATCAGATGCCGATGATGCAATGCAACATGCGGTGCGAATGAAATGACCAAGCGGAGTGAAGTCGGGATGATAGTACGTAGTATCGCAGGCTATGGGGTCCATCACAAGGGACTTCTATCCAATCTAGTCCCATACCTAAATTTGGATAGCCAGACTCAATGTAGTTGACTCCTGATCTTAGGTTAGTCGCGTGCCCAACCGAAATCCTTGTCATTACGAAGGTACACAACAATTAGTTGTGCACCACCAACCCGAGTGGATAGTGAATAAATGTATGAATATACAACTCCTACTCGATAAGTCCACATATCAATACAGTTTCTCTCTGGGATCATCATCGGGGTCTAGTACACTCTACATGCAAATCGCCGCCCACTGACGCGCGACCATACAAGTGGAAGAGACCTCACTATTAGCCTGGCCAGTTGTCAGCCAATATCTACTTGGCACGTCGATGGCAGACTCATTCACGAGCTGGTCAAACTCAGCCTAGCTATGCCCCCTTCCCTCAGGCGGGTAAGGTCACACCTCCTCCCAACCTGCCACGACACGGTGGGAGACGTGACCTCCTGGTATTCGGCACTCAGGCGCTCATGTATCCACTTGGTCTCGATGTTGGGGAGTCTCCTGACCTCGGGGATTTAAGGATTTTCACCTAGGGCCATCTATGACAGCCTGATGCTAGAACAAATTTTCGGTCTCCACGATATGTTTGTGGAGGTTACGACCCTAATGTCCGTACAGTAATCACAACACACAGTGTAAGATGCATGAGTCATACAATCCAGTCATACATCAATCCTGCGCATATCGTGCGCTCATGTGAGACAATCTCCACCTATTAGGAAGTCTCATAACAACCTGCCCAATGACATATGCAATGGTCAACCATATCTCGTAACAAACATGCAGATGGTGCGTATGGGCATGTATCATGATGCTATGTTGTCACTACTCATAATCGGTATCAATAACCGGCATCAACAATCGACCTAACAATGTGGACATTTAACAAACATTGCCCCCAAGGAATGGTCCACGTAGAGCCTAACATATAGTGGGCCCATGGCCTCACCCAAGGGCCAAATATACAACACCATCGGCCTCACTCAAGAGCTTAATACACATCACGATGGGCCTAACATACATTATAATAGGCTCCATCGCCTGGCCCTCAATGCATCACAATGGGCCCATCACATAGGCCTCATATACAAGCATTGAGCCTTAAACACGGGCTGAATACACATCACAACGGGCCTCAAATACGGGCTGCATATACATCACATTGAACCTTGACAATCGGCCTCGATAATCGGAATCGACAACCGGCCACAACAATCGGAATCGATTAATAATCGGCCTCGATAATCGGAATCGGCAATCGGCCACAACAATTAGAATCGATCAATAATCGACCTTGATAATCGGAATTGACAATCAGCCATAACAATCGGAATAGGCAATTGGTCACGATAATCAGCCTCGATTGCTAATCGGCAATCGACCATAACAATCGGAATCGATAATATGCCACAACAATTGGAATCGATCAATCATCGGCCTCGGTAATTAGAATCGGCAATCGGCAACAATAATCGGAATCGGCTATTGGTCACGATAATCAGCCTGGATCGCTAATCGGCAATCGGCTACGACAATCAGAATCGATAATCGGCCACAACAATTGGAATCGATCAATAATCAGCCTCGATAATCGAAATCGGCAATCGCCACAACAATTGGAATCGATCGATAATCGGCCTCGATAATCAGAATCGACGATCGGCCATGACAATCAGAATCGATCAATAATTGGCCTCGATAATCAGAATCGGCCTCGATACTCAGAATCGGCCTCGACATTCAGAATCAGCCTCGACAATCGATATCGGCCTCAACAATCAGAATCAGCCTAAGGGAAGGTCACAATGTGGACATTTAACCATCATCGCCCATCGATGTGGTCATTTAACTAACATTGCCCCCAAGGGGTGACCCTCATAGGGCCAAACATATAATAGGCCCACAACCTCACGCAAGGGCCTAATACACATCATTATGGGCCTCACTCATGGGCTGTATAAGCTTTGCATTGGGCCTCGCTCCTTGACTTCATGTACATCACAATGGGCCGCAATACATGGGTCAGAATATACATCTCATTGGGCCTTACCAAATGGGACAGAAATACATCACGATGGGCCACGACATATGGGCCGAGTATACATCTCAACGGACTACGACCCATGGGTCTCAGATACAATAAGTGGGTCGCATCAATGGGCCACACCAATGGACCTCATATATACAACAGGTGGGCCCTACTCATGGGCCTCAAATACATAACATGTGGGCCCTACACATGGGTCTCGTATGCATCAAATAGGCCACGCGTCATGGGCCTAATACATATTACAATGGGCCTTGCTTATAGGCCACGAATACATCACAATGGGCCTTGTCCATGGGCCTCAAATTCAAGCAGGTGGACCCCATTATATGAGCCTTAAATACAAGGTAGGTGGGCCCTATTTCATGGGCCTCAAATATACATCATGATGGGCCTCATGGATGGGCCGCACCAATGGGCCTCAATTTCTGAATAGGTGGGCCTGCACCTTGAAATGGGCCCACCAAATGATCAGCATGGATGAACAACACATATAACAGTGGGTCGCATGTCCAGCAGACTGGATGACGTGGTTATAACACATACATTAAGATGGGCCCATTGCATCTCAAGGTGGGACTAATGGGGTAGCCCATAACCCAGGAAATTAAGTGGACAAATTGCCTATAATACATGCCTCAAGGTGGGCCTGTTGCACCACCAAAATGGGCCCAATGGGCAGCCTTGATATACAATGAATTTATCTAGGTGGACCATTGTCCTGGGCGTTGTAAGTATCCAGCACATGGATCATGGTGGCCCTACGTCCCACGGACTGTACAAATGTACATCATGGTGGGGTCCACATCCAACTGAACTGCATGGCAAAGATGAAATACATGCAGCATGGTGGCCCACGTCCAGCCCAACTGGACAGATGGCTGGATATATAAACATACATCAAGGTAGGCTCCACATGCAGTAAACAGATGTATGGCGTGAATGTAGAATGCATACACCAAGGTGGGCCACGAACGGACAGCGTGTAAATAAAGTACATATATCAAAGTGGACCACACACAGATGGAAGGCATGACATATAACACATCATCAAGGTAGGGGCCCACATAGCCCAAAACGGGCGGACAACGCGGATGTAAAACAGATATATCAAGGTGAGGTCCACCTGCCCACACGTGTGGGATGAGTCCCTCGTCCCAAGGCAGATGGACGGATGGAGAAACACATACATCGTGGTGTGGCCACGTCCTCAAATGAACGGACAACCTGGGACTAAACCCATACATCATTGTGCACCCCACACCTGCACCGTCCAGATGGAAGGTGTGGGGTAGAATAAATACATCTGAGGAGGGTCCCACCCACACGTGTCACACGTGTGGGGTGGGCCCACGAACTGCTGAGGGATGGACGGGGTATAACATATACCTCATGATGTGGCTCGCAGATAGGGCTGTTCACGAGTCAAGCTAGCTCGAAAAGCTCGCTCGACTCGGCTTGAGTAAGCTCGGATTGACTCGACTTGAATGGCCGATTCAAGCCAAGCCAAGCTAATTATTTGAAGCTCGAGTTGAGTTCAAGCCACGTTCGACCAAGGGGCATTTCAACTCGACTCGACTCGAACTCGACTCGATTCGAAGCTCGAACTCGAGCTCGACTCGGCTCGATTAATAAATATATTAAATATTATATATATATATATTAATATAAGTTTAAATTTAAACTTAAAAATAATAAAAATAATAAAAAACAAACCCTAAAGTCTCTACCCGACTGCACGCACCCCCTTCCCTTTCCCTTTATTCTCTTTTTCTACCCACTGCCAGCCACACACCCGCCCCGACCACCACCACCAGTTTTCATTTCCGCTCCACAATAGTATGATTTCAATATCTTGAGATCTACTTCTTAGGCGAGAAACCTAAGAAATTCGAGATGGGTTCTTCTCAGATTGTTAGGGCTTCAAGGAAATCCATTGATCTGATTGGCTAGAGCTCTTTACTTGGATTTCTGATCTGTGTTCTGCTCTATTTCTTTTCTAGTACTTGGATTTTTGTTGGTGGAAGAAGATCAAGAACAGATCGGTTCTTACAGGTTTTCTCATCCGATTCAAAGCTTTGTTGGGTTTTTTCATCTGGTTTTGCTTTGATTCTCTTAAGATTTTTTGAATTTTTCATCAATGGAGGAGGATCAAGAACAGAATCCATTACTCTCTCACCCAACAAGCTCGAGCTCAACTCGAGGTAAACTCGACTTAACTCGAACCACCAGCTCGACTCGAACTCGACTCGACAGCTTTGGCAAACAAGCCAAGCTTCAATGTTGAGCTCGAGGCCAAGCTCGAGCTCGAGCTCGAACTCGAGTACATCATGGACAAGCCAAGCCAAGCTTGGCCCACCTCGACTCGACTCGGCTCGATGCCCACCTCTACTCACAGAGCCTGCTGCGTCAGTACAACAACACCATGCTGCCGGTAGGAGGTACACCAGCCAATTCGCTACCCTAGGTGGGTCCCACGTACATCAGGGCCCATTGCAATATTATATCAAAATAAAATATTAAAATAAAATACAATATACATCCAGCGTCCAGGTGCATTGGACGGACGACCTAGATGTATATTTGGTGGGTCACACATCATCACAATGGCTACTCAAAGCTCATGTCCGTCCCAGCTATAAATGGATGGACGATAGGGATATAGCTCGTGCATCATGGTGGGACTGTGCATGGCTTACATCACAGTGGACTTCACCCATAAAATGGATAGATGGCATGGATGTCATGCTTGCTGCACTGTCCAGCAACTGGACGGTGCAGATGCAACCATACATCACGGTGCGGTCCATGTAGTGGCCCACCTATATAATCTTAATAATATATATATTATATAATACAATATTATTTATTATATATATGTGTGCAGGTGGCAGCACTGCCTATACTCACCATCCAGATGAATCTAGACGGTGCAAATCCCATGTTTAAAGGTGGTTCTTACGTAGGAGCACTACACCAAAATCGTCATTTAAGAACGGTTTAAAACCGTTCCTAAATACTTCAGGAACGGTTTCAAACCGTTCCTAAATGAGGCATCGCAGAAAAACAGGAACGGTTTAGAACCGTTTTCGATACCGTTTCAATTTTTAGAAACGGAATTTTAGGAACGGTTTTAAACCGTTCTGGTGCCAATGGTCATATTGGGGAACAAATTTTTTTTTCTTATTTGGGAACGATTTTAAATGAAAAAAACCTGCTGTAAAAAATAAAATAAAATAAATATATAAAGAAACAAATATATTTGAAGCCATATTCATTTAAGAATCAAAAGATAGTAAAAACAACCATGATGTAATCTGAAACATTATTTATCTGTCTTGTAAACCTGACAGGAAAAATTAAAATCTGCAATGGAAGACTTCAAAATAAAAAGATATAATTCAATGAAAGTCGTCAAGCAGATGAAGAGCTCCACAATGTCAGGGATCAGCTCAAACATGTATTTTACATTATAGTGATGAAGTTGACCTTGACTATTCTTGCACCAGCATTATATGCATTCAAAACCTGTATAAGCATTAAAAGAATGAACTCAGCTCAAATACCCAATTTACATTGCAAAAGCTTAAAAAGAAGTGAAGAAAAAAAAAAAAATCCATCCTTACTTCTATTGGAGTCATTACTCCAGGGATGAACATAACATTGCTACCATGGAAATCATCTGAGATTTCCTAATGAAATAAAAGCATTAGAGATTTCCTGATGATATAGAAGCATTAGAATTCATGAACAACCACAACCTTATATCTTCAACAAAAATCTGATCAAGGGGCCTTTCCATAAATTAAGATCAATGCTTCTTGAGGAGAGGCTTAATTTGTTATTTTGGAGTTCCGTAATCCGAATATGCTACACAGCTACACAGCTCGTACATTAACAAAAAGTTATTGTTGATTATAGAACAATATGGAATTTGCTATGCAAATTCATCGGTGTGACCTGAAGAAGAAGAAAAAAGAGAGGAAAGAAATAGATGGAAAAAGTAGAGTTCCATCATTGGAGTTTGAAAATGGTGCTTGCTTATGTTGCCTATGGTTATCCATTCAACTGTACATTTCAAGCCATAAATGATGGAGTATACATTCAACAACCCCAAAAATGTTCATAGTTGTGGGCAGTGAAAAAGAAATCCATTGACTAAGCAATAAGCTATGAATGGCATGTCAATATGTTTTTTTTTTTTTTTAAAATAAAAATTACCGTGGATTATTCACCAACAAACGCTTGTCTCCACGGATTTAATGTATTCGGGTAAGAGAAATTTTCAAAGTCACCTACCCAGATCCTCAACATGAATGTTGACAAGAGAGACTCTAATTTGGTTATCTCAATTTATCAAACTAAAATTGAAATCCAATTCCATAGCACATCCAAACATGCCCGAAAGCGGAAGAGGGCAGAATCAACAGATATTATAACACTCAAAATATATAAACAATAGAAAATCGCTCACTCTGGGCTATGGATGGAGTGGCCCAGCTTGAAAAACTTGAATCTACACAAACCCAATTCAGAAAAGAATGACTTCGCATAACTGATTCCCTGCAAGAAAGAAAAAGAAACCCAATTAAGATCACCAAGAAACAGTTCTATTTCCAAATGCATTTCAATAAAATCCAAATCAGATGACCCAAAGAAGAGGAGAAAACAAGAAAAGAAAAAGAAAAAAATAACTGTTTTTTGGGAATTGATTTTGTGGGAAACAGAATTCAAAAACAAAACAGTGCTATTTTCATTTCATTTCAAAAACCCATATGAAATCATACAAATAAGATCACTCCCAAATAGTTATATTTCCAAATCTGTTTCTAATTCAAATCTCATACCATTGGGTGGGGACCGTGGGGTTTGTCTTCCACTCGCGATCATGTTATCAGAATCCGCCATTAGAGGATTCACAATGCTGAAATCCGAAAAGAAAGAAAGAAAAAGTATATAAAAGAAGATATAACTGTGCCAACTGGAGGATTCTTTGGAACAAAACATGTATAATCAAGAGAACTTTGGTCGACCTGTTTCTTGACCCATATGTACCTTCCTCAGCTCCTCTAAATGAAGGGTTAGGACCGTCCAACCAGCATGAATTCCAGGCTCCAGCCAATCTTAAGGCGTGCTCCATCAGGTGATAAGCTCGGATCTGGCACACATGCCACCTGTACAAAATTCAATCTGATAAATAACCTTAATAGATGCCTAGAAACACCATAATCTTGCCTCCTAGATTGTTCATGCAGAATACAGATGAAACCACAACATCCAACCATACATCAATATCTTTTCATTTTTAAACTACTTCCCTATGAACATTTGGAATTTTAAGGAAGCTCAAATCTTATGAAATTTGAGATTCAACTGGTCTATAATCGAGGATCTCTGCGATCTATCTGTCAAGGGATGGAATTGAATTACTGGTAGTTGACCAAATCACTAATAACTAGGAAAAAAATTTATTCAACCCCCGACTTCCAAATTAATTGACAGAAAACCATGAAATGTCTTAACTGGCTTATACAAGTATGAGAAAGTGGTCAGAAAGTTTTTAAAAAAAAAAAAAAAAACTGAAAGCATACTATACAAGTACAAGTTTCGGGAATGCTGGGCATTCTACCAATCTGATCAAAATGAATGCATCTGAAGGTAGTGGGCAAAAAAATTATAGAAGCTATAAAGAAAATTAAATTTCTGTTACAGACAGCTTCTGAGTTTCAGAAAGAAATGCAGTTTACCTTCATGGAGGTGTCCAGCTTGTCAAGAAGATTGACCATCTTCTGCACCTCCTCGCCGGCATTGAGGCCAGGATCCTTCAAAGTAGCAGCTTGAAATCCACTCTAAGAGAAGGTTCCTGTAATTACGGTGAAAGCAACTCTTGTAATTTCAGCAAAATGGGTTCCCTCACACGATGTTTCTTTCTAGATTTGCTCATCAAAATCTACTAGATTTGCACATGTTGTGGGAAGAAATGTGCAACACCTGAGATTTGTGGAGCCACAATACGTGTGCTATCCATTAGTTGTTCACCTCATTGTCACCGTAGATGACAAAGATCAGCTCAATCCAAAACTCATGTGGGCCACACCACCGAAACAATGAAATGTATGTTAACAAAGATGTCAATCAATTCTAAAGTCTCAACAGGCTAAAAACATGCAAAGCTTATATATTAAATTAATATTTCATTTTTTTCGAGTAGTACCTGAAATGAACAGAGTGCTTTTCATGGTGGAAAAGCAGAGGGTTGATAACCTGCTGAGTTTTGATTTGAGTCAGCCAGTTTTAGAACTACTTGTAACTACACTCCTAGGAAATCAATTCATCCCATTCGGTATCCCTGGTCACCATCTAATACATCAAAAACATTTCCTGCAAGAAATACATCCCAGTTTTGAACTTAATTTGCAAGTACAAGCAACCTCATATTTCAAGTAAATTAAGATGATGATATATCCAAATCTGAAATATGAGAAGAGAGATACCCTCTTCGCATGTACAGAAGTTCCGAAGGACCCAAGAGGAACCCTCAATGGACAAACATTTCCTGCAAGAAATACATGTCAGATCAAAAGTGAAGTAATTGCAGTTGATCAAAAAAGACAGATTGCACAACAGAAGCTACCTTTTGTTTTTGTAAGAACATTTAAAGGCTAGGCGACACCATCCAAGACAAACATTTGAACTTTGGAGCCAGTTATTGCAAGAAACAACGCAATCATGCGTAAAACAACGCAATGGTACGCTAGGACAAATGACGAGGCCCATTAGTCCTGCCAAACAATCAGAGGTTCATTTTCTTCGTGGGTGATATCTTATTCTTCATAAAACAGTGCAAGAAAACAAGGGGTCAGTATGAGAGAGATACTTCCAGTACGAAGGGGATGGAAAACTCAAGCCAAAACAAAACCAAGAGCGCCAAAGACACATTTCAGCAAGCATTTTTAACCAAAAAGAAAAGAAAGAAAAGAAAGAAAAAGAAAAAGGAGAAAGGAAACAAATTATTTTACCTCCAAGGTCAACTCATCACGCTTCACAAGTATTCTAACAGGATCTATCATAAACTTGTTTGTTATCTCCAAAATTTCATGAGGCAGAGTTGTAGATATCAATACAACCTACGTAAAGCAACCCATACATTTCAGAACCAGCCATGATCAAATTGACAGCAGAATGATCATGATCCAGAGCAGTCAGCAGATCCCATGAAATAGAGTGATGGAAAAGGCTACATGTAGCAACTTAAACACCACAAAATCAACCAAAAGTATAAATCAACATAGGACAAGTTGAATGTTAGTGCTCATAGAGTTTAGCTAATCCCAAATGCATGTACAAGGCACTTGTGAAAATCTGGTGGTTGGACAACATGATATGTCAGCAAACTATAAAAATTTAAAATAATAAATAAATAACAGAACAAGAACTTGAAGTCTCATACCTGAGAAGAAGAACCAAAAGTCTTTGACCCACGCCATATAACTTCAAGTGATTTATCCACCTTAGGCTTTGCCCTGTCCTGGTAATCAATCCTTGCAAAGTATAGAGAATCGAAACCAAGCTACAAGAAAATATAACCAATCAGATAATAAGTAATTTGTTCAATAGACATCTGAGAGTATTGACAGATGGATTTTTTTACGAGAGACAAGTACCGGATCCTGATGCATCATGACATCCATAATGTCCAGATGCGACTGTCTGTACAAGTTGGATCCATGTTTCTGTGATCCAGACCACTGACTTGATGGGCCGTACAGTGCAAGGAAGAGGCCTCAAAATCTTCACATCAGAAGATCCTAGCCTTCCAATCTTTAGCCTTTTATAGCCTTTTTTCCCAAACAGTTGTTGCATTTCTTCCAATCTGTAAGAACTTAGGGCATCCCCATCCACAATGGAGCCCACCATATCAAAAGTTGTTACATTTTGGTGTAGTGCATGTAAGTGTAAAGGTAACTGAGGAGCCTATTAATAAAGTAAATAAAGAATTACTGCACTAAATATGTGATAGTTAACAAGAGAAACAGACACTAAGACCTTAGACAATGACATGTGAAGATAGAATCACCAAAAAACTTTGACATGGTCACTGGTCAAAAGCATTCGAGAAGGAATAAATGACTGTTGCTCGTACATGTAAATGTAATGATATGCACCTCCAAACTCTTCACAAAGATAGATTAAAAATTATAGTGAATTCTTGCTCCACCAGAAAGTTCAGATGTTGACATTTCTTCGTTTTTCCCCTCCAATGAAGAAAAAGCTGTAATGAACAGACAATTTATGTATAAATTTCAGCAACATTTTCAAACAAAGGTACCCAACACAAATATGAAAAAGAGTTTACAAAATTGATTTTTGCACACCACCAATGCCGATTTGCATAAACCCCATTTATACTACCTCAAATCCCAAAATGTAAATGGTTGTATGCAAACCCAATCAGGGTAGTTGCAGAAATCAATGCTAGTAAGACTTGGATTTATAACAGCAGCTTCCAGTTCAAAAATATTACCAGCTTGGCCATTTGTCTCTTTCTTGGGGATTCCCAACTCAGACAAGATCGCTTCAAGATCTGCAAGCTCCTTTTTCTTCAATTCCTTCTTTGAAAGCTTCCTTTCTGTATCTTTGGCTACCAGAGAAGCTGATGGAGGCTTCTTTACCACCAGCTCAGTAGTTACAGGAACCTCAGGCTCCAGTTCATGCTCTTCCCCAACATCATCGTCATCTTCATCAAGACCGTCCTCTTCGCTTTCACTTTCCTGCACATCACAGAGACAAACAGCACTTAAATTTGATTTCAAGACCATCCTCTTCGTTTTGGACTCATTATTTTGAGAACATTTTATGGAATTGTAGAAGGACATGAGAAGATGAAAATGTTTTCTTGCTTGTGCGCCCAGGAATAACAACACCTATATTAACAACGTTTCTCACTTTGCACAATAGACAGCTGAAAATTTTTATTCAAGCAATATCTTGGTTACTCCTTGAAATTCCCAAATTCTATAGAGGCTCCTTCAGGTGGATAAACTCATTAATTTCACAAAGTTTCTAAAAAAACAAGGTTCCCTTCAAAGCCATGACTTTGCATGGTAATGCATATTGTTGAAACATTAAAATTGGCATTCTCATCACAGATTGAATCACAGAAAAGTGACATATCATCTGGCTCACTGCAGGTGAACCTTAAAACTGACATTCTCAACAGTGACTCACTTATAAGGCCACCTTCTCAAGCATCATGCTTAAAGCTTCAAAAGTGTGCAACAAAACAAGAAAAAAAAATGGAATTTCATCTTTCCTCCAGAAAAAAAAAATCAGGGAAAAAAAAAAAATAGCAAACAATATAAACTATCAAATGCAGTATTCTGAAAAGCAGCAAGGAACGCACGGACAGCTGGAATGCACTGAAAAGCATGCAAACAGAGTCGCATCAGTGACTTCAGGACTTAGGTCGCCAACAAAGATATTGAAGTGGCCTGAAGCACATGAAAACAACAACAAAGAATGATTAGTAGAGAGAAGCACCACGGTGCGCCAACAGAAACAACAAATAAAGAACAGTAAAAGAGAAAGGAAACAAGTATGGAAGCAAATACTAACCTAAAGTATCCTCCCTCTGGCCACTGGCATATGCCCAGTTCACCTTGATTGCCTGACCGTAACTGTGAAAGACAGAAGCCACCATTTGAGAATCAAAATCTAAACTATGTTATGAAGGCAATGAGATTTTAAGGATAAGCTTCCTTACAGTTGTCGTCCATGCAATGTCATGATTGTAAGAGAAGCCTTCCTCTTCTGCACAATCAGCTTTCGGCTCCATGAGCCGTTCTCCCACTTGTTCTTCACATCTGCAACTTCCATAGTAGCAATCAGAGACTTCATTTTCGGGATTCTAGGAATGTCAATCTTGAGACTGTCTCATTTCTATTTGGATTACATTCTATATTCTTTTCCACCTCCCCATTCACTATGGCATTTTAACAAGCATCTAGAGTGCACTCTGCCCACGTCATAGTTGAATGGGTTGCATCCATGCTACCACCCCCCCTGCACATTGTAGAAAATAATCGCCAGCTGTGAGCCACCTAAGAAAATCAAGCCTATCCAACCATCACATGGCCCACACCATAGAAATATTTTTTAAAAAATGCAGTCCAAGAGACAATGTTCCTCTCAGGCATATTATCGAATAGCTTATGGGCATGTACCAAATCCTCACACCTTGCATACATATTTATTAATCCATTCATATATATAATAAAAAAAAGACATTGAAACTGAACATTCTGTAGATGATGTACCGTTCACATGGTTTCAAAGTTCGGTAGCAACCAATGCCCAAGCTTCGATTCTCCGAGCCCACCACGATACCACATCGACTTCATAATGCACAGGACGATCTCATTAGTGCTCGTGATTTTCTCTAGTTTTGCGTTGCTGATTTCTAGAAGGATTGATTCTAGGGCTTTGGTATATTTGATTGGAGGAAGAGAATGCCCTGAATCCAGTGCGTATAGAAGGGAATAGTGGTAAAACCTAGATTTCTAGGGTCTGCAAGCAGGATGCAGAGAGGAGGCGCTGAAGGAAATATTTGAGGATTCGTGAGAGGGAAATATTTGAGGATTCGTGAGGAGAGGTTTTGGGAGAGGAGAGGGTTCGTGAGAGAGAGAGAGAGAGAGAGAGAGAGAGAGAGAGAGAGAGGAGAGGTCCGTAGGTTTTTTATTTTTTATTTTGTTCCCGACTAATCTACTTGGTGGCCGTACGAATGTTTCAAACGGTGGTCACTCAATCCCCACATTTCCTTCCGTGAGGCCCACTTGAATTTTCGATCCAACTCAATCTTAGCCTAATGTTCTAAAATGATCTCTCAAAACAGATGCACGGTGTGGATCTCTCGTAAACATCTTGATGGGCCTGATCTTAATTAAGTGTTTAGAAATGTACTCGATCTCTGTACTCAGGTACGGTTCAAAACCGTTTTGTATTAAAAAGGGCTTAAAACCGTTTCTGAACCAAAACTATAGCCGTTCCTGAACAGTAATTTTGGTGTAGTGGAGTCTACGTCCAGAAGGTGTGTGTATATATATATATATATATAATATAATATATATATATATATATATATATATATATATATATATATATATATATATATATATATATTATAGTATATATATACACTATAATATAATATAATATATATAAGCTATAAGGAGCCCACCGTCCAAACCTCTGGAGGTTCTGGACAGTGCAGATTTCATGCGTACATCGTGGTGGGTCCACACGTGTGGCCCACCTCATCATGGCTATATGAGTATATATTATATTCATATATAAATACACACACACAGGTCTGGACGCTCTGGATGGCGTGGATTTAATCCACAATATTACGGGTGTAGGCCCCACCGTCCTGACTGGGTCCACACGTGTGGCCCACATTGGCCTCGGATCAATCCGATACTTATGCTTTCCTTCGATCAGGCCCATCCAAACGGACTGCCATGTGGGCTTACTCGGTGGATGACATGGATGAAATACTTCATGATGGGCCACACACACACAACATCCATGAAAGAGAGAGAGAAAAATGAGAAGGGGAGGGACCCCGCCACTATTGGGCCCTCCCTAGTACAATGCATACATCAAGATGGGTCCCACCACAAGTGAGCCCTCAAATCATCAAATCAAATAATAAAATCACCCACCTTTGATCTTTTTGGCCTTCTTCCATCAACACATCCTAGAGCTTCGGGGGATGCATTTCAACGGTGGAGATGATCTTTGGGTGGTGGGATTGTGTGGTATGGAGGTGGGCCACACCTAGCTTTCTCCTCTCCCTTAGACGTGGGTTGCTCTCGTGGAGCTTGTGAGAAAAAATGAGAGAGAGATGAGAGAGAGAGAGAGAGAGAGAGAGAGAGGTGATGTGAGTGATGGAGTGATGGGGAGAGGGATGGGTGAAGTGATGGAAAGTTGACTTTCGGGGAGGGGTGGTTGTACTTGGGGATGGGATGTGGTACTTGACATTTGATGTGATTGATTCGATATTTCTCTTGAGATTTGCAATGCACGGCATTTTTCCTTGAACTGAATGCGAGCCCACATCTCCTAGTTTGGGTATCACTTCGGTACGCGAGACGCGACATCGGAACCGCGACGACAGCGCTGTCGTAATGGTACAAGTCTCGGGTCGAGCCGACTCTGGAAAACGGAATACGACTCAAGGTCGCACGCAACTGCCGATTACAGATCGCAAGTAGCCGGAATTCGACTGGGAGGACCACGGAAGCCTACTGAATAGTACGTGCTAGGATATGGGCCTCATAGTGGTTGTTAGTGGAACCTATCCTATGATTTCATGACGTGGGGTTTAGTCCGTAACGATACTTAGGATTGCTACTATGTTGGGTCAATTGTCTAACCGTCAGAACTAAGGGGGTGGCCCGAGTTAGGTTAGCCACCCCAGACTTGTTCGATTGACCCAGGTCGAACACGGACGACCAACAGTAGATGGGCTATACAGGATGCTTGCACCTAATGCCGGTCGACCCGGAGTTCCCCAAGTCGATCAAACTAGCCTAAGAGTCGACTGGCCACTTATGTTTGTGATGTATGACAACAACAAATAGAATCTAGGATACCCCATTCCCATTAAATGAGACTACTTATAACCGTCAGTGGTATGATCCATAAGACTCATGGGTCGGTCATAGTGGTATGGGATACCGTGACTGAGTTGTCAGCCTATGTTGGGGTAATGAGCCTCCCTGTAGTAACCAATGAGCAATAAAAAAGGCTATGAGCCTATTACATCAAACTGGAATGGTGTCACGACCGCCCCACAATTGCGTTTGTGTGACGACTCTCACATCAGTTGTGGGCATCCTCCACATGTCAATGGGGTGCCTAACCCTGTGTGTCCGAGCTACGTCATCCTGGTCATTTATGATCGGTCGGGCCAGTTGGTCGGGCCAGTGTTAGCCCCTCATTGGTTAGGGAGTTGTTGCTTGGGTGATGAACCCAGAAACGGAACAAGGGACAGATAAGGAGCCACTACGACCGCCCCGAGCCTTGTGATCTAGTTGAGACCACAATAAAATGAGGGTACCCTAGCTTCCTAAAAATGTTGGATGAATGGAACTTAATAATTACTTGGCTAACATACGCATCAACCGCATTGCATAAGATAGGATACTGCGATTGGGTGGTGGCACTTTGTAACACCCCGTACTTTCAGTACTCGGGTGTTATCATGAGAATCAAATATAGTATAAACACAACCTGATGTATCTGAATGTTCGGCCTCATCCTAGCTTGAATTGACAGTTGAGAGTAATCTTTGCCCTTTAACCAACCTATCCATCCACTAATTTCCAAGATGGGCCATCATGTCATCCCAAAATCGAATCATACACCGTCGATCTTAGGTCGTAAATCGCGAGATCTGCCGTCCACTACACCTTTGCCGACCCAATGATCAATCCACACCTAAAACCATGCAATCCAGCTGATAAATACTTAGGTAACCGTCTAATCCCACCTAAGATTCCCTTAGGAACCCTAAGTGTCACTAATGACCAAGTTAAAAGTTGATCTGACCATAAATTGATCGTTATCAACCATACACTAGTGCATCCATCCGTTGATTTTTAATATGGACCATCACACTACCAAGTGGACCTACTTTTGGGATTTTAATCTCATTGATAAATAAATCAAGCCATTTATTATCAATGTTCAACTCTATATCATAAGATCCATCGTTCTTAATGGCCTAAAGGTCAAACCACACGATCTAACCATTTAAAGAATGCAAACCCATAGATTGAGCCATACATCGCCAGTTTCGGGACCCAAATCAATATATCCAATGATAATCGAGTCTACATAATTCCATCGGGCAAGCCAGCCATTAGATTACACCATTGGAACTCCTGCTTGTAAATCTAACCGATGGATTTTAGTTTAACAGTCCCTATAACCCTTCAGATAAGCAGTTATCTAGTCTATAAGAAATGTATCGACCCTATAAGTACAAGGTCAGTGGTTAGATTTCCACTTATACAGTCTTAGGGTGTTCAGGACTAGTGAGAAGTGAATATGAAACAATTATGTTGTTGGTTCTCAGGATCCGACCGTTGAAATTAAGGATCAATGGTTGGATCTAAGTTCGATCATTGGATTAAGGCCCCTCATCATTTGCTAATGGGTCCGATCACCCAAAGTAACCATTAGATTTCACTTAGAAGCTTCACTTAACCCTCAAGACCATTGATAATAAATTTGGAATGAAGTTGACCATCAGATTGATAACACTCAAGTATAAATTTCAAATTATGCTAAGTATGACCCACTTGAGTTTTGGATCTGCCCAAATTTTGGACTAATAGCCTACTAGAACCAATGGAGTCAAGCTAATGGAGTGGATCCATCAAAAGGATCATAGTGGGCCCCACATTTGAGTTGGGATTACACAACATGTGTACTCCCGCACCGCACTGAGCACGGTGCTCGGTCAAACTGGGCACTGACCGAGCCCGCTCAAAGAGGAGAAAAGCTCTCTTTCTCTCTTTCGAAAACTTCCTGCCCGCGAGTAGTTTACGGGCAACGTCCATTTTTGGTCCCGAGATGGCCCACCATTGGCCATTGATCAGATGATATGGACCGTCCATCTTAAAGAATGGGAGATTCAGACCGAACCCCCATAGTTTCACACGTGGTATCGCACAAACAGATGCACAATCTTGGGCGCAAGCGATTTGAGTGCAACCAATCTCTTTCTAAAAACAGAAAGTTTCCATTTTTCTTGCCTTTACATGTTGGTGATCTGCGTGAAAGCTTCTCCTAGGATCCTAGCCTTCTGTTTCAATCCATCTCAACCCTCTGTTTTAGGGCTCCCTTAGCTTTTGCTTAAGCTTTTCTCCCACCGCCGCCGAGAGATGAAAGTGAACCTATTCCCATTCGAAAACACTAACGATCGTCCATCTGATGGGTCCCACAGTGTTCAGGGAACCTATCCACGCCGTCCATTTGCCTCTGATCATCGGATCAACCATCCAATGATGACCCGCCATTAATGGCTGGGTCATCTCCTTCGTTGTGTGAAAGAACCCGCCATCATTAAGTGGGCCCCATTCACTGATCTAAGCCAATCACTCGGTGGATCATGACTTTAGAAGACAGATTACATCCATGTAGCCAAGTCCGTGATAAATCAACAACATGAGCCCTCCTTCGAGTTTAAGTCGTTGTGGCTAATCCTGTGGTTAGCAGTCGACGCTTGGGTTTCTTAGTCACCTATAAAAGCTCTCTTTTAGTTAGGGCAGCCCACTGAAATGAAAAAAAAAAAGAAAAATGAAAGAGTGAGAGAGTTGAGTGCCGCTCGCCGCTGCCGCACCGGCTTAAGTCGGACTGACTCATTCCAGGCATTACTGGAAGCAGCAGAGGGAGAGATAAGAAAGGAAAGAGAGTAAGAGAAACAAGGAGTAGGAGAAGGAGAGTGTGACTGTGATGCTGCACCGAGCTGGGCTTAGAAGATATTACTACCGAGCTCGAGCTTGGGTCGAGCCAACAGAGGCTGGGTCGAGGTCTGTTCTTGGGCTGGTCTAGCCATCTTGCTGGACGGTGTAGAGGAAGAGAGAGAGAGAGAGAGAGAGAGAGAGAGAGAGAGAGAAGAAGAAGAAGAAGAAGAAGAAGAAGAGGAAGGAATGCATGGGAGAGAAAGAGAAAATGAGAGGGGCACCGTTTTCTTCTTGCCGCTTTGGCTCGACTCGGTCGAGTTGTGGGGTGTAATTGCTGGTCCTTGAAGCAGTAGAAATGAAGAAAGGAAGGCAAAGAAGGAAGAAAGAAAAGACAAGAGAAAATGAGAGGGAAAGAGGGACTGTGAGAGGGCTGCTGTTGTCGAGACGGGTGGGCTCTACTCGGCTGAGTTTGGGCTGTGTTTTGAATGTGTCTGATCCCACCTAGACACCATTTGTACCAGGCTTCTTGCTGGACATTCCAGCAGTTGGAGCAAGAGGAGGAACAAAGGGAAGAGAAGAAGGAGAAAAAGGAGAGAGAGGGAGTTGGGTTTTTGATGCCTACCGAGTTAATTGTGTTTAGGCCTGATCTAGACATGGGTGGACATTCCAGCAAAAATAAAAGAAAAACAGAAGGAAAGAAAGAAAGAAAGGAGAAGGGAGAGAGACAAACGGAGGTTTGGCCAGGGCTTCTATCGAGTCAAGATCGAGTCGACTCACTGTCCAACCTAGCCCCCATTACTTAGCGGGTCGCAGTTGAATCTGTGCCATGCAAGTTGATCCGGATCTGAGTCGCCAAGTTAAGCTGCTAAGTCGAGGTAAATCGTGACCCATTTTAGTTTTTTTATTACTGAGTTAACTCAGTGGGTTTTCACCGAGTCCATTGTTTATAGATAGTTGATTGCTAGCAATTTCATTAGCATTTTGACCAGGTCGCAGACGCACAAGTAACAAACAGGATTGACTCGATTGGTTTGCATTCATGCTATCTAGTGGGCCACATGCAACTAGGCTACTTGATTAAGGTGAGGACTCACCCTTTGAGCTTCCCACTCAAATTCATCAATCTAGACATAGATGATGATGCCTTGATTTCCCTCATTGAGTTAGTTATCTTACTATATGATTATGTCAATCCGTTGCGAAATTGATTCCTGTGTTAGATAATGAACATATCTCTTTAATTTTGGTAAGCATAAATGATTGATGATAATATGCTATCTTTAGTTGCACACATGTTAATTAATTGTATGATTGTCATTTGCCATCATTTGATGGATTGAATGGAACTTGTCGTGGCCTTACTATCTTGTTGTCCATATTTGACTTACATGGCTTGGATCGCACATTGCCTTATATGGTTTGGATCACACAATGCCTTACATGGCTTGGATCACATATTTGCTTGACGTGGCTTGGATAATTTATTTGCCCTTCGTGGCTTTGATGGAACATTGACACCATTTTATGGTTTGTTGGTTATATTTGCATATCTTGTTGATTTTCAGGTCATTATGCAGAGTTCATTATGATTTTCAGGTGGAGCTGAAGTTCGCTTGTCGATTTTCTAGCCATCTTGCGGAGTTCATACTATTTTCGAATGATGCCGGAGTTCCTATGTTGATTCTCTCTTCATCTTACGGTGTTTAGTCATATAGTGATTTTCAGGTGGAGCTGAAGTTCCCTTGTCGATTTTCTAGCCATCTTGTGGTATTCACAGACGATATGATTTTCGGATGAAGTAGAGGTTTATATGTTGGTTTCCTAGCCATCTTGCGGTGTTCAGTCGTACCATGATTTCGGGGTAGAGCTGAAGTTCGCTTAGCAATTTTGTAGCCATCTTGTGGTGTTCAAGTACGATGTGATTTTCGGGTGGTCTAGGTTAGTATGTTGCTTGTCTCTTCATCTTGCGGTCTTCATTCGTACCATGATTTCCAGGTGGAGCAGGTGTTCGCTTAGCGATTTCCTAATCATCTTGCGGTGTTTACGTACGATTTGATTTCCGGGTGAAGTAGACGTTTGTATGTTGTTCTCTCTTCATCTTGCGGTGTTTAATCGTATTGTGATTTTCAAATGGAACGGGTGTTCGCTTAGCGATTTCCTAACCATCTTGCGGTGTTCATGTACGATATGATTTTCAGGCGAAGTAGAGGTTTAAAGCTTGATTTTCTAATCATTTTATGGAGTTTGTAATGTTGGTTTTTTCACCATCTGGACACATCCCCTTTCATTGCGATTTCTATTACATTTCCTTAATGTTGAGATTATGTTGACTAGCTTATTTCTGAATATATGATTATGATTTTGAATGACGTTGTTTAATATGTCTATTCTCATATATTGCGGTTTATGTTGGATTATGAATGATGAGTGTGTAATCTTAGAGGGTGCTCCTCACTGCGATAGCTATTGATGCTATCAAACCGTAACAGTTGATGCATGTGTAAAGTGAGTCGATGTTGTTCATTAGGTTGTTAGAGCAGATCGAGTAGCTGAGGAGCTAGACGGGGTCCCTGGGCCCATATCGAGCTTCACCATTATATGATAGATTTCTGTTTTTAATTAATGAACTTTGCTATTTGAGAATTGTATAAGTCCTGTATGGGCGCTACATTTGGAATTTTGTGATGATCAGAATAATTTTTTTTATACAGTGCATGGTTTACTTTAGCTTCGTTTGCTATTAACTCTGATTAATGATAAACGGTTTAAATTTACACTGAATTTTATAGGCTAACACTCGGGTTTTTGGAGAATGAGTCATATACTCGGGTTCCAAAAATCGGGGTGTTACACACTTGTGAGGAAGTGTTGACATATGCAAAATAGGTGTTGAAGTTGAGGGAGTGATGGTTGGAAATGACATGCTGTAACGTCCTAAATTTTTTGCCAACTTGGAATTAGACGTCCTTGGGCAATGGGTCTATCATAACACCTTATCGACTTCTCAAAACTCAATCCCAAAGTCTCAAATCCCCTTTCCACCCATCTCCTTCAAAAATTTCACCTTCCACCACCCTATTCTTCAAATCTTTCTAGGTAATTTCATATTAGACACAAATCCTAAATGATGAAGAACAATAATTAAACTAAAATTTACTATAAATAGTAAAAATACAAATAAAATAGACTTTAGACCATTAACCTGATGGAATCTTAGGAAATAACCAGGTCATTTGGATAGCTTAGCTTCTCCTATCCCAAAATCATATATTGTACGTCGAATAACTTATTCCGATTTGCAAGATGCGCTCGTTTCAAAAATTGAGTGGCAGAACCACCATCAGGACCACCAGAGGGGCGCGGCGCCACCATCGGTGCACTGAATTTCGGTAGACCCTCGCTGAAATTTTCTGTATTTTCATGCCGACTTCAAAAAGTCATATCTCTCTCAAAATAACTCAGATTTAGGTGATTCAAAAGCCAGATTGAAACTTGACAAGTTAAATTTCATATAAAAATAAGAAAAAATAAAATAAAAATTTTTATAGAGTTAAATCTAGGTTGATGTGACAACTATCTAAAAATTATTAGTTCGGACAACTGCTACTTCCAGAATTTTTTAAAATTTTCTTGGACAAAAAATTTAATGAAATTTGGTGGAGATAAATTAGACTTGATGATGAACTACTATAAAAAATAATTAAAATAATATACTAACTAAAAGTACCAAAAAAATATAGAACCACCCGAGGACCGCATCCTGTAGTATAATTTAGGCAAAATTTAGTTAAGTACTAAACTAAATAATTGGTGGATTTAGATCGAACCACCATCTTCACAAATGAGAAGACTTAAAATCATGAGTATCACTGACTTAATGTCATCTTAAGACCTAGGAGAAATCCCAAGAGCCTGTCGCTCTCGGGAGTTCATTGAAACCCGTATCGGACCTAAACCACGCGTCGAGAATCCGATGACCGCGAAACTATAAGATTATGTCCGTCCTACTGGGCTTGACAACCATCGCGGAAATCGAGCCCAGATAGTATCCAGAAATGTACAACTTGATGCCTAAGTGAAGTGTGTGAAGAACGCAAATATCTTTAGAAAATATATTGAAACTTAAGTGAATTGGGCCATTCGCTAACGCACGAAATTGAGGATTTCAGATCGTCAGTTTCTGACCAAACTTCACTCATGGAAAAAAAAAATTTCTCTGCATATATCTGTATAACTGTGGCCTCGATCGAGCAAGTTCGACTGCTGATCTTGAAAGTGCCCTGGTTTGTTAATTAACATGAGTGTTGATTCAGCAAGACAAAAAAGCCCCATAGGAAGATTGATCAAGCGTCTGCCTCAACTGGACGTGTGCCCGAACTCGTCACAGGTAAAGCTTAGCCTCACATCCCATATCCCAAAACACCAGGTAATTAAAACCCTCAAAATTGAATAGAACGTCCTAAAGCTTTTTCAAATAGAACAGAAAAATCATTAAGTTTTCTACCTTTGTCGATTTATTGATATATTGATCAATGAAATCGAACCCTGTTATCGATGTCCTCGAAGCTCACTTGATATTATCGAAATGAGGACTTATGATGTCCAACAACCACAAAGATCTCTGGATTGAATTATCAATGAATTGATGGTCTGCTCGATATCATCGAAGTTTAATCTCGAGTCGATCGAGTCGACTCGATAAAATTGACATCTGGTTAGTTGTGTCTAAAAAGCTACTAAGGTAAATCATATGATTCTCGATATTTCGAAGGACTCCTCGATATCTTCGGAATTCAAATATCGATGATATCGGTAGACCTTCAATGATATAGGATGAGGACACAAATCTATCCAGTAAGTTTTCAGGTTGTCTTTTCTTGGATCGATGGTCACTTGATAAAATCGATATTCAAATATCATTCATATCAAGACCAGGTTGATGTCATCGAAATAAGACAAAAACTGTCCAACAATCCTATAGGAAAATTCCTTGGAATTATCGATGAATCGACACTGTTATCGATATCATCGATATTCAAATTCCGATGATATCAAGTGATGATCGATCATATCCCATACCTGAAATATTTCAAAGGCAAGTGCTCTCACATTTTCAAATGTCGAGGAATCGAACCTCGTGTCGTTGAAATCGGAGTTTGAAATCTGATGACACTGACGCATGTTCGATTTCCTCGACCAGTTAGCAAAAAGTTTCAAAAGTGTTTGACAGTTGAGTTCATATTATCGAGCGGCCAGTCAATGCTATCGAGAGTATATGCTCGATGATATCGACCCTGCTCGATGATATCGAACTCTGTCAAAATTTTTACCATTTTATATCCATTGGAACCTTTTGCCTATTTAATGAAAGCTTGCCCTTGGTTGTTAGTAGAGAAAAATAGAGAGTGCTTTTGTGTGTTTAACCCCAGATCTTATACCTTAAGCCTTTTGTCTCATGGAAGTTCATCCTCCAATCCATCCTCATCATTGACATTCAATAGAGTGGATTGGGTGGATTGGGGAATGAACTTCCGCATTCAAGGATCTTACAACTACCATCTTAATGACAAATCATTAAGCTGGATGCCTTGAATGCATAGATGATTGGAATCACTCTGTCTCCTTTATAGGAAAATTTTAATAGAATAGAATTCTATCATAACCTTGACCCAACCCATCGCCTTATCTTAGTACATCATCTGAGTTGCGGTTCAAGGGAGCTGAAGATTCTTCGTCATTAAAGGATAAGATCTTCATCAATGTGTTGAATGGGCTCATCTACTTATCTGTAAGTCATTAGAGTTCAGAGGACCCTTGTGATCATTCCTTCTGTAGGATTGGGTCTAAGGTGTTTCTCACCCCTTTCAAGTCCTCATAGGAGGCCTCTGATAGGAGTGTACGTGGGGATGCTTTGTGTTGACCCTTGCTCTGTGGAGAGCATAAACTCTTAGGTCCTTATGTAGGTCTTTAACCTGTGTGGTCTAAAACATGGGTGTTGTGTGTTGACCCTTGCTCATGGGAGCATAAACTGGTGAGGTTCCTTGTGTGGATCCTTGGCCTGTGTGACCTAAAACTCAGGTGCTGTGTACTAATCCTTGCTCATGGGAGCATAAACTTGTGTCGTGTAGACACGTTAGAGTCAGCCTAGAGTAGGTTGTACTGGTTTGAGGTGAACCTGATTTGAAACCTCCGGTTTGAGGTGATCCTGTTGTGAAACCTCCGTTAGTGAGATCTGGTACACTCAAGGGTTGAGTGCGTCTGCCGGAAGTGGAGTAGACAAGTAGTCGAACCACTATAAAAATAAATGTGTTTGAGATTGCTATTTTCTTCTACCGCTTGTGTGATTTCCTTAAATGTTTTCATATCTGATTATCTGAGATCACACCTCACACACAGTCACGTTCATCATAAACTATGACTTACATCTTGTTTACCTTTTAAATAGTTTTATGACTGTATCCTCTATTTGGCTTGGAAGCCATAAGAGTTACTTTGAAGAAATCCAGATACATGCATATTTTCTCAGGATAAGATTGATAAGATTTTAAAATATCATAAAATATGAAAAAGTCATATTCACCCCCCTGTAAGACATATTGGCATATACCCACTTCAACTAAAGAGCTCATTACCATAATTTTAATTGGTATCAGAGCGGGTCTCTCTTAAGGGCTTCACCGCCTAGAGAGTGATCTTGACTGAAGTTGGTAATATGGCCAAAGGAGAGGGCTCATCGGTAACTAGACCTCCAGTATTTGATGGATCAAATTATGCGTACTGGAAGGCTATGATGCATTACTTTCTGAGATCTTTGGATCATGATGTTTGATATATTGTTGAAAATGGATATGTGCCACCAACCGAGCAAATAATACTTGAAAATGACACAACTATCACCAAACCAAAAGCCAAAGAAATGTGGACAACATCCGATAAAGAAAAACAAACCTCTGAGGTAAAGCCATAAATGTTATCTACTGTGCAATGTCCCAAGAAGTCTTCAATCAAATCAGTATGTGTGGAACAACCAAAGAAGCATGGGACTTGTTGGAAACAACCCATGAGGGAACAAGCACAGTGAAGAGATCCAAACTACAACTCCTAACATCACAGTTTGAAAGTCTTAGAATGGAAGAGCATGAGACCTTCATGGAGTTTTTCACAAAACTGAATATCATTTGCAACTCCATGGGTGGATTAGGAGAAAAAGTTCCGGTCCCAAAAATCTGTAGAAAAATTCTGAGATCATTACTGGAATGGCTTAATCCCAAAGTAACAACCATTGAAGAGTGTAGAAACATAGATGAAATGAAAGTAGAAGAACTAGTAGGTTCCTTACAAACATTTGAACTACACTTCAAACAAACCCCTAAATCCAAAACTACTGTCCTCAAAACCTCAAAGAATTCAACAAATGAGGACATTGAAAGTGAAAGAGAAAATAAAGATAAGGAAGTGGCCTTGTTGGCACAACGGTTCAGAAAATTCTTTCATAAAAATCGTGGTCATCCATTTAAAGGAAGACAGGTGGATAACAAACATTCTACATATAAAAGTGGTAAAAAATCCAAGGAACCTCAGTGCTATACCTGTCGGAAGTTTGGACACCTGTCCACCGAATGCCCAAATAGGAAAACCAAAGGAAAAGTGATGGCAACCACATGGGATGACACGGAAGAGTTAAACTCAGAATGTAGTGACTCAGAGAGAGATGGAGACCAGAAATCTCTGAAAATTCTTATGGACTCTACTGCCTCAAACATTCCCATCGAAACAGAGAACGCTGAAGAACCGCAGGCCACTGAATCATTTCCATTAAATAACGAGGAAATTGAAAAAGAAAAAGAAGGTAAGGATAAACTGCAGGATGCTTACAATCAACTCTACATTCATAGCATCAATATCCTTAAAAGACTTGGAATAACTGAAAATAAAAATAAATTGCTACAAAAAGATCTAGATAAAACATTGGAAATCAATACACACCAATTAATGATCTACAACAATACCACTCAGAAAATGATGGGCTCAAAAGAATCAATATTTTCCTCAAATCTGAGTCTGAGAAACTAAGCAAACAGAATGAACTATTAAAAGATAAAAACATGCATCTTTAAAATGAAAATCACACACTCCTGTTTGATTTAGAGAAATCCAAAAAGTCTGTTGAACTACACTATAAATTTTTCTAGAGTGGTGAGAAATTAGAAAAACTGTTAGGGATGGGAAGACAAGGAAAAGACAAGAGTGGCTTAGGATATGATAAGTTTAAAATAAAATTTGCAAATACAGCATCAATAGTTGAAAATTTTGCTACTTCAGGAAGTAAAACTAAGATTACTCCTGTTTGTCATTCGTGTGGTGATTCTGGTCATTATAAGTTTGAATGCGTATTTCCTGGGAGGACACAACTCAACTATGGTCAAAAGCATGCAGGTAAACTCAGACCAACTAGAAAACAAGATGTCAGGTGTCCACCTAAGAAAATGGATAGAGGAAATACACATCCATCACCACCCAGAATGACTGACAGAATGAAGGATTTATTGAATCAAGTGGCTGAATTAAACAAGAAACTAATGAATTTGTGAGACAAGGAAACACGATTCAGTTGTCCAACTTGATTAAAGAAACTAAAACTACCATAATTCCTGTCACAAAATGGGTAGTGAAAGAAAAGAAAAATTGTCTTGTTACTCACTCAAATCATATAACAGGCAATGATGCTAAGTGGTACCTGGATAGCGGATGCTCAAGACATGTCACGAGTGACAAATCCCTTCTCTCAAACTATGCAGATTTTAATGATGGGATAGTCACTTATGGAGACGGAAGCACTGCTAAGGTAATGGGACAGGGAATTATCAAAGGTATAAATACGCTCAAATATGAGAATGCCTTTTACATAAAAGGATTGACGCATAATCTTCTGAGCATTTCTCAAATATGTGACAATGAGCATGTGGTTACATTCAACATGCAGGAATGTAAGATCCTAAACCTATCAGGTAAACCAGTGATGAAGGGTTATCGCATAAATAACCACTATTATGTCATTAAAGGCAAAGGAAGGGCTGATCCATATGCCTAGAAACATTTGAGCATGGAAAAACATGTCCAGGTCATGCATCTAGATCTGGATAGTTGTTGAAAAGAAGCAATTTTGATGAACTTTTAATGATATATCAGAGGTCCCTCAGCTCAATCTTTTTGTATATAAACATCATGATGTTTATAATTTTGAATTGTACAATGCTTGTACAAATTTTGATACGTATGCTGTTTGATATAAAGATATACTATATTATACATGGAAGATTGTCGAAATGCTGAAAAATGATAGATATACATCTTCGATATGTCTGTCGATAAATCGTGTAGACTCTTGATTAAATCGATTAAGAATCGATCTCATCGACGCCTCTTTGGAATTAGAAGAGTCACATGATCGAGAATGTTATCGAAGACAGTTTCGAGAACATCGAATGGGGTCTATCGATATCATCAAAACCATGTTCGATGATATCGAAGTGTTCCACCCGATAAAAGGTGGTCGTGCGGGAAAAATTGCATTTCACTTCTAAAAGTTATTTTTTTCTCTCCCTGCTCGTCTCTCTCAGCCAGTCTACATGAAGCTTCATTGGAGAGTCCTAGAAGATCATTCAAAACTGGTGATACCCTTTCCATATCATCCTTTCCTCAAGATTCCATCTTGTGCTTTTTGGGTATTTCTAGATTTTGAGAGAAGTTTTATCCGTTAAACCCCAATCTCTCTCTGTGAGTACCGGTAAGTGGGTAAGGACAAGGGCAAAATATCTGGACCTGGAGAATCTTTGAGATCCTCTAAACAAAAGGTCCTTGCTCTAAAGGAAAGGGAGAGGGCGCTTGAACATGGGACTCCTACTCGCCAGTGAATAAGACAGACATTTCGTGGCGGGTCCCAATCTGAAGCACCGGCCCCTCCTCCTGCCAGGGTGAATCCGGCGCTAGCTAAATACACTAGAAGAAAGCTAGTTCATGAAAGGAGGATAGATAGGAAGTGTCTAAAACCATACAATCTGAAACCCCTGTTAGCCGCGATTGACTAGCTGCCTCTCCTCGACTTTAGCGGTCTGTGTCACTATGAATGTACTTACAACTTCTTTGCCTCCAGTCACTCTCCGGTGGTTGAACCTCCGTCCATCACTGTTTTTGTTAATGGTGACGATGTAGAAATTACTCCTGCATCTGTTGCAAACATCCTTGGCCTTACTCTGTCACCCGTTGGTCTCCCTAACATGGACCTTGAGAATGTTGAAACCCGATCCATGGTTAGAAATTTCTTTGTCATGGTCGTGATATTCCCTGGCATCAAGGCAATGCGCTGAAAGCAAAATTCATGGAACCGAGGTATCGTATTCTACATGGCATCTTTGCCTCTAACATATATCTTCAGAGTATGAATCGTGCTGACCTTACTGGCTTCATGACCTTGGTAGTATATTCTGTAGCAACTGGGATCAAAATCTACCTTCCTACCTTGATTGTTCATCAGTTAGTGTATGCGATTCATACCTCTCGAGATGTTCATTTGCCCTATCCTTGGATTATTCACATAGTGTAATACAATCAGTCTTCCGGTAATAAACGATCCGGAACTTCCTCTTCAACACTTCAATAAGAACAACATCAGAAAAATGGATTTGAAGTTCCATCGCTTTCCTAAAGACCGACCTAAGGAAGGGATTCACGAAGAAGGAGAATGTAGTGAAGGGGCTACTCAAGCCGAAGGTGCTGGAATGGCCGAAGGTGACCCTCTCGCATCTCAACAAGCTCCTTCCCCATCCAACCTGGCGCATGCAAAAAGGTTCAAGCTACATCAGGATCGGATCAGAGCGACACTGCGAGAAGTCACTCAGCTGAAGGAGTCAATGAATGCCAGGTTCACTGTCTTGGAACGTTTGGTGAACGGGGTACAGCAATCGGTGCAGCAATTGGTGGATTTAATCACCTGCAGACGCGATGATACCGCACTGTCTTCCTCCGCCCCTCCACCATAGTATAGACACTCTGAGTGCCGTCACATACACCCTATTCTCATCTCAGCGTATGGGCATGAGTATCTTTTTGAATGCCCTACGATCATTTGAGTGTATGTGATGGATTACTAACTTGCAAAGTCTGACAAGTTTTTTTTTTGGTATTTATATGCCCATGGATGGGCTAGATATATATATTTTTTTTGGTTTAGGATGGATGTTACACTATTGCCAACCTTGGGCAGTACATATTTTGGATATTTTGTTTCATAGATGGTTATAATTCATTTTTGCTTACTACCATATTTCTCTGGGTTGCTTTAAATGATGTTTACCCCTGTTTCCATGTTTTATCTGGTTTATATCATCTGAGAATGCCCCCCTCCTGCATATTCCTTAACTGATTTGTGATGCTTGATCCTTATATCCATATTATTAGTGTCTGTTAAAATCACTGATCTCCTTTGACTTAATATGCATACATGCTTTCTACAAAGAGATGTTCTTTTACATCTATCTATTCTTCTTATGCTCTCTGTGTTTTGGTTCTCTCATATGCTTCAACTTCAGTCAATATCCACTGTTATATTTCCCTTTGCCAATGACTGACAAAAAGGGGGAGAACAAATCCACACCTCGAAGGAAAAGTGTGTGTATCTTCTTGTGTTTGTGAATGATGATACAGGTGATAGGGGGAGCAGACAGGTGTTAGAAGGAACAACAACAAGAAGACAGGGGGAGATTGCTGTTGAGGGGGAGTAGTTACTGAATGAAATGGTCATCTGTGTGTGTGTGAACTAGATAGCATTGCAAAATTGTGTAAAGTTCATATACACACAATTTAGGGTGTTTATCTAGAAGTTGTTCTAGGGTGTTTTGGTGTTTTGTCATGTAATTGACAAAGGAGGAAATTGAAAGTGTCCTGGTTTGTCAATTAGCATGAGTGTTGAGTCAGCAAGACAAAGGAGCCCCATAGGAAGATTGATCAAGCGTTTGCTTCAACTGGATGTGTGCCCGAACTCATCACAGGTAAAAATTAGCCTCACATCCCATGTCCCAAAACACCAGGTAATTAAAACCCTCAAAATTGAATAGAACATCCTAAAACTTTTTCAAACAGAACAGAAAAATCATTAAGTTTTCTACCTTTGTCGATTTATCGATACATGGCTCGATGAAATCGAACCCTGTTATCGATGTCCTCGAAGCTCACTCGATATTATCAAAATGAGAACTTATGATGTCCAGTAACCACAAAGATCTCTGGACTGAATTATCGATGAATCGATGGACCGCTCGATATCATCGAAGTTTGAATCTCGAGTCTATCGAGTCGACTCGATAAAATCGATATCTGGTCAGTTTTGTCCAAAAAGCTACTAAGGCAAATCATGTGATTCTCGATATATCGAAGGACTCCTCGATATCTTCGGAATTCAAATATCGATGATATCGGTAGACCTTCGATGATATAGGATGAGGACACAAATCTATCCAGCAAGTTTTCAGGTTGTCTTTTCTTGGATCGATGGTCATTCGATAAAATCAATATTCAAATATCGATCATATCGAGACCAAGTTGATGTCATCGAAATAGGATAAAAACTGTCCAGCAAGCCTATAGGAAAATTCCTTGGAATTATCGATGAATCGACACTGTCATCGATATTATCGATATTCAAATTCCGATGATATCGAGTGATGATCGATCATATCCCATACCTGAAATATTTCAAAGGCAAGCGCTCTCACATTTTCAAATGTCGAGGAATCGAACCTCGTGTCGATGAAATCGGAGTTTGAAATCCAATGACAACAACACATGTTCAATTTCCTCAACCAGTTAGCAAAAAGTTTCAAAAGTTTTTGACAGTTGAGTTCGTATCATCGAGTGGCCAGTCGATGCTATCGAGAGTATACGCTCGATGATATCGACCCTGCTCAATGATATCGACCCTGCTCGATGATATCGAACTTTGTCAAAAATTTTACCATTTTATATATGTTGGAACCTTTTCCCTATTTAATGAGAGCTTGCCCTTGGTTGTTGGTAGAGAAAAATAGAGAGTGCTTTTGTGTGTTTAACTCCAAATCTTATACCTTAAGCCTTTTGTCTCATGGAAGTTCATCCTCCAATCCACCCTCATCATTGACATTCAATAGAGTGGATTGGGGAATGAACTTTCGCATTCAAGGATCCTACAACTACCATCTTAATGGCAAATCATTAAGCTGGGATGCCTTGAATGCATAGATGATTGGAATCACTGTCTCCTTCATAAGAAAAATTTAATAAAGTAGAATTCCATCATAACCTTGACCCAACCCGTCGCCTTATCTCGGTACATCATCTGAGTTGCGGTTCAAGGGAGCTGAAGATTCTTCGTCATCAAAGGAGGAGATCTTCAACAATGTACTGAATGGGGCTCATCTACTTATTTGTAAGTCATTAGATTTCAGAGGACCCTTGTGATCATTCCTTCTGTAAGATTGGGTCTAAGGTGTTTCTCACCCCTTTCAAGTCCTCATAGGAGGCCTCCGACGGGAGTGTACGTGGGGGTGCTTTGTGTTGACCCTTGTTCTATGGAGAGCATTAACTCTTAGGTCCTTGTGTAGGTCCTTAACCTGTGTGGTCTAAAACTTGGGTGCTGTGTTGACCCTTGCTCATGGGAGCATAAACTGGTGAGATTCCTTATGTGGATCCTTGGCCAGTGTGGCTTAAAACTCGGGTGCTGTGTCGTGTAGATACGTTAGAGTCAGCCTAGAGTAGGTTGTACTGGTTTGAGGTGAACCTGATTTGAAACCTCCAGTTTGAGGTGAACCTGTTGTGAAACCTCCGTTAGTGAGATCCGGTACACTTAAGGGTTGAGTGCGTCTGCCGGAAGTGGAGTAGACAAGTAGTCGAACCACTATATAAATAATTGTGTTTGAAATGGTTATTGTCTTCTACTGCTTGTGTGATTTCCTTAAATGTTTTCATATCTGATTATCTGAGATCACACCTCACACACAGTCACGTCCACATAAATTATGATTTGCATCTTGTTTACCTTTTAAATAGTTTTATGATTGGATCCTCTATTTAGCTTGAAAGCCATTAGAGTTACTTTAAAGAAATCCTGATACATGCATATTTTCTCAGGATAAGATTGATAGGATTTTAAAATTGAAAAGGCCAAGCTATATGTCCTAGAGGGGGGGTGAATAGGACTATGCCAAATTTAAAATAAAATCAGCGGAAATAGGGTAAACCAATATCCTTACAATTATGAATCAATTCACAATGCTAAATTTAAATCACCTTGATAATTAAGTATTGAGAGATTGATACAAATTCAGTTCTAAGGACAACCTTACACCATAATAAACAAGGGCTTATGGTAGGACAACCTTATTTCTAGAACATCTTTTGGATCAAGGACTCAATTTTAATAGAAGTAAATAAAATAGCAAGGAATTGAAATTAAATGCAGAAGTATAGATCCAAATTATTACAACAATCCCCACACTTGCTTGAAATGTAAATAGTTACAACATTCACATCCACTTGTACATTCCACGCAATTGAATGATAAAAGATATGAAAATTAAGCAAGCATTCAATCCACAAGACAAAGAGTTATAGTGGTTCGCCTGTGTGTACACCAACTGTCTTTCAACAGTCACACAGAAAGCTACTCCACTCCTAATATCCTCACACAGGGGATATTAGCGTTCACTATCAAATAGGTTTTCACAGGTTCACCAAAAACCTTTACAATTGTGTCTTTTTCACTTGGGCTTACACAATTCAAAAACCCCTCTTTTCTGAGTTTTCTGGTTCTCCTCAGATAACCAATACAATGAGATTTTTTTCTGGTTCAACCTCAAACAAAACCAATACAATGAGATTTTTCTGGCTTAACCTCAAACAAAACCAAAAGTAAATAAATTTTACAGAATTGTAAAATAAGTGGATTTCTCCTTTTCGTAGCAGCTCGGTAGAACCAATCGGAGTAGATGATTGAATGTCAAAGTTCAATTTCCAATACTCACATTCATAAGGTTCTAAATTCTAATAGATTTTAGATTTAACTTGTTGGGCGTAGCTATATTTGATTTTGATTCCAAGAAGAAGGAATAAGATAATTCCTCTTTTCAAATAAGATTGGAATATAGAAACAAAATCAAATTAAATAAGCTAGCAAAAAGGAATATTAAATAAGCACAATGTAGCTTAAAATAAACACAGACTTATCTCAGAGTGATCACTTGAAAATTCTTGAATTGAATCGAGTTGAAGTATAAAAACTCTGAATTTCGTGTTCAATTTATAGAAGCAAAAATTGCTCCTACGACTGGTCTTAGAAACCTTCGACTGGTCGTAGCTCTAACAGATATTTGAAATATTGAGCGCGATCTTTGAAAGTCATTCCACGACTGGTCGTGAGAAGCCTATGACTGGTCGTGGGTCACCTACGACTGGTCGTAGATCTCTACGACTGGTCGTAGGACCATAGATTACGTTGCTAGACTTTGAGTCGTAGCTCCACGACTGGTCGTGGACGAGTCGAAGCCACACCTACGACCGGTCGAAGGACCTCCAGGACTGGTCGTGGGCGTACCAAAAAATTCCAAAAAATCTTCAATAACTTAGGACTGGTCGTGGAATTTCTTGGACTAGTCGAACCAATGCTAGGACTGGTCGAACAAGAGCTAGGACTGGTCGTGGAATAGACCAACCTTATATAAAATAAACATTTGATTTATGTATCCAAAGTGACCTACTTAAAGGGTCAACCTAAGGTCATTCAAACCTGAACCATGTCGTATTGAACTTCAACCATTCAACGAATGTAGATTTATTTGAACCATATCAGGCTTGAGATCTTGAACTTGTTGTAGCTTTAAACTTGAGATCTTCATCAGCATAAAAACTACTTCATGTGTTGCTTATTAGTCTTGAAGTCATTTCTTGAGTTGTTTCTTAAGACTTGAACTTCAACATTGTAGCTTCTTGAGACTTCAACATTGTAACTTCTTGAACTTCAATAATGTAGCTTCTTGAACTTCAATAATGTCATGAAGTGTTTATGCAGTGTCTTGAATACATATAAATCACCATACAAGCACAAGACACAGATAGATGTTTTGACACATCAAAATTTGACAACCAAAGGAGCATGAGACTATAGCACTTACAAAAATATCATAAAATATGAAAAAGTCCTATTCACCCCCCTCTAGGACATATTGGCACTTCAACTAAAGCGGTCATTACCACAATTTCAGATCTGACGGAGGTCCTCCACAGTCGATCGACTTATCAGATCGTACCGAAATCACATCCTGGCATAGATCCATTGTTAGAGAACTTACCCTATGACATAGGTGAGTAGTGAACCTCCCTATGAGCCCCGTTTATCAGAAACAGTCGCCCTTTGGTTATAACCTAACTATACTAGGGCCCTGACACCATTTGCATCATTTTTGGGCCTATATATAGCCCTTATAACACCCCACCTCTCTCATATACGAATTTTCTAAAAACCCTAAGGGAGAGAGAAAGAAAAGAAGAGAAAAGAGGAAAGAGTGTGGAAGGCTTTTGAGAGATCGTTGCAGTGATTCTCTCCCACTACTCCACGTACTGATTCACCTCCCCATTTCACTACACGATCCGCTTCGGCTACGATTTTGGGTAAGAAAACCTAACCCTAAATCTTGTTATAGAGATCAGGCTGATTGTTTGTTAATCTAGCTAACCGTTTACTTTATTTAGGTGCTCGATGTTCTGTATTTGGGAATGTAGAATTCGAACTGAGTCTGAATCGAGTATTCTGACGAAAGGTGCAGACTATAAACGTTTAGGTTATGGTTTTTAATACTTTCAATGTTAGGTAATGATTTATGTCTGACTTGATTGCTGCCATATTATCTTAGATACATCGATTTCGATATAATATACATGTATGAACTATGTAGAAGAAAAGATGCATCTCACGTGTTTGTTGAAATGTTTAAATGAACATGTAAATATGATTTGTGCTTGCCATGATTACTAATCTAGGATTCATCATTGTCATATGTATACTGACTTCCTTGTGTAAGGAATTGCCAAAATATATAGTGTAACTAACCTAGTCTATGTATTTGGTGAAGTGTAGCCTAAGTGTTTGATAAATTGTCTGAATGAGATATTGTTGATGATTTGTATTTATTAAGAGTATTAAGATAAGATTATCAGTTACCTTATTCATATGTATAATTTCCTTCATATAATCTTATTTGTGTCTATGCGATTTATGGATAAAATGCAAGTGTTAGGTTATATGATCAATGTGTTTGATGAAATGCTCAAATGAAGAATTTATTTGGATTGTTTGTTAAATGCTGACATGATTATCACATGTGTCTACCTATTACATCTGAGTAAGATTGGGGCTACAACGTAGTCCAGGCAATCGATAACAGTCCTTGTTCAGCTAGTCGAATTAGTCTCGCCACATTGGGTAACTCGATGAATCTAGGTCGCACGACGATTGTCGACAGTGGTTAGGCCACGAGGGGTGCTTATGCATTCAATGTTGATTAAGTCAGCGTGTGCCCATACCAATCGAACTTGCCTAACGAACCGATTGGCCTATTTTGTGTTTACCATGTATGAATATCATTACTTGAATCTAAGGTACCCCTTCCAATGTAAAGACCCACTTTAACCATGGTACCACGATCTGCTAAGACTCATGAGCCGGGCATGGTGGTATGGGCTATCGTGTTCCAGCTGTCAACCTACGCTGGGGTGACGAGCCTCCCCGTAGTGACCAGTGAGCAACCAAGACTCATGAGCTGGGCATGGTGGTATGGGACACCGTGTCCGAGCTGTCGGCCTACGCTGAGGTGATGAGCTTCCTCGTAGTGACCGCGAGTATAAACTTTGAATTTGCCTATCGATTGCTTTTCATTATGAGTGATGCCCTACAACTTGCCTATCGTATGTGGTTAACTAGGATTGACGACCCTAGATGGATCCTTCAGTTTGGGTTAATGATATAAAAGGAGGTACCTTAGCTTCCCGAACCTGCTGTATGAATAAGCTTAATTAAGTACTCAACTAACACGGTTATGCATCACATTACATTAGCTAGGATGTGCTTTTGGCGAGGAAGGTGCGCTTTAGGGAGTGTTGACATACACGAAATTGGTTGTCGGAGTCGCTTGTGAGGAAGCTTTGTGTGAGGGCATACATCATTACTTGCACTCCATTCCTGCATTAACAAGAGTAATTAGGAAGTGATTATTGTATTGCTTTATCATTACTATTTGATGGACTTGATAACATGTTAACCTTTGCCTTATAGTACCATTGAGTTGATCACTCACTTTCACCCTGGGATGGTGTTTTAAAACACCAACCAGACCCTGATTTAGATGCAGGTGTTGACGAAACCTATGCAGCAGAGCAGGACTTCATGGATGAGGAGGGAGAGTTCTCCTATTTCTAGCTCTCAGGTGGGTCTATGTAGACCTCGTGCTGATTCGACGGGAACATGGGATACTTGGCTTAGTTGGACATCTTACATTCTCACATTTTGTATATTTTAAAATAATACATGTATATATTCAGCCCGGTTACATACTCATACTCTGGAGGTTGTGAAACACTTACCTGTTCGAATATATATGTTTCAGTCTTTTGCTTGCTTAAATTAATTATATCCGGAGTATGATATATTGTTTTAGTATAATCTCACTCATGTTTAACTCATCAATATGGACGAAATCTGAACATTATTATTCATGTTGCATAAGTGATGTACTGGATCTCGGGAGTAGAGCTTTACTCGACCCTCGAAATTCAGGGCGTTACACATGCATCATGTCATAATTTCATACATGCATTTAATTAGATTACTTATGAAGTGATTGATTTATTGTTTTATCATTACCTGCGCCGATTGGGTTGATAACATGTGTAACTTAGAACTAATCGAACCACCGAGTTAGCTACTCACTCCCACCTGGGACAGTGTTTTAAAACACCAATAAGGCATTATTTTTTATGCAGGTTCTATCGAGGCCTCCGGCAAGTAGGCTTGGATTGGATTGTACTTTCGTTGTGATGTATTGGGAGTGTCGGGTGAAACTGGAAGACCATTTATTTAATTTTATGCTTATATATGTTGGAATCCAAGATTGGGTTTACTCCATATGTTGATTTTGTTATCTATTCATTGCGGCTTGTATAATCCACATTTTGGGCAATCACCACTATTAAAATTGTATTTTTTACTATTAGCCCTAGTTATAGATTTTTCATTATCTCTACCTGGCTTTGCATCCGTTAAGTTGAATTACATTACTCTGATTATTTGTGTGTGGAATGAATGTGAATCTAAATGAGGTCACATGTGCATTTTCATTTGGTTCACACCTGGAAACTCGGGACCGGGGTCTCTGTACTCGGGTGTTGATTTTTGGAGTGTGACACAAAGTGATAGTAATGCACTATGAAAGCAAAAAATTACAAGAGATAGAGATTACGATTTGAACAAGCCTTAAATCTCCCCAAGTCATGCCCTTAAATCCCTATAATGAATTAGAAAGCCCACTTCTTACTCCCAAATCCTGATTATATATATATATATAGAGAGAGAGAGAGAGAGAGAGAGAGAAAGAGAGAGAGAGAGAGAGAGAGAGAGAGAAATGCTCACCTACGCACCGGTTCGCGCATCATTACATGCAAACCTTGATGTAAACCGTAGGGTATGACGTATGGTTTAGATTACATGCGATTTTGAGTTTTAGAGTGAGTTTCGGTCATGCGCATGTCACGGAGAGAGACAATCTCTTACTCACGCAAAGGTGGGTTTCCTACGGAAGCCTTTCACAGGAAGTTACTATGCTGGGATGCTAGGTGGGGCCACCATGATGCTTGTGAGAAATCCAACCCGTCCATCTGTTTTGAAGATTGTTTTAGTGCATTAGACCAAAACTGGAGTGGATCCAAATCTTTAATGTGTTGCATAAGAGGAAATAATGGATTCATTGACTACCATTGAAACATTTATTTGGCCATAAAAGCTACTTATCAGTCTAAGTCTTTTTGTGATTTTCCTTCATCCCATTAGGAATGATCGTATAAATAGTTTGGATGACATATAAACATTAAGGTGGAGCCCAGGAAGGTTCCAATGGTAATAAAGTCTTTCCCCAATTTTTCATCTTGTATGGCCCACTCGAGTTTTGAATTTGCCCCATTTTTTGTCGTATGCCCTAAGATAATCTCGCAAAATAGATAAACGGGGTGGATTTCTCACAAACATCACGATTGGCCCCAAATATCATCCTAGCATGCCTATTTCGTGCGATAGACTTCTGAAAAAAATTCGCTATAAATAGAAACAGATTAGCTACACCCCTACCAATAGCCAATGGCTAATGGTCGGTGCTATGTGGACCCCAAATGGTATATGTGTCTCATCCATGTCATCCATCTAGTTTTTTAAGATAATTTTATGGTATGAACCCAAAACTGAAGTAGATCAAAATATCAAGTGGGCCACACAGTGTTGATTGAACTCTCACCATTAAAAACTTCTTAGGGCTATAAAAGTTTTGGATCAAGCTAATATTTGTTTTTTTGGCTTCATCCAGGTATGTATGACTTGATCTATAGGTTGGATGTCAAATAAACATTACAATGGGCCATATGAGGTTTTTAATGGTAGACGTTTAATCACTATTGTTTTCCCATGGTGTGGTCCACCTGAGATTTTGATCTGCCTCATTTATGGGGTAAATTATTAAAATGACATGTAAAAATGAAAGAATGGTGTGAATAAACACATAGATCATGGTGGAGCCCACATAGCACTAACCACTAGCCACCCGGTTAGTGGCATGGTCATTGGCCAAATCGTGTACTCAGTACGCAACCGAATTGGACGCGGATTGCGTTTGCAGATTTCCTGCCAAAGCCTTTCGCGATAAGTTACTCCACAAGGATGTTGGGTGGGGCCCACCTCGATGTTTTTGAGAAATCCACCTCATCCATCTGTTTTTAAAGCTCAATTTAGGACATGCGACCAAAAATTAGGTGTTTCCAACACTCAAGTGGGCCACATGAGAGAAAACAATGGACATTCAGTAAGCACCGTTGAAGCATTCTCATGGCCATAAAAGTTTTGTATCGGGTTATATTTTTGGTGTTTTCGCTTCATCCGATTAGGAATGACCTTATAAACTGTTTGGATAGCATATAAACATCAAGGTAGAGCCTAATAAGCTTTTAACAGTAGGAATTTCTTTCCCTAATTTTGCCTCTCTTGTGACCCACTTTTGTATCCACCTCATTTTCGGTCACACGTCTTAAATTGAGCTCTCAAAATGGATTGACGGAATGCATTTCTCACATACATTGCAGTGGACCCCACCCACCATCCATTCACAGGAACTTCCTGCGAAGCCTTTCGTAGGAAATTCCGTTCGCGTCCTACCCTTGCTCGTCTCCAAATGGGAAAGGGCAACAACTTTGACTGGCCACCATGATGTGTAGGTATTATCCACACCGTCCATCTATTTTTTTATATATCATTTTAGAGTATAAACCAAAAAATGAGGCAGATCCAAGGCTCAAGTGGACTACACAATAGGGATTAAACTCTTACCGTTGAAAACTTCTTGGGGGCCATAGAAGTTTTGGATGGAGTTGATATTTGTGCTTTTTCTCCATCTAGGTCTATATATCTTTATGAATAGGTTAGATGCAAATAAACGTCTCAATGGGCCCTAGAAAAATTTCAACGTTGAGAATCATTATCAGCGCTACTTCATGTGGTGTGGTCTACTTGAGCCTTGGATCTAGCTCTTTGGCCTTATCCCAAAAAATATTGGTATAATTCCCACCATTAAAAACTTCGTAAGGCTCACTGTAATGTTTATTTGTCATAACCTGTTGATTAACTCACACAGACCTAGATGAAGAGAAAATGAAAATATCATCTTAATCTAAAACTTTTGCGACCCTAAGAAATTTTAATGGTAAGTGTTCAATCACCATTCTTTCCTGTGGTGTGGTCTATATGAGATTTGGATCTTACTCATTTTTGGAGCTTATGCCATAAAATAGTTTGGAAAATGGATGGAAGGCATGGATAGGATACATACATCATGATGGGGGCCACAAAGTAGTGTCAGTAGCCACCTCGCGTCAGATAATTTGGAGTGAGGCCCGGCACTGGGTTTCTGTGAAGCCTGTCACAAGAAGTAGGTATGCTTGATGCTATTTGGGGCCAACCGTGATGTTTGTGAGAAATCCACCTTGTTCATCTGTTTTGTGAGATCATCTTAGGGCATATGACCAAAAACGGGGTATATTCAAAACTTAAGTGGGTCATACAATATGAAAAACTAGGGAAAGACTTTACTACCATTGAAACCTTCCTGGGCTCTACCTTGATGTTTATATGCCATCCAAACTGTTTATAAGGTCATTCCTAATGGGATGAAGTAACATCACATAAAACTTAGCCTGATAAGTAACTTTTATGGTTACATGAATGTTTCAATCCATTGTTTCCTCTCATGCAACACACTAGATTTTTGGATCCACTCTAATTTTGGTCTAATGTACTAAAATGATCTCGCAAAATGGATGGATGAGTTGGATTTCTCACAAATGTCATGGTGGCCCCACCTAGCATCCCAGCACAGTAACTTCATGTGGAAGGCTTCCGTAGGAAACCCGCTGTGTGAGTAGGATAGTGTTTCTCTCCACGACGTGCGCATGACTGAAACTCACTCTCAAACTCAAACTTGCACGTAATCTAAACCATACGTCATATCCTACCGTTGACATCAAGATTTGCATGTAATGACATGCAAACTAGTGCGTAGGTGAGCATTCCTCTCTCTCTCTCTCTCTCTCTATATATATATATATATATATATATATATATATATATATATGCAAGAAATCACAATCGGAATAGAAAACAAATCCCACACTTACGCAATTCTGCACGCGCGCTCGATGGCACATTCGATGGCATCGAACATCTTCGGTAGCATCGAGTGAAACAGTACCAAAATGTTCCAGCGATAAAACATGGATTTTTCTAATTTTTTCGATGGCATCGAGTGGTCTATTGATGACATCGACAAACCTTGTTGTTTACAGATTTGAGATGTCAACAATATAGTAGCACATGTGTGGTGCTTTAAGATGGATGTAGGCACATTGACACATGTGGGGTTCTCAGAAGATGGGTGGCGGCACATGCGACTAATGTGTGAGACTCTTTATAAATAGATGGGTTATTTCTTCTGATTTTCCTCAATTTCTTAAAAATGATGCTTCTCAAGTATACTCAAGAAAGAAAAAAAAATAGTATTTTTTCCCAGAAAATCTAAGTTTTACAAAAATAAACAACATAAACACATTTTTCATGAAAGCAATGTTTCCTTAATTTATGTATCAATAAATCTAAATTGGCCCTAATCAACTCCTTGAGAGTAGCCTACAATCGCCTCTACTCCTCTTTGCATGTACCGCTCAGAAGGCGTGTTAATAAGTAGCCCACGTGACAATTCCACAAGGGGAAACCACAATGAATGTGTGATATCCACTCCACACATCTATTATCATGGATGGATCATTGATATAGGCCTGAATATGGGCATGGCCAAATTAATGTCCATCTTATTAATTGGAGAGGTTTTGTACGTGAGTGTAGAGATTTCGAGAATATAGTAGAAGTGTGTGGAAAGTTGTAAAGAATGATATAAGGATGTAGTGAATTGTAGAAAATTTTACAATTGTATGGACATGTTTAGAGTTTTATAAAATGGTGTTGAGTTGTGTAGTGATCTTTAAAAGTTTCTAGAGAACTCTAATGGAATGTTGTGTAAGTACTGTGAAATATTTAGAAATGTTTAGGCAAATTTTTGTACAGTTAGATGAGTATCATGTAACACAATCCTCCGTATCTATAGGTTTTAGAATCTCGCTCTATGTAAGGGAGAGAGGTCCTAATTTGTAAAGGGTCCAAGAGAAGTTATAGTTTTGAGGACTCTAGTAAAATACAAAATGTGCTTCTATACACTTTCATCCCTTTGTAAAGCATTCTAGTGACCTTTGGTAGCTAGAACGTGGAGTGTGCGCTTGGGGAGGGCCAATTTGCTCAGAATGGAACTATATATAAGACATAAAAAAATGACATAGTTGAGTATAAAAATGGCATCTCTTGGAAATAACTCAAGCCATAATGATTAATATGGGCATTCTTTAAATATACTAAAGTGATGTAGTTCTTACCGCCATATCTATGATTAATAGGATGCCCACTCCTATAATTGAACAAAGTTATGCACTAAAGAGTTTGCTATTGTATATATTTCAAATAAAATAAAAGACAAGAAAGGGAGAAAAAGTACCTTTTGTCTTTTGTATAGATTGTTCTTTAATGGTCTCATTCCTCTTGCGGCTTTGTACAAAAAAAAAAATAGTCCCACATTACTTGGGAATGAGAAACAATTTGTCTATATATTAGAATCCATTCATTAGTTTTTAATGAATGTGTTATGTCTAAGCCCATATGCGCACGTAGGCCTGATCCAAAAACCTTGAACTAGGCCATATGTGTATAGGCATGGTTTTTACTTTTTAATTAACTATTTTATTCAATTTTAATTTTTAAAATTCAATTTTGAATTTCTATTAATCTGAATGCTAATTTCCTCCAACTAGGCATTAGATGTCTTGAATTCTGTGTGGCAGGTCGATAGTTTATCGACGATATCATTGGCCATAGCCATTTGGGATTATATTGTTATGTGCTCAGCCTTAAAATGACCGATGATGGTGCGGAGCTCGTATTTTTCCTTAATGCATTCCAATAAATCCCTAAGGGCTGGTAGTTTGTCTATGAGACTCTCGTCCGAACAAGAGAAGGCTTAATATTAATCGATTAACTAGGTAAGCCTATCAATCATCTCGACCAATACAGTCCCTGATGATCCCGAATGCACAAGGGTTCAAAGTTCTTCCTTGAGACATTGCAGTTCATTTAAGAATGCAGGAGACTTGGCCACGTTTACATTGTCAACAAGAGCTTGTCAGAGGGAGGAGAGGATGCCTTCAACTGGAAGTGCATCTTCACTCGTTGAAGAGGAGGCCTAGACATCATCAATGATCATCGGCGCTAGTATGAGAATCAGAACCGAGCAAGGTAGAGGGATATCGGTCCTGGGTATCTCCTCTATTGCCTGATCATAGACAACCACTTCATGTGCTGCATCTAGTTAAAGAGGATATTCAATGATCGAGGGAAGAGATTCTTTAGTCGAAGGAAGCTCCTGAAGAAATAGATGTATAGGTCAAGGGGACGATCCTTTGTTTAAGCCCTGAGGAGTGACACTTAAGGGATGCTCATCTTATTCTTCATCTTCTCGGTCGACAGCGATAGTCGGTGTCTGAGGAATGTTGACTATGTATTCAGACTCCGTGACGAGAGTCGTGGCTTCAGGAGAAGTATGAGAAGGAGGAGCTTCGCTGCTGATTGTTCCTTTAGAGTCAATGGTCTATACGACAATAATCTCAGGAACATCGGTTGTTGGCTAGCGTCGTTGTAGTGGTTGTGCCATGACAATTTGTTTTTCTGCGGCCGATAGTTCTCAAGTAACTACAAATAAAGACAAAGTTAGCCAAAAATGAGGTAAAAGACTCAGGGCAGTTATACGAGTGAAAATAACCTCAACTTAAATTAGAACGGACGACGAAGGTGACAAATCGTCTGTCCACAAATTAAGGATTTTTTATAACTATTGTCGTTGCTTGAGTAGAAGTGGGAAATGGTGGTGGATTGGGGTGATAAGGGGTAAGATATTTCTCATTGAACGGAAGATCATGCTTGTTTAATCTTTCCTTATCCTCCCATAATTTTTTCCAACATTATTATAGTGAGCTTCTTGGTGATGTTTCAAACCTTCTTCAATTTTTTTAAACTAATCTTCAACTGAGAGCTCAGACTAATATTTGGTTTTAAAATATTTTTCAAGTGATGACACTGCTTCGACCGAGGAAGTACCTGATTGTCGTCATCCCTTAGATGAGGTCGATAACAGTCGATTCACTATGGTCGACTGATGAGGTGGATTAGAGCGCTTGAAGGCTAAAGTATGAGGACATGGAGGTAGGTCGAGAAGAGTTCCTAAGTCAAGGATCCTCTTTGGAGTTGATAGAGGTAGTAGAGTTGGTGGAAACGTGGGAGAAACATGTGCCTTCACCATAGCTTTTTGGCGCTTTGGTTGAGGAACCATCTTAGTCAATGAAGCTTGTGGGGTGGAGGCAGTGGCCGAGTTGGTCTTCGGCTTAGAGTCGTGGCCGATGGAGGTGATGCTCTTTTCTTTCCTCGAAGCTCCATAGAAGAAAAAATTTGGGCTATGATAGCTTGAGGAGACTTATTAAATAGTTTTTTATAATGACTCTCCCACCAAATACTGAAAGTGTCCATTACTTAAGGATGATTCTGGTAGATGGGAAGATTGAGAGTTAAACTAGCCAACTGAAAGGTAGAGTTAAGAGAACGATAGAGATCAATTCGATCGACAATCGACCGAGTGAAGGGAGGTCAGTTGCAGGACGTTTGAGTGAATGGATGGGGAATACATTAGACTAGACCAAATTGACGAGCGAACAGGTTTGGATAGTATTGCTAAAATCTAGCTTTGACATTCTTACCAGTGTCAATCGTACTGCCATAGGGGAGATCCCTACAATTGATGTATCTCTCCCAAGCGAGATGCATTTGAGAGGCCTCTTAATCGTCATCACTCTCGTATCAACCGGTGAACTAAGCTGGGCCAAACTCTTTATCATGAAAAGGAGTGAACGACTGACTCCTTTTACCTATGTTCAGAGAAAGGAATAATGAGTCAATATAGATAGAAAATGTATGGATCTCCCAAGAAGAATGGATGATGTGTTCACCACATGAAGAATAAACAACATCAGAATGAATGGGGCGTGTATAAGCGAAGGATGAAAATATTCGTAGATCCACATTTGAAGGAGCCATAGTGGTCCTCCAAGATATAGACCTTTGGTGGTGATTTCAAAAATACCTCTGTACAAGTGGCCGAGTACAGAAGGTGCTAGAGCAAGTTTTCGATCCTGTGCAAGCACCTCGGCCAGTTGAACATACTCATTCATGATTTGAAGGGCATTCACATAGAGTAAATGTTGGTAGATCTATAGTAGCGGGAAGACCTTATTTTCTTCATAATCGACCGAGCCTCAATGCTTGCGGTACATTAAAATGAAGTGAGAATAGGCCTTGTCGGACTTATTTGTAAATTGTCTTAGTTCTTTCTAGGTGAAACCCAGGAAAATGGCCTCACCAAAAGGAATAACTTGGGTCAGAGCTGCAACGTCTAAAATTGTTGGACTCATGGGGTCGCAGCCGAAGAAGAATGTGTTGGTGGATGCGCTCCAAAATGTTGATGCTGCCATGAGAAGAGCAAAGTCTGATGGATAATCGTAGATGGAGAGTTTGATGCATTTGTAAATGCCAAAGTTTCTCCACGTCGCTTCATGTTGAGACGAAATGCGAGCAAATCAAGCATCCCATTCCGGTAGTGGTCTCGGCCAGGATCAAGGATTCTTCAGAGCGTTGGAGGTTCCTAGGATGGATTTAGATTGAATCAATAAAGTCTCACCTGGGCAGATAGGAAACATGGGGTCTATCATATTAACTTCATCAACATCAATCCCAATAAAAAATGCTGGTCCCATACAGTAATAATCTCTAATCGATGATTTGAAGAATATTTCATTGGAGTATTTTTTCAAAAAAAGGCATTTATCACGGTGACTAAATCATCTTAACGAAAGATGGGGAAGAGGATGATGAGGTAACTATTGTTAAAGTATGAGAAGGAGATAAGGATCATGATGTTTTGAGGAAGGAAGAAGCATGGGATGAAAAGAATGTCGAAATGGTGCTTATATTGGTTGAGGAGATGGAGCATTTATTAGGGTATCATTAAAATTTTTCTTCATATGGTATGAGTACACGCGTCGCAATGGGTTTAACCCTTACTTTTAAAAAAAGGGTGGTTAGAGCTGATGTGTAGGGATGTATCGGTTCGAGATGGTTACAATAACACTGACACGTGTATGGAAGGATTGCTACATTAATGAGGGGCCATACGTCGCTTTCACCTTTTTTGAAAGGCGAAGCAACATGGGGGAAAATGTTCATCCTTATTGTCGTTAATTCCTGTGAAAGCCAATCAGAATGAGTTACGTGTGATTTGGATGGATTTACGTGGTGTATTTAGAGATCTACGAGGATATACGAAGATGATCCTACGATAGTACAACCGGATCGCATCGGGCAATGCCACAACATCAATTAAGCGATTGATTGAAGAATTATCGTGTAGAGGCGATTACCAGACAAGTGGCATAAGTAAAAGCAAAGAAGGCTATGCAATATTAAACGATTATAGCAACCGTCAAAATGTGGGAATGATCTAGATGGCCAGGGTAAAGATATAAATAGTAGAGGAATTCAGCGTGAAGATTTTGTCTCATACCAACTCAATCAAAACCAATATATATTTCATTTATCCATTTCAATTACCTATCATTTTACATTCTTTAGTATAATCATTATACTTTTCTGCCCAATCAATTACATTTCCTAGTCTAATCCTTTACTTTTCACCTAGTATTTACATTACATAGTGTAATCTGTAACGTTAATCAAGTAGCTGGTAATCTTAGCTCTAATTTGGGTCTACGCTCATACGTTGGATTCAATTCCGTATATAGGAAGGTGCTTTGCAGCTGTTCTCCACGATTGAGTGTAGGAATTCTTTTCATATTTATCTTTTACCTATACTGAAAAGTTTTGGTACGGAAAGCAAAGGTGTAAACCATCATTAGAGGATGAACCCTACCATCTAAATATCACCTGATCCTTATTACATATTGAGCGAGTGACTGAATAGGTGACTAATCTTATCTGATCTCGGTCATATACTATGTATCTGCCTATCTCGGCGCTTGAGGTCATAGTTGTTCGGTTTGAATTGAGCTACAAATTCAATTATGGTACGCACGCACTATCACGTGACAAAATTGAAAAAAACAATAAAGCAAAGATATGTATGAAATGTAACCGTCCGTATAGTGTAGCTAATCATGGATGGCCTTCTTTTCAAAACTCACTTGTACCATATGATCTTATCCATCAATTATATTCATGTTTTATATTAACTTTCGGCCGTTAACCAACTTTTTTCCTACCATTACTTTGAAGGATACAGAAAAAGCGATCGGATCAACTATTTTTTGTATATTTTTTGAGCATTTCGAATCCAAGGATGAAAGATCAGATGAATGGTTTGGATTGATTAATCAACTTTTAATGTTTTGTGCGATGAGATGGGCTTTACCTTATTCAGGTTTCCCCACCCCTACCTTATCATTTCCCCCTATTTTATCTTATTGGGTGAAGCGGATGGAAAGGGATTGGCTACTCCCCCTACCCCTAGCCAATGGCTAGTGGTCAGTGCTCCGTGGGCCTCACCATGATATATATGTTTCATCCACCCATTCTTCCATATAATTTTATGGTATGATCCAAAAAATGAGGTTGATCCAAATCTCAAGTGGACCGCATAATGTTAATTGAACGCCCACCATTAAAAACTTCTTCAGGCCACAAAAGTTTTAGATCAAGCTGATATATATATTTTCCCTTCATCCATGTCTATATGACCTAATTAACATGTTATATGTCAATTAACCATTATAGTGGACCATAGGAGGTTTTTAATGGTGGAAATTCAATCACAATTATTTTCCCATGGTGTGGTCCACCTGAGATTTATATCTATCTCATTTTTGGCATCAAGCCTAAAATTATCTTTCAAAATGGATGGATGGCGTGGATAAAATATATACATCATGGTGGGGTCCGCATAGCACTGACCACTAGCCACCTGGTTGGTCACGGAGTCACTAGACAAATCGCGTCCCTCAAAGCTCGTCTTTGCACGACAAGTACCCACACTAGCCAGGTCGGTGGTGTGTGGTACACCAGCCAGTCCGCTCCCATCTCTTAGTGCCCCACGTAGCCCCGGGCACAGGAATATTTCCGTGCACCGGGTCACAGATAGACAATTTGCTTTGGACGCGATTGAGATTTTTCCCACCGTAAATCTCACCTTTTACCCACTGGCTTTTCAGAACCACCCAAACTTTACTTTCCTAACCTAAACCAATGCTGTATGAATCATCAATCCGTGGACAAAAACACCCCTGTCTGGCGATGGTGACGCCACCCCCTGGATCTTTCTGGCGGTGGTGTCGCCGTCCACTGTCCCTCTTCAGCAAGTTTTGTGGGTCCCATCATGAGGTATATGTTATATCCAAACCGTCCATCAAGTTGGAGAGCTCGACGTAAGGCTTGAGCCAAAAAATAAGAAAGATCTAAAGATCAAGTAGACCACTCTACAAAAAGTAGTACTGGATTGAACGTCTACCATTGAAACTCTTTTGGGGTCACATAAGTTTTGCATCAATATGATATTTGTTTTTCCTTTTCATACCTTATGAAGAGATTGGATGGAAAATAAATGTTATGGTGGGACCTACGAATGTTTTAACGGTGAAAGTGTTATCCCCACTGCTATTTCTGGTGTGGTCCATTTGAGCTTTGGATATGATTTATTTTTTTACTTATGCTCTAAAATGATCTCTAAAAATGGATAAATGGTGTGGATATAATAAATACATCATGTTGGGATTTGGTCTACAGAATCACACAGATATGGATTTAGGATAGCAATCCAAGAGCACCAAGCAATCACAAGAGAACACAAAGATTTAACATGGAAAACCCTTACAAGAAAAAAACCATGGCATAAAGTGACATAAATCCACTATGAAAATAGAAATTACAAAGAGAGAAGACTTACCCAGTTCTAACAACCTCAAATCTTACCCTTGCTACACTCTTTGTGTAACACCCCGGAAAATCGGGGGTCGTGCATAGACTCGACTCCCGAGTTCCCGAGTGTCGCTTATCATATATTTTATGGTTTTATGGTTAATCAAGCTTAAATGCACAATTTGGAATATCCTGGAGCATAAAACATAATCATAACTGATTTACTGAAATGAAAGAAGTTCAAATACATATACAAGTCCAAAGAATATGAAAAGGGTCGCATAAGGCGTTGCCCATCAAAATCTAAAATAAAATGATATGTCCACAAGAATAAAGCTGAGTCTACAACTCGGCGATCCAATTCCCGCCTGTCAAGCCAATGGAGAGCCGCCCATCAACTAAAAGTAGGACAGCTCGTACTCCTCGTCCAAGCTCGCCTCGCCAGGCTCCTCATGCCCTGAGTCACCTGCATCTATGAATGGGTCTGGTTGGTGTTTTAAAACACCGTCCCAGAGTGGGAGTGAGTGATCAACTCAGTGTGAACTATTGGTCTCAAGTTACAACAGGCATCAATTGTAATATGAACTTAATGAAAAGCAGACAATCATTAACACCTATTAACTCTTATTTAAAATGCATGCATGCGGGATGATATGATGCATGCCCTCGCCACAACACTCCCTCAAGCGACTCCATCTAACGATCGCATATGACAACACTCCCTCAGAGCGACCTCGACTTCCGAGTCGCCACCCTAACTAATGCGTGCAATGCGATCGTGTTAGCCGAGTTATTAGTTAAGTCCATTCATCCAGCAGGTTGGGGATTCTGATTCACCCTACGTATCAATGCCCTAAGCTGGTTGCGAGGTCAAGACCCCATCAACGCGTGAGGCCGAGACCTCGCGGTCCGTGATCCCGTCGGGTTCCTCATCCCCGACACCAAGCACATGAGGAGTGCCGAAAGGAAGGGATCGCTCGCGGTCACTACGGGGAGGCGCGGTACCCCAGCGTAGGCCGACAGCTCGGACATAGTGTCCCATTCCACCATGCCCGGCTCACGAGGCTGTGGACCAGTTTCAAGTAAATTTTTGATGGGCTACAACGGTTGTAGGGTGGTTCAGGTTCCATACATATGTGAGCAAACAGGGTTAACATACAGGGTTGGTCAGACAGTTGGCTAGACCGCACGAGTCAAGCGAGCGTGAGACGAGTGACCTCGGGCACAAAGACCCATGTAGTCAAACTACAGCCACCCGAACACACTCGCCCAAACTCACAGGTTTAGCCTGAGGGTAGTCCCACCAATGGGACAACCATCTCTCCTCATGATTCCTGACTAACCCAATAGGATGAAGGTTATTCATAACAAGCCAACTATACAGATTCTCAACTAGCGTAACAACCACATGTTCTCATGCATTCCACACATACATATGAATACTCCTACAAGCATCCAAGCATTATTAAGAATAAAATGCATGTGAGTGTGTGGGTTAGTGAGGAAGTTGAGTACTTCCTCCATATTATAAAATCATATGCAAAGAATAATGACATCCTACGTACTATGAAGCAACAAAACATGGAAAATCACTCAAGCAAGAGCATGTGATCATCCATACACAAACCATGTAAGAAACAAGATCCAAATCATGAAAGAATCAAGCAAGCATGTCCATACAATCCAATAGCTACAATTTCTAGGGTCTCTCTAGACATTCAAACACAACATCTAAGCAATCAAAATCATTAAGCTCATGCTAAAATTGGTGCTAGGCCACCTAAGAACAATAATCCGCACCTTGGATTCGATGGAGGCTTGGAAACGACCTAGGAGATGTGGATTTCGGGGTAGATCGGTCGGAATCCCTAAAGGCGACCACTTGTTAGAATCCCAAGTAAATCTCCCTCATCACAAGGGTTTCAAAGAAAATAGGGAATGTAGCTTACCTAGTTGCTCAACGGATGAAATGGCGGTTGTGGGGTGATGTTTCTTCTTGGAAAAGAGGTGGGAAGATGCAAGATTGGCTTCCTTGGGCCCCACCTCGATCTAGGGTCCACACTCCTCCTTCACTCTCTCTTCCTCCTCCTTTCTCCTCTTTCTCTTCTCCCTTTTCTCTCTTCTTTCTTTCCCCCTTTTTTCTTAGGGCAAAATCGTATGGGGAGAGGGGTGTCCAAATGAAACCCTTTATATAGTGCCAGTTTTGGTACAATTGGCCCCAAGTGTTGGGTCTTTACTATACTAACCCTATGGGAGGGTTTTTCTAGCTTATGGGGTGTACTAGTCGATATACACCGTAGGATAGTTAGTCCTAATGATGATCTACGTATGGACACAATCGGCCCGCCATTCCGACGCGTTGATCGACCAATATGATTAGAAGTCTGTTCAACGGTCACCGATGGTCGATCGGGGCCGCGGCTATGCGGATGTGAGCGGAGAAATATCCTTAATCCACGGGTAAAGTTTAATAATAAACCGACGGTCCGAAATCCTCAACTTGGCATAAGAGTGGACGACTCAAATCACTTAAGTTCCCACAATTTCTCAAACTAGCCTTCTAGGGCTCCCTATTGAAGTTGGGATGGTCCTAACGCCCCCTAAGCCACCAAATTCGGTGGGTAGGTGTCTTATGGCCCAATTAGGGCCCATATAAAAATTTAGGGCGAACGGATGAACGGATATATGATCTGAGAAAGCGTTTCCGACCTTTAAGTGGCCCTTTGGGGGCCATTTTGATTGATGGGACATTTCTGGTGGCCCTCTGGCCATGAAATTTATAGGGTAAGTGATTCATGGCCCGATGAAGGGTCATGCAAAATTTGGGAGCGATCGGATATGGGGTTTGATCACACGGGTCTGATTTACGATCAACGGTCATCGTACCACGATCGGGGCCCAGATTTGGTGGGCAGGCGTTGAAAAATACATTAAACCTTCACCGTAAATTTGGAAGAAATCCGACGGCTGGAAGGCCCGGAGTCTCAGTTTCTTTTGTTAGTGCCAGATTTTAATCTGGCATTGGTGGGGCGCATTGGGCAAGCGCCAGATGGTACTTCTGGGTGTCCACTGGGTCCGCAGTCCGCGATGGACTACAAGCCCAGTGAGATGTATGATTTTCTAAAGTTTTAGATTTTTCTAACCCTCCTCGGTTGCTGGGTGGCCCACACGGGCCATCTTTAAGTGTAAACAACCATCTGGCTTGGCGGCCCGCACCAGGCCTTATCACGGCCTGTCTGGTCTATTAAATTGGGATAATATTAGATTAATTAACTCGTGTATAAGCTAACATTGAGTGCTAATTGTCAGTACGTGATAGTATAAGTTAATTAAAAAAAAAAATCAAAGATTTTTGGAAATCCAAAACAGTGAAAATCCGGGATGTTACACTTTGATAACCCTAAAACCCTTTTAAAAACCCTTCGAATACCTTTAGGAAGCCCTTAAAATTCCTTAAAAAGGCCCTAAGGACCCCTATTTATAGTTTAGGAAACTCCACTTATGCACCTCTCTGGAACCGACTCAAATTTACGCAGTCCGCGCAAAATCCACGAACCATTTGCGTAACCTTCGACTGGTTGAGCCTGACCCTCGACTGGTTGAGCGTCCCGGAAAACCCAAATACCTCGTTGCTGGACTTGGAGTCGAGCTGACTTCGACCAGTCGAAGGATCCCTTCGACTAGTCGAGCCAGTCCCTTGACTGGTCGAGCAACACCAAGATTGAAGACATCTTACAACAATCTCCACCATATCTTCAATCTTTAACCATGTAGCTTCTTGATCTTTTTTCTTATCTCTGCATCGCATCATAGCTTCTTGTGCACACTTCGTCCTCCTTTTATGTCATCGCCAAGCCCAGATAAGTTGCACAAAACTTGAACTTCTCTGTAAGAACGACCTTGGTGAGCATGCCTGCTAGATCTAAATCCACATGCCCAACCACCTTTGCTTCTGTCTTCCCAAATGTAAGACGTAGTCTTCTTACCATCTCATCGCTACCCAATACTGCTTGCCAGAGTATTTGCTCACAATACTGATAGCCTGTGAAATAACAGTCTAATACAGACCATTGCATGCACTGCCAACCGCATTCGAATAAGGCTCATGAGATATATCCTACTTTTCCTCATCTGTTTTGGGATATGTCCTGAGGAAAACTTGAGGAGAGACACGTAGGGAACGCTCTCTGACTTTGCCTAGTCCATCACATCCTTGATCAATACCTACCCAAGGTATTTTACCTGAGATAACCAAAGCCTACTCCTCTTTCAGTCTCAATGCCGAGAACCATCTTTGCAATCCCCGATCTTTCATCTCAAATGTCCCTGATAACTAAGTCTTCAGTACGTTGATTTCGGACATATAATGACTAGCGATCAACATGTCATCAACATACAATACTAGGATGATGAATCTGTCATCACTCAATATCTTATAATAGACATAGTGATCGTATTCACTCTGAGTAAATTTTTGACTCACTATGAAAGAATCAAATATTTTATACCACTGCCTAGGCGACTGTTTCAGGCTATACAACGACTTCATTAACTTGCAAACTTTTTTCTCTGTCCCTTTAACTTCGTAACCCTCTGGTTGCTTCATGTAGATCTGCTCTTCCAACTCCTCGTGCAGGAATGCAGTCTTGACATGGATCTGTTCCAGCTCGAGATTGTATTAGGCAACTAGTGTCAACATGAATCTAATAGACACCTGCTTAACCACCGGCGCGAATATCTTTGTGAAGTCAATTCCTTCTCTCTAAGCATAACCCTTCGCTACCAACCTTGCTTTGTATCTATCATGTTTCCTTTTGAATAACCACTTGCATTCGATCGCTTTTTGGCCCACTGGAAGCTCCACCAGCTCCCATGTGTGATTTTTGTGCAACGAGTCCATCTCATCGTCCATAGCCACCTTCCACTTTTCTCCATCAGACTCACCAAGAGCCTCCTGAATAGTAAACGGGTCCTCCTCATTTGTAATGAGGGCATATACAATATTAGAGTCATCCCTGTATCTTGCCGGTAACCTGTGATCATGCGGTGGGTTCCTTCTCACAAGTAGGTGCTCCACCTGATCCTGTACCTCTGTCTACACATCTGTCTCTGCCCGAGTATTATCTATATCAATCTGGACGTATACGATTAACCTTTCGGGTTCCTTTTGCTCCTCCTGATCATTCTTTCGGAATATGGAGCTTTCATCGAATATGACATCACAACTAGTGATGACCTTGCATGTGACCTTGTCAAATAACCTGTAACCTTTCACACCAATGCCATAGCCAATAAAGATGTACTTTTTGACTCCATAGTCTAGCTTATCTCCCTCAACTGATGATGCATAAGAGTAAGCCTCACAACCAAATATGCGTAGATCTTAGTAGTCAATTTTTTGACCACTCCATACTTCCTCGAGGATTTTACATTCAATTGTCGTTGAAGGAGACCGGTTCACCAAATAACAAGCCGTGTTAATGGCCTCTGTTCATAGGTCCTTGCCCAATGCAGTATTACTTAACATGCATCTGACCCTCTCTAGGAGAGTCTGATTCATTTGCTCAGACACACCATTTTGTTCGGGCGTGTGGCGCACTGTATTGTGCCTGATGATCCCTTCATCTTTGTAATAATCATTAAACTTAGTGAAAGTAAATTCTCCACCATTGTCAGTCCTTAAAACCTTTATTTTTCACTCTGGCTAGCTATTTTTCCACCATGGCCTTCCATTGTTTGAATATGGTGAAAACTTCGGATTTACGTTTCATGAAGTAAACCCAAACTACCCTGAAGTAGTCATCAATGAATGAAACAAACCATCAGGAACCCCCAATGGAAATCTCTGGCGATGGCGCCCATACGTCAGAGTGCACATAATTAAGCACTCCCTTACATACATGTTTTCCAGATTAAAAAGATAATTTAGATTGTTTACCATATATACAATGCTCGCATATATCTAAATCAGAAAATTTAAAAGCAAGAATCAAACAACGATCAGATAATACCTTCATGCCCCGCTCGCTCATGTGGCCCAGACGAGCATGCCACATACGCAGGGACGTGGAATCTACAATAGCTGATGCTGCTCCACCTGCTGAAGTATTCCCGATCAACCTGTAAAAGTTTTCATGCCTTTGCACTCTGATAACCACAAGTGCCCATTTTGAAACTTTAAGCACACAATCAATACCAGTGAACTTGCACCCTATAGTCTCAAGTGCACCGAGAGAAATCAGACTTTTCTTCATATCAGGAACGTGCCTGACGTCAGTCAGGTACGCTTCATCCCATCGAACATCTTGATGCTCACTGTACCAATAGCCACAACATTACAGGCATTGTCATTGCCCATAAAAATATATCCACCATCGCATTCTCTATAACTGGCGAACCAACTCCGATGAGGAGTCATGTGATATGACGCTCCTGTATTGAGGATCTACTCGTCTCCATGATTATCGTGTAAGTGTCCGATCATGGACACAGATAATACATCACCACCACTTGTCTCTTCATCAGATGTGACAACATTGACCTCCTTGGAAGAAGCCGCTGAATTTTCTTTCTTTACTTTAGGATTGGTACAATCCTTCTTCATGTGTCCAGACATTCCACAGTTCTAGCACTTTACTTTTCCTTTGCCCCTGCTCTTGGATTTGGATCTAGGTCTTGAAGATCCTGTATCTCGCTTAGAATTCCTGCCTTTCGTAATCAGTGCATCAGAAGATGTCCCTGTGTCACCGTTTAACTTTCTCATAGCCTTCCCTTGAAGGGCTGAGATAACGGCGTCGACACTCAAAGTTTTATTTATGGTGCACATTGTGTCCTTGAATGACTCATACGATGCTGGAAGAGAATTCAGCAACATACATACTTGTTCCTCATCTTTGATCACTTCCCCATATCTAGCAATTTGCAAACTAATTTATTAAAGTTGTTAATATGAGCCTCTAGATCTCCACCCTCTCCATCTTGAAGTTTTATCACTGCCGCTTTAAGTGTAGGTGATTTTCAGAGGATTTTTTTGCATAAATATCCTCTAACTTCGCCCATAAACTAGTCACGGTTTTCTCCCAAAAAACATTATAGAGAACCTCATCCGTGAGACAAACAGATTGAGGATAAGGCTTTCTTATCAAGAGTATTCCGTTCATCATCAGTCATATTAGACTTTCTCACTTTAAGAGCACCATCATCACCTTGCTTGGTTAAGGAACTGATCATCTTGATCTTCTATAACTCAAAGTTATTTTTTCCCGTGTACTTCTTGTAACGACCCATAAATTTTCGTACTTTGACTCGAGTGCCATCTCGACCAGAAATCAATTAGGATTAAATCCTTTAGAAATTTAACAAAGTTAATTAAGTGCAAAACTTGATTAGCCATGGAATCCATTGGGATCGCTTTAAATACGATCTGCAATAACCAAAACTTGCAAAATCAGTGACTCTAGGTTACCCTAAAGTTTAGAGCCAAACTCATTACCCAGCTGCTCTCGGGAATGAAATGAAACTTCGTATTAGGTCTAGATCGCACATCAGAAGTCCGATTAACACGAAGTTAAGGAACTAGGACCGCCTCACTGGGCTTGACAATCATCTCAAAAATCAGGTCCAGCCGATGTCCCACGGCCATTCGTTTGGATCCGGAGCGAGGGAGTGTGAAAAACACTATTCCCTTTATAAAATAAATATCTGGAATAGTGATCTGGCACCATTCGCTTGCACAACAGTATTAAGCAACCAGACCGTCAGAATCAGACCAAATTACACCCTCGGATTAAGAAAAATTTCAGGAACATTTACAAGTACTTGGAATTTCGGATCGTGGCCCACTGACCGTTGAACTGAAAGTGGTCCGCCACGTGCGATCTGGGCATCCGATCGAGTCAAAAATGTAATCCCACATAGATCCATGTGTGGTGAGCTTAAGTCTGACGTTTGGCTCAAGGAGGGCCACCAGAACCTCTCTTTTGAGCTGGAAAAGTGACGAAATATCTATATTAGCAATAACCCTTGAACCTGAGTCTATTTTGGGGAGGTTTTAGGCTATAAAAGGAGCTTAGAATAGCCCCTCTCACAGCCATATGAAATTGGGATAAAACCCTAGAGAGAGAGAGAGAAAAAAGGGAGAGAAGAGCTTGGGATTTGTGGGAGAACTTCCTCCTACCGCTTTTAAACATCGCACGGCCTACACCGCCTCTTTCCAGGTACTTTTCTGACGGTATCCATTCCGTTTTAAGGTGAGAAACCCTAACCCTAGGTCTGATTTGAAGTATATAGGCTATAAGTTATGAAAAGGCTAACCGATTTCACTCTTTAGCCTAGAAAACGCCCGTATACGGAAGCTCATCAACCCTTGCTAATTCGTTGAGATTCCAAGGACAAAGGTGAGGACTTTAGGTGTATAGGTTACGGTTTTCAGCACTTTCAATGTCAGATAATGATAGATTCATGATCTGTATGAAATTGCACATGTACAAAGTGCTTTCCGTTTCCTGTTTCGATTAACGTTGTAGAATATGGAATTTCACATACTCTAGGTATACGTAGAAATACCGTATACGTATTTTTTTTGGAAAAATGTTTGGCATGTTTATTTAATGTATGATTATACAACATATGGATAAAATACTAGTTTGGCGAAAGGAATCGCTGTAATATATGTTCGCTTGTAAATACTACGTATGTTGAAATTGTGTATTCTAGAAATACCGCATATATGTAAATTTTGGAAATGCAATTGTCATGATTATTTGTTGTATGATTATGGTATACACGGATAAAATAACCGCTTGGCGAAAGGATAGCCCTATTACGTATTTTGCTAACATACGTCATGTATGTTGGAATAGTGTACTCTAAGTGTTTGTGTAAATGCTTGTGAGTGTAAATGCTTAAGTGTTGGTGCCTTAGATAGGTGCTGATATGGAATTCCCGACTACCTTAGAGACATGTAGGATACCCTCCATGTGGTGGTTTGCTATAACCACTCACTTGTGATGTGTATGTAATTGTATTCCAATTTGTATAGTACTCTACAACATGCTTTACAACATGCTTTACTTCATGCTTTATAACATGCCTTATGACATGCCTGTTAACATGCTTGTATTACTTTGTTTATCATGCTTTACTCCACATGCTATGGATGAGATTGATTAAGGTTGGGACTATGTCTATAGTCCAAGCATTCGGTACCAGACTTGAGATTGTGGCTGGGATTCATGTCGCCATAAGGGATGTGTCTGACAAACCCGAGTCGTACTTCGGTTGGCGATAGTGGTTGGCCACACGGAGTGCTTTTGCGCTTCATATCGCCCAACTTGTGGTGCGCTCGAGCTAGTCAGGCTCGTCAAGTAAACCGATATGTGAATGTGTGTTCACCATGTTTGGTCGCTACTGCTTGAACCTAGGGTACCAAACTTACCAGTGGCGATCCCGTTAACCATGGTACCTCAATCCGCTAAGACTCATGAGCCGGACATGGTGGTATGGGACACTGTGGCCGAGCTGTCGGCCTGTAACGACCTGAAAATTTCCGTACATTAGGCCGAGTACCACCTCGACCAGAAATCACATAGGATTAAATCCTTTAGAAATTTAACAAAGTTAACTAAGTACTAAACTCGGTTAGTCATGAAATCCATTAGGATCGCTTTAAATACGATCTGCAAGACCCAAAACTTGCAGAATTGGTGACTCTAGGTTACCCTAAAGTCTAGAGCCAAACTCATTACCCGTCTGCTCTCGGGACTGAAATGAAACTTCGTATGAGGTCTAGATCGCACATCGGGAGTCCGATTAACACGAAGCTAAGGAACCAGGACCGCCCCACTGGGCTTGACAATCATCTCAAAAATCAGATGATTCCGATGTCCCACGGCCATTGTTTTCACTCCGGAGCGAGGGAGTGTGAAAAACACTATTTCCATCCAAATGAAAATATCTGGAATAGTGATCTGGCACCTTTCGGTTGCGCGTCAGTATTAAGCAACCTGACTGTCGGAATCAGACCAAATTACACCCTCGGATTAAGAAAAATTTCAGGAACATTTACATATACTCAGAAATTCTGATCGTGGCCCACGGACCGTTGAACTGAAAGTGGTCCGCCACGTGCGATCTGGGAATCCGATCTAGTCGAAAACGTAATCCCACGTAGATCCGCAGAGGGTGAGCTTAAGTCTGACGTTTGGCTCAAAGAGGGCTACCAGAACACCCCTTTTGAGCTTGGAAAGTGGCGAACTGCCTATATATGCAGCCACCCTTGAACCTGAGTCTATTTTGGACATGTTCTAGGCTATAAAAGGGGCTTAGAACAGCCCCTCTCACAGCCATACGAATTTGGGTCCAAACCCTTAGAGAGAAAGAGAGAAAAGAGAGAGAAAGTTTTGGAGATCGAGGCCGATCTTCCTCCTGCTGCTTCCACTCCTCCCACGGCCTACACCGCCCAATTCCAGGGGATTTCCCGGCGGTTTCCACCCCATTTGAAGGTAAGAAACCCTAACCCTAGGTCTGATTTGAGCTTGATTAGTGATAGGTTATGGAAAGACTAATCGAATGCGCTCTTTAGGCTAGGAAACTCCCGTATACGGAAGCTCCAACACCCTTGCTGATTCGTTGAAATTCCAAGGGCTGAGGTGAGGACTTTAAGCGTATAAGTTACGGTTTTCAACGCTTTCAATGTCAGAAAATGATAGATTCATGATCTGCATGCAAATGCACATGTACAAAGTGCTTTCCGTTTCCTGTTTCGATTAGCAATAAAGAATATAGAATTTTACATACTCTTGATATACGTAGAAATACCGTATACGTATTTTTGTTGAGAAAATGTTTAACATGTTTATTTAATGTTTGATTATATCATGTGTGGATAAAATGCTAGTTTGGCGAAAGGGATCGCAAAAATACATGTTCATGTGTAAATGTCATATATGTGGAAATTGTGTATTCCAGAAATTCCGCATACGTGCGGATTTTGGAAATGTAATTGTGATGATTATTTGCTGTATGATTACGATATACACGGGAAAAATACTCTCGAGGCGAAGGGACAGCCCAAACACGAACTTGCCTAACATACGTCATGTATGTTGGAAAAGTGTATTCTAAGTGTTTGTGTAAGTGCATGTATGTGTACATGTGTATGTACTAGTGCCTTAGATAGGCGCTGATATGGGTTTTCCGACTCCCTTAGAGACATGTAGGATCCCCTCCATGCGGTGGTTCACCGCAACCACTTAATTGTATTGCGCACATAATTGTATCCCTATGGGGATAGTGCTTTATCACATGCCTTACAACATGCTTTGCAACATGCTTGACTTCATGTTTTACTTCATGCTTTATAACATGCCTACTAACATGCTTGTGTTGCTTGTTTATCATGCTTTACCTCACATGCTAACGATGAAAACTGTTTGGGTTTGGGACTATGTATATAGTCCAAACACTCGGTACCAGACTTGTGATTTTGGCTGAGATTCATGTTGCCACAAAGGACGTGTCGGGCGAACCCGAGTCGTACTTCGGTTGGCGATAGTGGTTGGCCACGCGGAGTGCTTTTGCGCTCCATATCGCTCAACTTGTGGTGCGCTCGAGCTAGTCAGGCTCGCCAACTAAACCGGAGTGTCATTGTGTGTTCACCCTGTTTGGTCGCTACTGCTTAAACCTAGGGTACCAAACTTACCAGTGGCGATTCCCGTTTAACCATGGTACCTAGATCCGCTAAGTCGCATGAGCCGGGCATGGTGGTATGGGACACCGTGGTCGAGCTGTCGGCCTACGCTGGGGCTATGTGCCTCCCCGTAGTGACCATTGCGCAACTAACTCGTGAGCCGAATACGGTGGTATGGGACACTGTATTCGAGCTGTCGATACTTCGGCGAGAGCCGAGTACGGTGAGATCTGTGCTCGTGCTGACGGGCGACAAGTCCTCCGTGGTATCATCGAGTACACTCCAAGGGTCTGTGATTGGCCGCGAGTCTTTCACAGCAACTAGAGTGTGAGTTGAGCCGAGTACGGTGAGACCTGTACTTGAGCTGACGGCTAGTGATTGAGCCGAGTACAGTGAGACCTGTACTCGAGCTGACGGCCAGCAATTGAGCCGCATACGGTGAGATCTGTATCCGCGCTGACGGGTGACGAGCCCTTTGCAATGCCTTCACTAAGCTTCTCAAACTATAATATCGTATGAGAATAACTGGGATTGACGACCCTAGAATGGATCATGTTGGGAATGATACAAGAGAGGTACCTTAGTTTCCCAATACTGCTGATTGAAATGGACTAATAAAAACTTGGTAATCATGAGCATCATCGCACCGCATGTGCTTTGTAGATGTGGCGCACTGAGGGAGTTAGCATTCGCGAACGTAAGATGATGTCGCTTGAGGGTGGTTTGGCAAGGGCATACAGCATCATGTCATGTCATTTTGCACTTAACAAGAGTAGTTAGAAATGCTTGATTTGTACTGCTTTATCATTACTGCTTGGTTGATTTGATAACATGTTAACTTATGCTTTATTATTCCACTGAGTTAGCTACTCACTCCCACGTTACGGGACGGTGTTGTACACACCAACCAGACTCTATCGCAGGTATAGAGGGCGCCTTGGTTCAGGAGCCAGAGCCCGACGTTGATGAGGACCAGGAGGAGTTCTCCTTCATGTAGTACTCTGACGGCTACGCTTAGGCCGGCTGCATCGCGGGATTCTTGGGGCCTCTTTTGAGGAGTGTATTTTGGGTTTTGACTTAAAAACAATACATGTATATTGGTACTCAGCTAGTACTCATACTCTGGTGTTCAGAAAATTTTGGTTATTTTACATACTTGAATATAAAATTTCAGTCTTCCGCTTGCTTTCATACAATTGAACTGGAGTATGAATTACTGTTTTGGTTTAATCTCATTCATGTTTATTTCGCTAACTCAGACAACATTTAACCAGCATTGTGTATGTTGCATAAGTGATGCGTTGGAACTCGGGTGTTGAGTTCATACTCGACCCCCGAATTTCAGGGCATTACACGGCCTATGCTGGGGCCAAGTGCCTCCCCATAGTGACCATTGAGCAACCAAACCTCGTGAGCCGAATACGGTGGTATGGGACACTGTATTCGAGCTGTCGATACTTACGGCGAGAGCCGACTACGGTGAGACCTGTGCTCGTGCTGACGGGCGACGAGTCCTCCGTAGTATCTTCGAGTATACTCCAAGGGTCTGTGATTGGCGATGAGTCTTTCACAGCAACTAGAGTATGAGTTGAGCCGAGTACGATGAGACCTGTACTCGAGCTGACGGCTAGTGATTGAGCCGAGTACGGTGAGACCTGTACTCGAGCTGACGGCTAGCAATTGAGCCGCATACGGTGAGATCCATATCCGCGCTGACGGGTGACGAGCCCTTTGCGATGCCTTCGCTATGCTTCTCGAACAATAATATCGTATGTGATTAACTAGGATCGACGACCCTAGAATGGATCATGTTTGGGAATGATACAAGGGAGGTACCTTAGTTTCCCAATACTGCTGTTTGAAATGGACTAATAATAACTCGGTAATCATGATCATCATCGCACCGCATGTTCTTAGTAGATGTGGCGCACTGAGGGAGTTAAGCATTCGCGAACGTAAGATGATGTCGCATGAGGGTGGTTTGGCAAGGGCATACAGCATCATGTCATTTCATTCTCACACATAATAAGAGTAGTTAGAATTATTTGATTTGTACTGCTTTATCATTACTGCTTGATTGAATTGATAACATATTAACCTATGCTTTATTGTTCCACTGAGTTAGCTACTCACTCCCACGTTACGGGATGGTGTTTGCAACACCCACCAGACTCTGTCGCAGGTATAGGCGGCGCATCGGATCAGGAACCAGAGCCCGACTACGACGAGGACCAGGATGAGTTCTCCTTTATGCAGTACTCTGACGGCTTTGCTTAGGCCGACTGCATTGCAGGGATTCCAGGGCTTATCTATGGAGTTGTATTTTGATTTTTGACTTAGAAACAATACATGTATATTGGTACTCAGTTAGTGTTCATACTCAGGTGTTCACAAAAATTTTGTTTCTTTACATACTTTAAATATACAATTTCAGTCTTCCGCTTGCCTTTATACAATTGGACTGAAGTATGAATTACTGTTTTGGTATAATCTCATTCATGTTTATTGCTCTAACTCAGACAACATTTAACCATCATTGTGTATGTTGCATAAGTGATGCGTTGGAACTCGGGAGTTGAGTTCATACTCGACCCCCAAATTTTAGGGCGTTACAAGTTGGTATCAGAGCATGATTTTGATTAAACCGGACCTGAGTTATGATCCCACGACGTCCACTGATGCATTACAACTTAGGAGGGTGCACAAGAACATAAAAACAGTCATAGGTATTCCGATTTCGCCAATCGGCGAAGTTCACTAAAGTCGAACGCCGAAATCGAGTCCGTATTCAACCATGGTCGCACGGGTCGACCTTAAAATATTCCTAGACCATTCACAACCCTTTAAATAGGGATACCAAGTAATGAGAATGAAATCAGAAACAAACTACAACTAAGACTCCTAGAATTAGCGACTTATTATAAGGTCGTGATGTCTACTAGTGCGCAAGGTTCTCAGCCAAAAAAAAATAGTGTCCTATTTGGCTTCACCAAACCGTCCTCCTAATTATTCTAAGTTCTTTGCGCAATGAGCGCAACTCCTAAAACCCAATGGATGAAGAGTAATTAAACTAAAACTACCATTTTTAGCAAAACGAAATTGAAACGGGGAAATTACCGTCAATCGGAGGGTTTTCTCACAATTTCGGGCTACGTAACCCTGCAAAGCTGGGTTAGTTGGCTTCATTAGCTCGTTCTACCCCAAATTCATATATTTTACGTCAGATAACTCATTCCGGATTGCAAGTTACGTTTGATTATTCCGAGACTACCCGAAATGGAGCGAATTGGGATCGGGGGGCCAAACGGAACACTTCCGGAGGGATCCAAGGTGGGACCTAGGGATTTTTGGGGCCCAAGGGACTGGAGGATCACAACCATGGAGCCCCATTTCCAAAATTCCAAAATTTTTTGGCGAGGCCCTCGCCGGTTTTCAGGTTGGGCCGGGCCGCGATCCGGGCCGGTCGACTTTGGGGGTCCCCACAACCCCCTGCCCTAGCTCCCTTCCTAATCCCATTTCAAAAACACCCCCTTCCTTCACAAACCCCCTCCCTTGGCCGTTTTTCCCTTCCATCTTGCTGCCCTTTCTTGCAAATCGCTTCTCCACCACTCTTCTCTACTGATTTCGACCACAACCCACCTCCCTCCATCGTGGAGTGCTGCCCTCTTCTCCATTTCCTCTTCTTTCCACTCGTTTGGACCCCCTACACGTTGTTGGAGGTCCCAAAATCGTGGGAGCTATCTCCCAAACCGTCCCTCCCATCTTCTTTCTTCATTTCCCTAATCTTTTTCACCTCCCACGTCTGTTGGATCTGCTGATCGTGGAGAACTTGGGAGATCAGCCCCTTTTTCCCTGTTTCTTCGATTTTCCATGGCCTTTTTTGGTGTGGTGGCGGCCCTTTTCTCCATCTCCACCATCCTCTCTCTGATGGGCAAGAGGAAGAATGCCGCTGATGAGGCCAGGCCTAGTCGCCCTACACGATCGAGGCGACCGCGAGGCGCCACCGCTAGCTCGAGCTTTGCCCGGGAGTTTCGCACAAAGCGGGACCTTGATCCCCGGATCCCTGCCGAACGGGTGCAGTTGGCGACGCTACCTCATGGTGTCTATGAGGACCACAGGGTTCTTTTCAAAGTCCAGGTGGATGGTCGGCTATTTGAGGAATATTATTTGTTTGAGCAAGTGGAGGCGGCCCTCTGGGGTTCGTTATTTGAGGTTAGGGGTCGCGCAAATTCCGGCACTATCAGAGCCTTCTACGCCGACATTCGCGAGCCTTCACCTGACCCTTTGCAGTTCCGGCCCGTAGTTGGGGTGGATCTATTCGTCACCGTTGATGTGAAGATGATCGCGTGGCTTATGAATATGCCCCTTGGTGACGTACATGCTAGCGAGCTGAATTTGGCGACTGCTCGTGAAAGGGATCGTCACACCCGATACCTTTGTGGTGGCCGACTAGCTGAATGGCAGCCAAACAAAAGCCTGTTAGCGTCCCACATGTCTGAAGACTTCCGCCTACTACATCACATCTTCACATACAATCTTTACCCCAGACACAGTAATTGCAGTGAGTGCACGCGCCTTATGGTTGATTTTCTGTACCAAGTGGGGCAGCGGGCGAACTTGTGTGTGCCCACGTTCATGTTGCGACAGATCGTGAGTGTTGCACGCTCCACCAGGAGTTCTGATTCGCTTCCTTTCGGCTGACTCATATGCAGGATCGCACGGGAGTATGGCTATAGTCTGGGGGCAGAAATGCCAGTACAGGTCCACCAGATTGACGAAAACACTCTCAAGCAAATGAAGCTTGGGGCACAGCGACAACGGGCCCGACAGGACGAGAGTGAGGATGAGATTGAGAGCGATGAAGATACAAGCGAAGATGGAAGTGAAGCTGAAGAAGAGGAAGAAGAACCTGAGGCTCAGGACACTGAGGAGAGTTCACCTCCTGCGGCTCAGGAGCAGGGCGTGGATCGGGATGCCTTTGATGCACGTTTGGCCCGCCTTGAGGAGGGTCAAGCCGCCCTGCAGCAGGAAGTCGGGCGAGTCTGAACCAAGCTTAGAAAGGTGTCCCGTACCCTAAAGGTCATCCTGTGTTGTCTGCAGGACAAGAATGCCCCTCCTCCATCGCCTGATTCGGATGCCTAGTCATCCACGTTGTTATGTGTGGTTGTTGTTTGTTTTTGGTTACCGCGATAGGCGGTTTATGTTTTCATGTAGTTGATGTAATAGATAGTAGCGTGTTCTAAGTGTTTGATGTTGTGGATGTATTGGCTATCATGTGATTTTTGTCATGATTCATGTAACTCTGTATTCCATGTATTATGACAATTTTGGGTAAATGAAAGGCATATAGCCTCTTTTGTTTTGATGATGTGTGGAATGCTTAAAGTGCTTTATGAAGTGTGTTGTGCTTTATCTCACAATGTTCTACCCTATGTTGTATAGGGCATGCCGCGACAGTACACACGGAGCACGGCACATCTCCTTCTGACCGGCTCTATGGACCAGACTCCTTCTGGTAGTAGCGGTCCTGTGGACCGTGGGTTGAGTTCTGATCAGCCTCCTGCTGGTCCTACCGGTGGACTGCCACCTTATACGCCCCCGGTCCGTGAGCAGTACCGACCGTCATCTTCTGCGCAGAATGACTCTCAGGCTGCTTCGCCGATTGTTAGGTTTAAGCAGCTGATGATGATGATGCATCAGCAGCAGATGCAGCAGCAGCAGCAGCAGATACAACAGCAGCAGCACCAGCAGCTTATGGCCACTATCGCTGAGGCCTTGTCCCATGGTGGTAGTGCGACTCCACCTACGACATCCGCACATCCTGATGAGCATTCTGAGTCTCCTGCTCGGTTTGAGGATGTGCCTCTGCCCACATCCGTCGTACCTCCTACTGGAGATGTCGGTACTTGTGGTTTACTCGAGCGATTTCAGCGCTTGAGGCCTCCCTCATTTATGGGTTCTCACAGACCCAAGGAGGCAGAGTTCTTGCTAGACCGCATCTCCAAGATGCTACGGATGCTGCACTGTTCAGAGGCAGAGCAGGTCGAGTTGGCTTCCTTCATGTTTGAGAGGGAGGCCAGTTTATGGTGGGAAAGTGTGCTGCGGACGGTAGCAGTAGATTTCGTGTGGACCTGGGAGGCTTTTGAGTCCCGGTTCCACAAGAAATACTACCCGCAGACTTATCGGCACGAGCGGGAGAATGAGTTTCTGCGCCTCAGGCAGGGAGGCATGACGGTGACGGAGTATGAGCACCGCTTCACTGAGTTGGGCCGCTTTGTCCCAACTATCCTCGTCAATGAGCAGATGAGGATGCGTCGCTTCACTGGAGGCTTGCGACCTGACATACGGTCGAAGCTATGCTGCCTTAGTATCCCCACATACGCGGCATTGGTCCACATGTCTATAACGGCCGAGCAGGATGTGGACCGATTGACCAGATCGCGTGGTACTACGGTTGCGAGGCCACGACAGGATTTACAGAGTAGGCCTATCTTAGGCAAGAGGCCTCGTGCTGATTCGCCTCCCAGGGCCGCAGCACCAGTTGTTCCTATGAGACACCCGCTGGTGACCTGCACGTATTGCGGGAAACCGGGACATCCTGCTGAGAGCTGCTTCTCGCGCATGAGGGCTAGCGGATTTGCACCACCGCAGAGATTAGATCGCCCTTATCCACAGGCCATATCAGCTCCACCGCTATAGACCGCTCTTGCACATCCTTTTTTCCGACCTCCTGTGTCGCGCTTCAGGCCGCCACAGCGACCCTTGCCTCCTCAGCCGAACCTTCAGCAGCAGGCTCACGTGCATACGCTTGTTGCCGAGGCACCGGAGACGTCGATTTCGGCACCGACGACTTTTAAGGGTACGACTTATATTCATGGTACTCCCATTTCTTTATTGGTGGACACTGGGTCCACTACCTCTATTATTTTTTGTGGGCGGTTAAACGTCTATCTTTGCATACGATTCCCACCAAGGGAATGAGACTCACTACGACTAGTGGGACCTGTTCAGATGTCACACGGTTATGCGAGGGTTGCTCGATAGTTTTGGGTAGCAGCACAGTACTCGTCAACCTTATTGTTGCTCCACTATGGCACTACGACGTTATCCTTGGCATGGATTGGCTCGCCAAGATGAGGGCGGAGATAGATTGCGATGCTCAGATCGTGACTGCCTATGGACCTGATGGCACAGCTTTCATGTTTCCAGTGCAGGTCAGTTGGCCCTGCCGTGTTGATTGTTATGCTGCTTTACTTGTGCCGATTGATGGTCCGACATTGGAGGTATGCCGGTGGTTCGGGAATTTGTTGGTGTGTTTAAGACTATTCCTGGTTTACCTCCTCGACGTGAGATTGATTTTACGATTGATCTTACGCCTGGTGCGACGCCCATCTCGTTGCCGACTTATCGTATGCCTTCATGTGAGATGGAGGAGTTGCGGAAACAGATTGACGAGCTTGTAGAGAAGGGTTTTATACGACCCAGTTTGTCTCCTTGGGGAGCACCTGTGCTATTTGTGAAGAAGAAGGACGGGTCACTACGGTTACGTATTGATTACCGTAGGTTGAACCAGGTCACGGTGAAGAACAAGTATCCTTTGCCCAGGATAGATGATCTGTTCGATCAGTTGAGAGGGGCGAAGTATTTCTCGAAGATTGATCTTCAGTCAGGGTACCACCAGTTGCGCGTGAGAGATGAGGACGTGCAGAAGACAGCCTTCAGGACGTGCTTTGGGCATTATGAGTTCCTTGTGATGTCGTTCGGCCTCACGAACGCACCAGCCGTGTTCATGGATCTGATGAACCGGGTATTTCGGCCTTTCCTTTACCGATTCGTCATCGTCTTTATTGATGACATTTTGATATACTCTACGAGTCGGGAGGAGCATGAGGAGCACTTGAGAGCGGTGCTGGGTACACTGGAGAAGAACCAGTTGTTCGCACAATACAAGAAGTGCGACTTCTAGCAGGAGGAAGTTAAGTTCCTGGGACATGTAGTGTCCAAGGATGGGATAGCAGTGGACCTTGCTAAGGTAGCCGCGGTTCAGGATTGGCAGCAGCCTGAATCGGTTACTTAGGTGAGGAGTTTCCTTGGTCTGGCTAGGTATTACAGACGCTTCATTCGAAATTTCTCGAAGATCGCCAGGCCATTGTCTCAGTTGACTCGGAAGGACCTGAAGTTCGCCTGGAATGAGAAGGCGGAGGCAGCTTTTAAGGAGCTGAAGGACAAGTTGACGTCCGCCCTTGTGCTAGTATTGCCAGAGCAAGGGGAGAAGTACACGATATATACTGACGCGTCTCGCGTTGGCTTGGGTTGTGTTCTAATGCAGAAGGATAGGGTAATTTCGTATGCCTCGAGACAATTAAGAAAGCACGAGGAGAATTACCCTACACACGACCTGGAGTTAGCAGCTGTCATCTTTGCATTGAAGCTCTGGAGACATTACCTCTACGGAGAGGTGTTCGATCTTTTCTGCGATCATAAGAGCCTTAAGTACATATTCACACAGCGAGACTTGAATATGAGACAACGCCGATGGATGGAGACCTTGAAGGACTTCAAGTTCGAGGTTTCCTACCATCCTGGCAAGGCGAACCTTATGGCAGACGCGTTGAGCCGCAAGAAGGCGATTGCATTTGCGGCACCACTGATGATAGCTGAGTAAGACATGGTGGAGTTCGTACGGGACTTCAAGCAGAGACTCACTGTCGAGGAGCCATTTGAGTGTATTGCGCACGTTCGGGTGCGACCACTTATTGACGACAGGATTGTTGAGGCCCAAGAGGGCGATATACGGCTGTCTGAGCTTCGAGAGCAGGCTAGCGAACGCCGAGGACTCCGAGTGGAGAGTTGGTTCCGATGGGGGTTTACTATTCCGTGGCCGCCTATGCGTTCCTGATGTGCCTGACTTGAGACGCGAGCTTCTCGAGTCTACCCATAACTCGAAGCTTGCGATGCATCCTGGTAGTACGAAGATGTACCGGGATTTGAGACGGACGTATTGGTGGGATAATATGAAGGCCCACATCGCTGAGTATGTGTGTCGATGTCTGACGTGCCAGCAGGTCAAGGCAGAACATCGCCGACCTCCTGGACTGCTTCAGCCCATGCCCATAGCAGAGTGGAAGTGGGATTTCATCTCCATGGATTTCATATCAGGGCTGGTGAAGACGAGGAAGGGACACGATTCCATTTGGGTTATTGTGGACCGGTTGATCAAATCGGCCCATTTTCTCCCTATCAGATTTACGAACTCTGCAGACGAGATGGCTAGATTGTACATCAGAGAGATCGTCCGTCTGCATGGAGTTCCTTTAGAGATCGTGTCGGACAGAGACACTCGGTTCACATCTATCTTCTGGACTCGTATCCAGGAGGCGATGGGTGTGAAGTTGAAGTTCAGTACGGCGTTTCATCCTCAGACTGATGGGCAGACAGAGTGGGTGAATCAGATTCTGGATGATATGTTGCGAGCATGTGTGTTGGACTTCAAGGACAGCTGGGATGACTGTCTTCCGTACGCAGAGTTCGCTTACAACAACAGCTTCCAGGCGACTATTGGCATGACGCCATATGAGGCTCTATATGGTCGTCCTTGTAGGGCACCGCACTATTGGGCAGAGGTTGGCGAGCGTAGTCTGATTGGCCCGGAGTTGGTACAGGCGACTACAGAGAAGGTCGACATTATCAGGCGTCGATTACTTACAGTGCAGAGCAGGCAGAAGAGTTACGCCGATACGAGGTGGCGACCGCTGGAGTTCGAGGTCGGGGATCATGTGTTCCTTCGAGTTTCCCTTATGAAGGGAGTCCTTCGGTTTGGGAAGAAGGGGAAGCTCACACAGAGGTTTATCGGCCCCTTTCAGATACTGGATCGAGTGGGTGATGTGGCGTATCGTCTCGCTTTGCCCACACCACTTGCGTCGTACACAACGTATTTCATGTGTTTATACTGAAGAAGTACGTTCCCGATCCTTCGCATATCATCAGATGGGAGCAGGTACAGCTGAGCGAGGATGCTACGTATGAGTTGCGCCCGACATATCCTTGACAGGAAGGAGCAGGTGCTACGTAGCAAGGTCATTCCACTTGTGAAGGTGTTATGGACACATTATTCCGAGGAGGAAGCTACTTGGGAGACTGAGGCCGAGGTCAGGAAGAACTACCCTCAGATTCTCGAGGAATACGAAAAGGTATAAATTTCGAGGACGAAATTTTTTGTTTAAGGGGGGTAGATTGTAACGACCCGTAAATTTCTGTACTTTGACTCGAGTACCATCTCGACCAGAAATCAATTAGGATTAAATCCTTTAGAAATTTAACAAAGTTAATTAAGTGCATTAGCCATGGAATCCGTTGGGATCGCTTTAAATACGATCTGCAAGAACCAAAACTTGCAAAATCAGTGACTCTAGGTTACCCTAAAGTTTAGAGCCAAACTCATTACCCGGCTGCTCTCGGGAATGAAATGAAACTTCGTATTAGGTCTAGATCGCACATCAAGAAGTCCGATTAACACGAAGTTAAGGAACTAGGACCGCCTCACTGGGCTTGACAATCATCTCAAAAATCAGGTCCAGCCGATGTCCCACGGCCATTCGTTTGGATCCGGGGCGAGGGAGTGTGAAAAACACTATTCCCTTTACAAAATAAATATCTGGAATAGTGATCTGGCATCATTCGCTTGCGCATCAGTATTAAGCAACCAGACCGTCAGAATCAGACCAAATTACGCCCTCGGATTAAGAAAAATTTCAGGAACATTTACATGTACTTGGAATTTCGGATCGTGGCCCACTGACCGTTAAACTGAAAGTGGTCCGCCACGTGCGATCTGGGATCCGATCGAGTCGAAAAATGTAATCCCACATAGATCCATGTGTGATGAGCTTAAGTCTGACGTTTGGCTCAAGGAGGGCCACCAGAACCTCTCTTTTGAGCTAGAAAAGTGACGAAATACCTATATTAGCAATAACCCTTGAACCTGAGTCTATTTTGGGGAGGTTTTAGGCTATAAAAGGAGCTTAGAACAGCCCCTCTCACAGCCATACGAAATTGGGATAAAACCCTAGAGAGAGAGAGAGAGAAAAGGGAGAGAAGAGCTTGGGATTTGTGGGAGAACTTCCTCCTACCGCTTTCAAACATCGCACGGCCTACATCGCCTCTTTCCAGGTACTTTCCCGACGGTATCCATTCCGTTTTAAGGTGAGAAACCCTAACTCTAGGTCTAATTTGAAGTATATAGGCTATAGGTTATGAAAAGGCTAACCAATTTCACTCTTTAGCTTAGAAAACGCCCGTATACGGAAGCTCATCAACCCTTGCTAATTCGTTGAGATTCCAAGGACAAAGGTGAGGACTTTAGGTGTATAGGTTACAGTTTTCAGCGCTTTCAATTTCAGATAATGATAGATTCATGATCTGTATGAAATTGCACATGTACAAAGTGCTTTCCGTTTCCTGTTTCGATTAACGTTGTAGAATATGGAATTTCACATACTCTAGGTATACGTAGAAATACCGTATACGTATTTTTTTGGAAAAATGTTTGGCATGTTTATTTAATGTATGATTATACAACATATGGATAAAATACTAGTTTGGCGAAAGGAATCGCCGTAATATATGTTCGCTTGTAAATACTACGTATGTTGAAATTGTGTATTCTAGAAATACCGCATATATGTAAATTTTGGAAATGCAATTGTCATGATTATTTGCTGTATGATTATGGTATACACGGATAAAATAACCGCTTGGTGAAAGGATAGCCCTATTACGTATTTTGCTAACATACGTCATGTATGTTGGAATAATGTACTCTAAGTGTTTGTGTAAATGCTTGTGAGTGTAAATGCTTAAGTGTTGGTGCCTTAGATAGGTGGTGATATGGAATTCCCGACTACCTCAGAGACATGTAGGATACCCTCCATGTGGTGGTTTGCTATAACCACTCACTTGTGATGTGTATGTAATTGTATTCCAATTTGTATAGTACTCTACAACATGCTTTACAACATGCTTTACTTCATGCTTTATAACATGCCTTATGACATGCCTGTTAACATGCTTGTATTACTTTGTTTATCATGCTTTACTCCACATGCTATGGATGAGATTGATTGCGGTTGGGACTATGTCTATAGTCCAAGCATTCGGTACCAGACTTGAGATTGTGGCTGGGATTCATGTCGCCACAAGGGATGTGTCTGACGAACCCGAGTCGTACTTCGGTTGGCAATAGTGGTTGGCCACACGGAGTGCTTTTGCGCTTCATATCGCCCAACTTGTGGTGCGCTCGAGCTAGTCAGGCTCGTCAAGTAAACCGATATGTGAATGTGTGTTCACCATGTTTGGTCGCTACTGCTTTGCTTGAACCTAGGGTACCAAACTTACCAGTGGCGATCCCGTTAACCATAGTACCTCGATCCGCTAAGACTCATGAGCCGGACATGGTGGTATGGGACACCGTGGCCGAGCTGTTGGCCTATGCTGGGGCCAAGTGCCTCCCCATAGTGACCATTGAGCAACCAAACCTCGTGAGCCGAATACGGTGGTATGGGACACTATATTCGAGCTGTCGATACTTACGGCGAGAGCCGAGTACGGTGAGACCTGTGCTCGTGCTGACGGGCGACGAGTCCTCCGTAGTATCTTCGAGTATGCTCCAAGGGTCTGTGATTGGCGACGAGTCTTTCACAGCAACTAGAGTATGAGTTGAGCCGAGTACGGTGAGACCTGTACTCGAGCTAACGGCTAGTGATTGAGCCGAGTACGGTGAGACCTGTACTCGAGCTGACGGCCAGCAATTGAGCCGCATACGGTGAGATCCGTATCCGCGCTGACAGGTGACGAGCCCTTTGCGATGTCTTCGCTATGCTTCTCGAACCATAATATCGTATGTGATTAAGTAGGATCGATGACCCTAGAATGGATCATGTTTGAGAATGATACAAGGGAGGTACCTTAGTTTCCCAATACTGCTGTTTGAAATGGACTAATAATAACTCGGTAATCATGATCATCATCGCACCGCATGTGCTTAGTAGATGTGGCGCACTGAGGGAGTTAAGCATTCACGAACGTAAGATGATGTCGCATGAGGGTGGTTTAGGAAGGGCATACAGCATCATGTCATTTCATTCTCGCACATAATAAGAGTAGTTAGAATTGTTTGATTTGTACTGCTTTATCATTACTGCTTGATTGAATTGATAACATGTTAACCTATGCTTTATTGTTCCACTGAGTTAGCTACTCACTCCCACGTTACGGGACGGTGTTTGCAACACCCACCAAACTCTGTCGCAGGTATAGGCGGCGCATCAGATCAGGAGCCGGAGCCCGACTACGACGAGGACCAGGATGAGTTCTCCTTTATGCAGTACTCTGACGGCTTTGCTTAGGCCGACTGCATCGCGGGGATTACAGGGCTTATCTATAGAGTTGTATTTTGATTTTTGACTTAGAAACAATACATGTATATTGGTACTCAGTTAGTATTCATACTCGGGTGTTCACAAAAATTTTGTTTCTTTACATACTTTAAATATACAATTTCAATCTTCCGCTTGCCTTTATACAATTGAACTGGAGTATGAATTACTGTTTTGGTATAATCTCATTCATGTTTATTGCCCTAACTCAGACAACATTTAACCATCATTGTGTATGTTGCATAAGTGATGCGTTGGAACTCGGGAGTTGAGTTCATACTCGACCCCCGAATTTCAGGGCGTTACACTTCTCAATATCATACCTAGTACTTCCCATTATTGTTAATCCTGCAGATTCAAATCCGTGCCCCAATGATTGCTCTGATACCACTTGTTGGGATTTGTTTTGCGGAATCACACAGATATGTGTTCACTCCCCAAGTGTAGGGTTGTGATGTAGTAATAAACTCGGTAAGATCGAGGTCGAATCCCAAAGGACTGATACCTGTACGCAATCTGGAATTAACTAGAAGTAGAACTAGAATGAGATGAAATCTAAATCAAATAGAATTTATGGAATAGTTGTGAAATAATTATCTAAAACTTAAGAAAATCTGGAAAAGAAAACTAGAGATTCAGAGGATCCACTTGTAGAGATCAGGGAGATCTTATGCCTGCTTCAAGAACTCAACCGGACTTAGAGTCCCATCTTCATCCAATTGAAGGGTGTAACCATGAAAATCAAACTGAACTTCCCTTGATATAGTTTTCATGAGATGAGAGGTATATGAATTAGAATGGATTCCATCACCAAACCATGCCCAGGAGACTAAGTAAACAACAGAATTAAACTAATTACCAACCAATCAACAATGCATGAAGGTTAGGAAGGGTACCGTCATCCGACCATGCCCAGGAGACGATGGTGAACAACAGGGCTTCCTGACGTCATAAACATAAAAGGGAAGGAACATGCTCAAAGCCATCGCAGACCCATTGTAATTTTAGTCACAACAAACCATTAAAAACTAAAAACATTCCCTTAAATAAACTATAATCAACATCAGTTCAGTATAAACAAAATGCATAATCAAAGTCTCCCCATCACGTTACAAGCTTCACCTCTTAGCCCTAACTAAGAGGTTTAGCCGCTCATGAATGGGCTAATCTCACAAAATTAAGAAAAAAAAACAACAAATAAAAAAAACTATAAAAATACTCATACTGTCTCTCTCTACTGACATTCAAACCGAGCCCAGATGATCCCCTTCTCTCTACTCACTTGCCTCTTTATAGAAAGGGAGGTCGGTGGAGAGCTGCCGACGGAGAACCGACTCTCTTTACGCAGTCCAGCAGTCCAGTTCGCAGCAAAAGACCTCCCCTACGTAAGTTCTGCTACGCAGTCAAGAAGACAGTCCCAGAAAACCTCATTTTTCCTTGCTCCTGTCCAAAAGAACACCGTCCCTTGGGACCTTTTGGGATGGAATACATGATGAACAGTCTAGATCGTCGATCTGAACAGCAATGGTGGCCCACCTGGATCAGCCGCAGCCTCTACTACAGAATAGAGCTCGCACAGACCTCCGCTGGGACATTGGCGGGGCCCAGAATCAGTGACAGATGGGAAATCCACCCCATCCATTAAGTTCTCCTTGGAAAACCGTTTGGGACAGGCTGATTTGTCTCGAGTTTTGATGTGGTCCCTTGAATATTTTCTTCCACCGTTCATTCTACGTTCAACGGCTAGGATTTTTCCATAGATTGCAGGGTTTCAAAATATCACCTAGGTGAGGGTCAAGCCCTCCCTCTGGACTCAATGGATGGTTCAGATTATCTAAATGGATGATGGGTGGGTCCCACTACTCAAAACCGGCGGACGCGGTGCGTCCGCTGTTTGAAACAGAGAAGGAGAGGAAGATGCGTCGGTCAAGAGTCGGTTTGACCGACTCTTTGTTGCTGTGCACGGCTAGTGGACTTGTGCACTATGCACACTCATGCTCACGTGGGGTCCACTATGATGTTTTCGAGAAATCCGCTGTCTATCCATTTTTTCAGATCATTTAAAAGGTTGAGACCAAAACTGGAGCATAACCAGATATCAGGTGGGCCCCACTTAAGGATTTAAGGGGCTGATCTAACCATTGGGACACTTCCACTAGGATCCAATGGCCGAAATTCTACGTGTACGGTTAATTTATGGTGTTCAGGCTATCTATGTAGTTTCAAGCTGAACGGATGGTGAGAACCCCGTGATCTTGCATACTGGATGATTTTTGGGCCACTTAAGCTTCAATTTCCTGATTTTCTCGGATCTTTGGTGTGTAATTCCATCGATCTTGGTCCCATGGAGTCCGTCCCTTGCCTTTGGTGTCATCAGAGTGTTAAATCAATGCTTTAAGCACACTTTTTCAGTCCATGCTCGTAAATACACTCTGCATACGAACATGATTAAATCAGGCCATTAAACGGTGTCATGCTCATAAATCCAGGCAATAACTGAGTCTGATATGCAATATTTGACCCCCAACACAACCCCCAACCAGCATCTTGCTAGTCCTGAGCAAAGTATGCAAAAAATAAGTTGAGAAATACAAGGCAATTTCCATGATCTTGAGTGATTTTTGCAAAAATAAACCAGATGCTAGAATTTTAAGATTCACAAATGTTGGGCATTACTTTCTCCTAGACTCAAGCACACGGTAAACTTCATAATCAAGTTCAAAGTATTAATCCCTCAATTAGAAAAATTCTAAACATTGAGTTTCATAGGTGTATAGTGTAATCTCGACTTATCAACATTAAGATTCAATTCGTTATTCCATGATATCATTGGCAACCAACAAGAGCATTCAGGACACCCAAAACCTAAACTAAAATGTGCTTCATAGATCGTTCTTTTTCTTTCTTTCAGCCTTTGATTTCTTTTTTTTTCTATTAAAAGTAACGTCAAGAAGGGGAATCAAATCCTCACCTATAGGGAGCAAACCTATGGTGAAAATCGTACACCCAAACCTTTTTCACATTTCATCCATAGGGAATCAAATCTACACTTATAGGGAGCAAACCTATGGTGAAGATTATTCGCCCAACCCTTTCCAAGGGTATCAGTTTTTTTTTTTTTTTGCTAGATATTTTCTTTTTCTTCAATTGATCATGATGGACAAAATTTTCAGGCTGGTTCCTTACATGCTTAGTGATTACCAAATTAACCCTTTAATATTGAACTGAAACCTTCATATGTAAGCGAGATATGGCATGTAAATTCATGACTCAATCAAAATTTAAAACTTCTAATCATGGATTAACGATTCAAACTTAACTATGAAATCTAACAGATACTGAATCTAGGAGTCATAAATTACCAACATCATGTATCTTGAGATCCGTCAAAATCACTTCGAATTCACAAGAAATCCCAGAAAATTTTAAAAATTTTCAAAATTTTTACTCAAGACTAATAAAGTACTGATTAGGTAAAATACTGATTAAGCAACCTAATCTCCCACCCCCAACCTAAAATCTGCATTGTCCTCAATGTAAAAGATATGAGCATGCAATGCACCTGGGACAACGAAAGTAAATGAGAAGTGATGGAAAGATAGTACATGGATAACGAATCGAGAGAGACTTTCCAAGAAATCGCAGCATAAAAACCCATCAGCATGGGAGTGAAGAAAACTATCCTAAAACAACGCATCAAGCAAGCTAACCTAATGGCAAAAAACTGTCTATCCTAGAACAGCATAAAACAAACTGCCCTAGTCCTATGAAGGCAGGGAAAAACTAGTCGATCATGTCGCAAGGTTCCTCTTCCGACCAATATCGTGATAAGTTTCTCAGTAAGTTCCTCAACAGAATCATCCAAGAGCCCTTTTTACAATAGGCTTGGATGCCCCAGAGCTTGACTTTCCAGAGAACCTTATATACCTTATTAAAAATTTGTCGTTGATTCGTCTGAGGTATCCAAAGTATATATGATTCACCTATGTCAGAAAAAGTTTCAAAGTTAGTATCCCATGGTGAATCAGAGACTACAGGTAGATCAAATTGAGAAAAAAATTTCAGGAAGTGGTGTAGTCTCAACACATCCCAAAGTAGCAGACTTCGGTTCAATTTTCAGCTCCTCCTCCCTTAATGGTAAACATTCAGGATCTGTAGAAGAAGGGGATTCAGAGTAAAGGTTCTTTCGATCAGTGATGATTACCGAGATGTTGTCTTACAAGGCATTCACTATGTTTCTTATCATAGGATCATTTGAATCTGCAAAGTGTGCCAAGCAATAATCCAAAGAGTTGGAAAATTCAGTTGAGCATGACTTATGTTCCACATTAGAGCTCGTGATGATCTGCCCAAGGAATCCATCGTCTTTAAAGGTAAATGAAAGTGTGCTCTCTTGTTCCAGCCCTACACAGACGGATTGGGGGTCAGTATCCGATGCATTGATGTGCAGACTCTGTTCATTGATACTACTCAGAAGAGGCATGGAATCGTCAATATTCAACAGTTCAGATTGTGGCCTCAACTGGGTGGTTTCAAATTCCAAAGTCATATCGAGTAACTCGTCCATCTCTCGAATCATATCATCATTCAATTTAGGGGAGTGGTCCAAACATATCTCACAAGAGATAGAAGGGTCGGTTGTAAGGAGCTTATCCACTTTTAGATCAGACATGTCAGATGAGTGGAGTAGCTCATTATGACCGTTCTCTTCGTGTACTTCTCGATCATTGACCTGGACCACACTTGAGATTAATTCCAGGGGAACTGTGGCTGCACATTCAGGATCGTCATCCCAATACTCATCATATTCTAGTTCAGCGCAGTGCACATTTGGGATGGGATCACTTTCCTCACATTCTACACCAAGAATGGGTTGAGGTTGCATAAACTAACCTCTTCTTCATCATTGAAATCTAGTGTGTCATGTGATTGAAGTGTGTCATCATCATTATATTTGAAAGACAGCCATGTCTCTTCCCCATTCTTTTGAACAATCATCGAGATCGACTCATCGAGAAATTCCACCACATGCTCATTAACGTAATTCAACTCTTCATTCCAAATTCCAGAGTTTTTCAAAAGCGAGTGAGGATCACTTTCCTCGCATTGTATTTCTGGATTGGGTTGTGGCTGAGATGAACTACCCTCAATTAGCCTATCAAGGTGTGATTCAAGTGCTTCTATTAATTTCCTCATGTCAGTAACATAGTCTGTGTAACTCGGAGATAACTCCTCTTGGATCGTTTCTGGTGGATATTCAGACGTGGCTGATCCACGAGGGTTGTTACCATGATGTTTTACTGACTCAACTTCAAAATATTTCTGTTTTCACTGATCAAAATCATACGGGTCATCGGTCGGGAGTTGATACGTGTCATCATTCCAATAATCACGTACTGTTTTCTTAACTCGTGGAATGCAATTATTCTCCCACAGATAATTACCGAAAGACTTCTTAATCGGTGGAGCATTATATTCCGATTGGTTCTCGAAGATATTTTCAGAAAAATTTTGAGGCCTAGGCTGCTTTCCATAAGCTATCTCAACATACTGACAAGCCCACTCATTCATATACATGGTGAAACCTTAACTCTGAATCTAATCCTAGAAAATAAAAGAAAAATTCCGACAGCAGTACAGAAAGTAAGAGGAGAAGTTAGAAGGATGTTACCACATTAGAAGTTCCTATGTTAAGATCCTGCAAAAGAAAACAAAAGAAATTAATTTCTAAAAGATAAAATCTAATATAAAGAATAGAGGAAGTAAAGAAATTAGGACGAAGTTACCAATTAAGAAGATCTAACAAAATCCTACAAAGCAGGAAAGTAAGTTAGTTTCTAAAATTCAATTAGAACGAAAACCCTAAAACTAAAGTGAGTAACAATCCTAATCTTAAACTAATTCTAAAATCAATTAATTTCAAAAAACGTAACCGTCAGTCCCCGGCAACGGCGCCAAAAACTTGTTCACTCCCCAAGTGTAGGGTTGTGATGTAGTAATAAACTCGGAAAGACCGAGGTCGAATCCCAAAGGACTGATACCTGTACGCAATCTGGAATTAACTAGAAGTAGAGCTAGAATGAGATGAAATCTAAATCAAATAAATTTTAAGGAATAATTGTGAAATAATTATCTAAAACTTAAGGAAATCTGGAAAAGAAAACTAGGGATTCAGAGGATCCACTTGTAGAGATCAGGGAGATCTTATGCCTGCTTCAAGAACTCAACCGGACTTAGAGTCTCATCTTCATCCAGTTGAAGGGTGTAACCATGAAAATCAAACTGAACTTCCCTTGATATAGTTTTCATGAGATGAGAGGTATATGAATTAGAATGGATTCCATCACCAAACCATGCTCAGGAGACAAAGTAAACAACAGAATTAAATTAATTACCAACTAATCAACAATGCATGAAGGTTAGGAAGGGTACCGTCATCCGACCATGCCCAGGAGACGATGGTGAACAATAGGGCTTCCTGACGTCATAAACATAAAAGGGAAAGAACATGCTCAAAGCCATCGTAGACCCATTGTAATTTTAGTCACAACAGACCATTAAAAACTAAAAACATTCCCTTAAATAAACTATAATCAACATCAGTTCAGTATAAACAAAATGCATAATCAAAGTCTCCCCATCACGCTACAAGCTTCACCTCTTAGCCCTAACTAAGAGGTTTAGCCACTCATGAATGGGCTAATCTCACAAAATTAAGAAAAAAACAGGAAATAAAAAAAAAAAATAAAAATACTCTTACTGTCTCTCTCTACTGACATTCAAACCGAGCCCAGATGATCCCCTTCTCTCTACTCGCTTGCCTCTTTATAGAAAGGGAGGTCGGTGGAGAGCTGCTGACGGAGACCCGACTCTCTTTACGCAGTCCAGCAGTCTAGTTCGCAGCAAAAGACCTCCCCTACGTAAGTTCTGCTACGCAGTCAAGAAGACAGTCCCAGAAAACCTCATTTTTCCTTGCTCTTGTCCAAAAGAACACCGTCCCTTGGGACCTTTTGGGATGGAATACATGATGAACGGTCTGGATCGTCGATCTGAACAGCGATGGTGGCCCACGTAGATCAACCGCAGCCTTTGCTGCAGAACAGAGCTCGTACAGACCTCCGCTGGGATGTTGGCAGGGCCCAGAATCAGTGACAGACGGGAAATCCACCCCGTCCATTAAGTTCTCCTCGGAAAACCGTTCAGGACAAGCTGATTTGTCTCAAGTTTTGATGTGGTCCCTTGAATATTTTCTTCCACCATTCATTTTACGTTCAACGGCTAGGATTTTTCCATAGATTGCATGGTTTCAAAATATCACCTAGGTGAGGGTCAAGCCCTCCCTCTGGACTCAATGGACGGTTCAGATTATCTAAATGGATGATGGGTGGGTCCCACTACTCAAAACCGGCGGACGCGGTGCGTCCGCTGTTTGAAACAGAGAAGGAGAGGAAGATGCGTCGGTTAAGAGTCGGTTTGACCGACTCTTTGTTGCTGTGCACGGCTAGTGCACTTGTGCACTATGCACACTCATGCTCATGTGGGGTCCACTATGATGTTTTCGAGAAATCCGCTCCGTCTATCCATTTTTTCAGATCATTTAAAAGGTTGAGACCAAAATTGGAGCATATCCAGATATCAGGTGGGCCCCACTTAAGGATTTAAGGGGCTGATCTATCCGTTGGGACACTTCTACCAGGATCTAATGGCCGAAATTCTACGTGTTCGGTTAATTTATGGTCTTCAGGCTATGTATGTAGTTTCAAGCTGAACGGATGGTGAGAACCCCGTGATCTTGCATACTGGATGATTTTTGGGCCACTTAAGCTTTAGTTTCCTGATTTTCTCGGATCTTTAGTGTAATTCCATCGATCTTGGTCCCATGGAGTCCGTCCCTTGCCTTTGGTGTCATCAGAGTGTTAAATCTATGCTTTAAGTACCTTTTTTCAGTCCATGCTCGTAAATACACTCTGCACGCGAACATGATTAAATCAGGCCATTAAACGATGTCATGACCATAAATCCAGGCAATAACTGGGTTTGATATGCAATATTTGACCCCTAACACAACCCCCAACCAGCATCTTGCTAGTCCCGAGCAGAGTATGCAAAAAATAAGTTGAGAACTACCAGGCAATTTCCATGATCTCGAGTGATTTTTGCAAAAATAAACCAGATGCTAGAATTTTAAGATTCACAAATGTTGGGCATTACTTTCTCCTAGACTCAAGCACACGGTAAACTTCATAATCAAGTTCAAAGTATTAATCCCTCAATTAGAAAAATTCTAAACATTGAGTTTCATAGGTGTATAGTGTAATCTCGACTTATCAACATTAAGATTCAATTCGTTATTCCATGATATCATTGGCAACCAACAAGAGCATTCAGGACACCCAAAACCTAAACTAAAATGTGCTTCATAGATCGTTCTTTTTCTTTCTTTCAGCCTTTGATTTCTATTTTTTTCTATTAAAAGTAACGTCAAGAAGGGGAATCAAATCCTCACCTATAGGGAGCAAACCTATGGTGAAAATCGTACACCCAAACCTTTTTCACATTTCATCCATAGGGAATCAAATCTACACTTATAGGGAGCAAACCTATGGTGAAGATTATTCGCCCAACCCTTTCCAAGGGTATCTATTTTTTTTTTTTTTTTGCTAGATATTTTCTTTTTCTTTAATTGATCATGATTGACAAAATTTTCAGGCTGGTTCCTTACATGCTTAGTGATTATCAAATTAACCCTTTAATATTGAACTGAAACCTTCATATGTAAGCGAGATGTGGCATGTAAATTCATGACTCAATCAAAATTTAAAACTTCTAATCATGGATTAACAATTCAAACTTAACTATGAAATCTAACAGATACTGAATCTAGGAGTCATAAATTACCAACATCATGTATCTTAAGATCCGTCAAAATCACTTCGAATTCACAAGAAATCCCAGAAAATTTTAAAAATTTTCACAATTTTTACTCAAGACTAATAAAGTACTGATTAGGTAAAATACTGATTAGGCAACCTAATCTCCCACCCCCAACCTAAAATCTGCATTGTCCTCAATATAAAAGATATGAGCATGCAATGCACCTGGGACAACGAAAGTAAATGAGAAGTGATGGAAAGATAGTACATGGATAACGAATCGAGAGAGACTTTCCAAGAAATCGCAGCATAAAACCCATCAGCATGAGAGTGAAGCAAACTATCCTAAAACAACGCATCAAGCAAGCTAACCTAATGACAAAAAACCGTCTATCCTAGAACAGCATAAAACAAACTGCCCTAGTCCTATGAAGGCAGGGAAAAACTAGTCGATCATGTTGCAAGGTTCCTCTTTCGGCCAATATCGTGATAAGTTTCTCAGTAAGTTCCTCAACAGAATCATCCAAGAGCCCTTTTTACAATAGGCTTGGATGCCCCGGAGCTTGACTTTCCAGAGAACCTTATATACCTTATTAAAAATTTGTCGTTGATTCGTCTGAGGTATCCAAAGTACATATGATTCACCTATGTCAGAAAAGTTTCAAAGTTAGTATCCCATGGTGAATCAGAGACTACAGGTAGATCAAATTGAGAAAAAAATTTCAGGAAGTGGTGTAGTCTCAACACATCCCCAAAGTAGCAGACTTCGGTTCAATTTTCAGCTCCTCCTCCCTTAATGGTAAACATTCAGGATCTGTAGAAGAAGGGGATTCAGAGTAAAGGTTCTTTCGATCAGTGATGATTACCGAGATGTTGTCTTACAAGGCATTCACTATGTTTCTTATCATAGGATCATTTGAATCTGCAAAGTGTGCCAAGCAATCATCCAAAGAGTTGGAAAATTCAGTTGAGCATGACTTATGTTCCACATTAGAGCTCGTGATGATCTGCCCAAGGAATCCATCGTCTTTAAAGGTAAATGAAAGTGTGCTCTCTTGTTCCAGCCCTACACAGACGGATTGGGGGTCAGTATCCGATGCATTGATGTGCAGACTCTGTTCATTGATACTACTCAGAAGAGGCATCGAATCGTCAATATTCAACAGTTCAGATTGTGGCCTCAACTGGGTGGTTTCAAATTCCAAAGTCATATCGAGTACTCGTCCATCTCTCGAATCATATCATCATTCAATTTAGGGGAGTGGTCCAAAACATATCTCACAAGAGATAGAAGGGTCGGTAGTAAGGAGCTCATCCACTTTTAGATCAGACATGTCAGATGAGTGGAGTAGCTCATTATGACCGTTCTCTTCGTGTATTTCTCGATCATTGACTTGGACCACACTTAAGATTAATTCCAGGGGAACTGTGGCTGCACATTCAGGATCGCCATCCCAATACTCATCATATTCTAGTTCAGCGCAGTGCACATTTGGGATGGGATCACTTTCCTCACATTCTACACCAAGAATGGGTTGAGGTTTGCATAAACTAACCTCTTCTTCATCATTGAAATCTAGTGTGTCATGTGATTGAAGTGTGTCATCATCATTATATTTGAAAGACAGCCATGTCTCTTCCCCATTCTTTTGAACAGTCATCGAGATCGACTCATCGGGAAATTCCACCACATGCTCATTAACGTAATTCAACTCTTCATTCCAAATTCCAGAGTTTTTCAAAAGCGAGTGAGGATCACTTTCCTCACATTGTATTTCTGGATTGGGTTGTGGCTGAGATGAACTACCCTCAATTAGCCTATCAAGGTGTGATTCAAGTGCTTCTATTAATTTCCTCATGTCAGTAACATAGTCTGTGTAACTCGGAGATAACTCCTCTTGGATCGTTTCTGGTGGATATTCAGACGTGGCTGATCCACGAGGGTTGTTACCATGATGTTTTACTGACTCAACTTCAAAATATTTTTGTTTTCACTGATCAAAATCATACGGGTCATCGGTCGGGAGTTGATACGTGTCATCATTCCAATAATCACGTACTGTTTTCTTAACTCGTGGAATGCAATTATTCTCCCACAGATAATCCCCGAAAGACTTCTTAATCGGTGGAGCATTATATTCCGATTGGTTCTCGAAGATATTTTCAGAAAAATTTTGAGGCCTAGGCTGTTTTCCATATGCTATCTCAACATACTGACGTGCCCACTCATTCATATACATGGTGAAACCTTAACTCTGAATCTAATCCTAGAAAATAAAAGAAAAATTCCGACAGCAGTACAGAAAGTAAGAGGAGAAGTTAGAAGGATGTTACCACATTAGAAGTTCCTATGTTAAGATCCTATAAAAGAAAACAAAAGAAATTAATTTCTAAAAGATAAAATCTAATATAAAGAATAGAGGAAGTAAAGAAATTAGGACGAAGTTACCAATTAAGAAGATCTAACAAAATCGTACAAAGCAGGAAAGTAAGTTAGTTTCTAAAAATCAATTAGAACGAAAACCCAAAAACTAAAGTTAATAACAATCCTAATCTTAAACTAATTCTAAACCAATTAATTTCAGAAAACGTAACCGTCAGTCCCCGGCAACGGCGCCAAAAACTTGTTCACTCCCCAAGTGTAGGGTTGTGTGATGTAGTAATAAACTCAGTAAGACCGAAGTCGAATCCCAAAGGACTGATACCTGTACGCAATCTGGAATTAACTAGAAGTAGAACTAGAATGAGATGAAATCTAAATCAAATAGAATTTAAGGAATAATTGTGAAATAATTATCTAAAACTTAACGAAATCCGGAAAAGAAAACTAGGGATTCAAAGGATCCACTTATAGAGATCAGGGAGATCTTATGCCTGCTTCAAGAACTCAACTGGACTTAGAGTCCCATCTTCATCCAGTTGAAGGGTCTAACCAAGAAAATCAAACTGAACTTCCCTTGATATAGTTTTCATGAGATGAGAGGTATATGAATTAGAATGGATTCCATCACCAAACCATGCCCAGGAGACAAAGTAAACAACATAATTAAACTAATTACCAACCAATCAACAATGTATGAAGGTTAGGAAGGGTACCGTCATCCGACCATGCCCAGGAGACGATGGTGAAAACAGGGCTTCCTTACGTCATAAACATAAAAGGGAAGGAACATACTCAAAGCCATCGCAGACCCATTGTAATTTTAGTCACAACAGACCATTAAAAACTAAAAACATTCCCTTAAATAAACTATAATCAACATCAGTTCAGTATAAACAAAAGGCATAATCAAAGTCTCCCCATCACGCTACAAGCTTCACCTCTTAGCCCTAACTAAGAGGTTTAGCCACTCATGAATGGGCTAATCTCATAAAATGAAGAAAAAAAAACAGCAAATAAAAAAACTATAAAAATACTCTTACTGTCTCTCTCTACTGACGTTCAAACCAAGCCCAGATGATCCCCTTCTCTCTACTCGCTTACCTCTTTATAGAAAGGGAGTTCGGTGGAGAGCTGCCGATGGAGAACCGACTCTCTTTACACAGTCCAGCAGTCCAGTTCGCAGCAAAAGACCTCCCCTACGTAAGTTCTGCTACGCCGTCAAGAAGACAGTCCCAGAAAACCTCATTTTTCCTTGCTCCTGTCCAAAAGAACACTGTCCCTTGGGACCTTTTAGGATGGAATACATGATGAACGGTCTGGATCATCGATCTGAACAACGATGGTGGCCCACCTGGATCAGCCGCAGCCTCTGCTGCGGAACAGAGCTCGCACAGACCTCCACTGGGACGTTGGCGGGGCCCAGAATCAGTGACAGACGGGAAATCCACCCCGTCCATTACGTTCTCCTTGGAAAACCGTTCGGGACAGGCTGATTTGTCTCGAGTTTTGATGTGGTCCCTTGAATATTTTCTTCCACCGTTCATTCTACGTTCAACGGCTAGGATTTTTCCATAGATTGCATGGTTTCAAAATATCACCTAGGTGAGGGTCAAGCCCTCCCTCTGGACTCAATGGATGGTTCAGATTATCTAAATGGATGATGGGTGGGTCCCACTACTCAAAACCGGCGGACGCGGTGAGTCCGCTGTTTGAAACAGAGAAGGAGAGGAAGATGCGTCGGTCAAGAGTCAGTTTGACCGACTCTTCGTTGCTGTGCACGGCTAGTGCACTTGTGCACTATGCACACTCATGCTCACGTGGGGTCCACTATGATGTTTTCGAGAAATCCGCTCCGTCTATCCATTTTGTCAGATCATTTAAAAGGTTGAGACTAAAACTGGAGCATATCCAGATATCAGGTGGGCCCCACTTAAGGATTTAAGAGGCTGATCTATCCGTTGGGCCACTTCACCAGGATCCAACGGCTGAAATTCTATGTGTACGGTTAATTTATGGTCTTTAGGCTATGTATGTAGTTTCAAGCCGAACGGATGGTGAAAACCCCATGATCTTGCTTACTGGATGATTTTTGGGCCACTTAAGCTTCAGTTTCTTGATTTTCTCGAATCTTTGGCGTGTAATTCCGTCGATCTTGGTCCCATGGAGTCTGTCCCTTGCCTTTGGTGTCATCAGAGTGTTAAATCTATGCTTTAAGCACCCTTTTTCAGTCTATGCTCGTAAATACACTCTGCATCACGAACATGATTAAATCAGGCCATTAAACGGTGTCATGCTCATAAATCCAGGCAATAACTGGGTCTGATATGCAATATTTGACCCCCAATAATATGGATCTAGGACAACAATCCAAGAGCACCAAACAATCACAAGAGAACACAAAGATTTAGCATGAAAAATCATTGTGGGAAAAAAACCATAGCACAAAGCGACAGAAATCCACTATGAAAATAGAAATTACAAAGAGAGTGGACTTACTCGATTCGAAAAACCTCGAATCTTACCCTTGCTACACCTTTTGATAACCCTAGAACCCTTTTAGAAACCCTTGGAATACCTTCAGGAAGCCCTTAGAATTCCTTAGAAAGGCCCTAGGGACTCCTATTTATAGTTTAGGAAACTCCACTTATGCACCTCTCTGAAACTGCCTCAAATTTATGCAATCCGTGCACCATCCGCATAACCTTTGACTAGTCGAGCCTGACCCTCGACCGGTTAAGCATCTCAGAAAACCCAAATACCTCGTTGCTGACTTCAAGTCGAGCCAGTCCCTCAACTGATCCAGCAATGCCAAGATTTAAGACATCTTATAACACATCATTGCGAAGGCCACGTGACTTTGATCTCCTTTCACCGTTAGTACAACTAGGAGGTTAGAGCTAGAAAGGGATTGGCTACTTCGATCCCCCTACGACTAGCCAACCCATTTCCAGCTTTGAGCACTGAGTTGCACAAACAGTGAAAGGAGATCAATGTTACATAGCCCAACAATGATGTATTTATTACATCCACACTATTCATCCATCTGTAGAGGCCATTTTAGAGCGTAAGTATAAAAAGGATTCGTATCCAAAGCTCAAGTGACCATACCACAAATAATAATGGGACAATTTTCTCACCGTTAAAACAATCGTAGGGCCCACGATAACGTTTATTTTCCATCCAATCTGTTCATAAGGTCACACAGACCTGGATGAAGAGTAACAAATATCATATTGATCTAAAAAAGGGTTTCAATGGTAGACGTTCAATCCCCCACTTCTTTTTGTAGTGTGGTCCTATTGATCTTTGGATCTATCTTATTTTTCAGATGAAGACTTAAGATGAGCTCTCTAAATGGATGGACGGTTTGGATATAACACATACTTCATGATGGGACCCACATAACTTGGTGACGTCAACACACCAGCTAGGTCGGTGGTGTGTTATACACCAGCCAATCCTCTTCCGAATCCACTCCGTCCATCTGTTCTGCAAGACCACAATAGGACGATAATATAAAAAGAGAAATTTACCACTATACGACCCATTTACGGCCCATTTACCTTTTAAGCCCACTTCTTTTTACCTCACCAGAATAAGCCCCGGCTGTACGGACGACTTGCCAAAGGTCGAAAATGCCCCTGCTTTTTCGGAAATGTGATTTTTGAAAGCTACGGTCATATGGCTATGGTTTATAACCGTAGCCATAGATACCATAATCTGTAGCCATAGATACCATAATCCGTAGCCATAGAGGGACTGTCTAGGGTGGACTCTCCGAACTGGCGGCCCTCCGTCAATTGCTGGCTTGTCGGCGGGGCCACGCCCATCTGGCGGCCCCTACGGCTACGGATTATAACCGTAGCCATAGACAGACTGCCGCGGCGGCAATCTATGTATTTTTTTTTATATATGGAGAACTTTATTCTACCTACAATTTTCTCTAATACATATTTATATAAATATGTATATATAAGCATATAAAATTTTTTCTCTCTTTTTTTCATTTCTTTCTTTATTCATTTAACAAGAATATCTTCTAAACCAAAATTAGTTACTTGACGTACCCTATATGATTTTGGGGTAGGAGAAGCTACTTTAGCCAACTAACCTAGTTATTTTCCAAGATTCCATTAGGTCGATGGTCAAAAATCCATTTCATTCACTTCGCGGTCAATTTCAATCAGTTCGTGGTCAATTTCATTCATTTCATTTACTTCGCGATCAATTCCATGCATTTCACGGTCAATCCTGGCCATTCCCCTTCACTTCACGGTCAATTCCATGCATTTCATGGTCAATTTCCTTCATTTCATGGTCAATTCCGTGCATTTCACGATCAATTCCCTTCATTTCACGATCAATTCCATGCATTTCACGGTCAATTTCCTTTACTTCACAGTCAATTCAATGCATTTCACGGTCAATTCCCTTCATTTCACGGTCATTTCTATGCATTTCATGGTCAATTCCGGTGATTCTTCTTCACTTCACGGTCAATTCCATGCATTTCACGGTCAATTCCCTTTACCTCACAGTCAATTCAATGCATTTCACAGTCAATTCCCTTCACTTCACGATCATTTCCTTGCATTTCACAGTCAATTCCGGCGATTCCCCTTCATGGTCAATTCCATGCATTTCACGGTCAATTCAATGCATTTCACGGTCAATTCTCTTCACTTCACGGTCATTTCCATGCATTTCACGGTCAATTCTCTTCACTTCACGGTCATTTCCATGCATTTCATGGTCAATTCCGGTGATTCCCCTTCACTTCACGTCAATTCCATGCATTTCACGGTCAATTCCCTTTACTTCACAGTCAATTCCCTTCACTTCATGGTCATTTCCATGCATTTCACGGTCAATTCCAGCAATTCCCCTTCACTTCACGGTCAATTCCATGCATTTCACGGTCAATTCCCTTTACTTCATGGTCAATTCAATGCATTTCACAGTCAATTCCCTTCATTTCATGGTCATTTCCATGCATTTCACAGTCAATTCCGACGATTCCCCTTCACTACAAGGTCAATTCCATGCATTTCACGGTCAATTCCCTTTACTTCATGGAACTAACGGTGAAATGAAGGGAATTGACCATGTAATGCATAGAATTGACCGTCAAGTGAAGGAAATTGATCGTGAAATGCATGGAATTGACCGTGAAGTGAAGGGGAATCGCCGGAATTGACCATGAAATGCATGGAAATGATCGTGAAGTGAAGGGAATTGACCATGAAATGCATTGAATTGACCGTGAAGTAAAGGGAATTAACTGTAAAATGCACGGAATTGACCGTGAAGTGAAGGGGAATCACCGGAATTGACCGTGAAATGCATGTAATTGACAGTGAAATGAAGGGAATTGACCGTGAAATGCATTGAATTGACCGTGAAATGCATTGAATTGACCGTGAAGTAAAGGGAATTAACCATGAAATGCATGGAATTGACCGTGAAGTGAAGGGGAATCGTCGGAATTGACCGTGAAATGAAGGGAATTGACTGTGAAATGCACGGAATTGATCGTGAAGTGAAGGAAATTGACCGTGAAATGCATGGGATTGACTGTGAAGTGAAGGGGAATGGCCGGGATTGACCTTGAAATGCATGAAATTGATCACGAAGTAAATGAAATGAATGAAATTGACCGTGAACTGATTGAAATTGACTGCGAAGTGAATAAAATGGATTTTCGACCATCGACTTGATGGAATCTTAGAAAATAACTAGGTTGGTTGGCTAAAGTAGCTTCTCCTACCCCAAAATCATATAGGGTACATCAAGTAACTAATTTTGGTTTAGAAGATATTCTTGTTAAATGAATAAAGAAAGAAATGAAAAAGAGAGAGAAATTTTTTTATATGCTTATATATATACATATTTATATAAATATGTATTAGAGAAAAATTGTAGGTAGAATAAAGTTCTCCATGTAAAAAAAAAAAAAAAAAATTTAAAAATGCACAGACTGCCCTATGGCTACAGTTATAATCTGTAGCCATAGGGGGTCGCCAAGCGTGGCCCCGATGGACAAGCCAACAACTGGGGGGGTAGTTCGGCAAGTCATTCCTTTTATGGCTACGGATTATGGTATCTATGGCTACGGTTATAATCCGTAGCTATAGGTCTTACCGTAGCATACGACATTACCATGCTGCTTTGAACGTCTACCATTGAAATCTTTTTAGGGTCTGTTTAGATCGCCCAGATCCGACGTACTGTATTGTTTTAAGTTAAATAAATACAATATACCCCGTTTGAATTGGATTTGAAATCTGATTCAGTACGTGGCATGCGAATACATCTTCGAACCAAGTAAAAGGTGGACACGCGGTTTGGTAGTACATCAGCTAAACATCGGGCAGTGCAGCGATGTAATTGCACTGCACCGCCTCTCACAGCAGAGAAGTCTCTCAAATCTCACCGTGCTTCGTGCGTACATCTCATCTTCCTGCGCCATCTTTCTCCCTCTCCATTATTTTCAACCTATTCGCCAAAGGAATGGATGGGTTTACGGCCACATCTTAGACGTAGACGCTGATTCTTGCATCATCTTCTTCGCCTACGGTGAAGGTGGGGTGTCCTCAACTTACGGCCATCATTCCATAAACATGGTTTCTGTTACAGACGAAAAGTTCATACCATGAAGGACAAAAGTGAAAGAAGGTAATTTTTTCTTTCCAACATAGATTCTGAGACAACAGCTGATCCTTCTTCTAAATGGATCCCTCCTTCCATTCATGGATATCTTTTCTCTCATGTACTCTCTTTTACATGAGGAGATGAGTACTTCCGTATACACCTCTCTCCTATACCCTACGCAGAGGGTCTATCCGGCGAAAGATTTCAATCCCATTGTCTGAACAGAATCATGTTGGGACATGAAATCTTATCTGAACAGAATTCTGTTGATGGATTCACCTCATGACTGTTGGGACATGACCACTGCATGTTTAATATTGGTCGAATATTCATGATATCCATCTGCCGATGCTTACTCTTTTTCAAGTTGCTGCCTATAACAGATGCTTCCATCGCCCAACTCCTTCCCCCCAAAAAACCACTGCTCTGTAAACCCATCTATCAGTTTCTTTCCTGTAGTGCTGTGTTGAATGTAGAAGGTAATCCTTCAACCTCAATATGTTACAATGTCTCAATACAGCAAATCAAAACCTGCTGTTCGTAGATATTGTTGTCCATAATGCTATGAACAATTCATTGTTCAAGATCAAATTTCAACCCTTTTATTAGTAACTTGTTACATTTTGCACGGAATATTGTTGCCAATCTACTTTCATATTGCTTGTTGAATTCAGATTAGTTTACAGATTTTTCTGACGACCACTGTTTGCAGAACCACTATTTGCATACATACAGATCGTCATACTAATAGTTCATTAACAACGAACAGAGGTGCGTATCTATACTCTATCTGATCATGCATAAATTCAATATGTGTATGAGGCCATCATCTACTTCCTGATATATGAAATTTTCTGTCGGCCGACTGTTAAGATTTCCCTAATCACTAACTCATTTCTTTCCACTGTATCATGTGAGATTGCAAAGACTGCTTTCATTTATTTATCCACAAATTTAGATATATCTCATATGTGCCTTTACTGTTAAGAAGTCGTATGCTAGGTTTCTTTCTTCTTTTAAGTATACTTGTGTTCATTGCTGTACATATACTAAGTTATGTCGTATGCATTAAAAATTACAAAATAACTGACCATAATAACAGGCGAAGCCCTCATTTGACAAAATGGGGTCTCATTTTGGGAAAAATAGCGGAGATCAGTCTTCCAGTAGCGAATGGAATGAAGAGAAAGTAGCTGCAAGCATTAACTGTTATCGCAACGTCTACGTGTATCATTGGCGCGCTGCTGAATATTACCGGCGATATTGTCTGAAGGCAAGGCCTAGAGATGGTGATATTGAGAGAAATATATTCATAAATGGAATCATTAAAAACAGTGATGTTGACTGTTTAGCACAGTTAAGGATGGGTAGGGATAAGTTCTTCGAACTATGTTCTCTACTAAGAGATCGAAATTACTTTCGGATTCAAGGAGGTGTAGTCTGGAGGAACAAGTGGTATTGGTCCTCCATACAATAGGCCACAATGTAAGAAATCGGGTCATTGGTCACCGCTTTTTCAGGTCTAGTGAGACCGTTAGTAGTCGTCATTCCGAAGGGTTCTTGATGTTGTGATTGGTCTTTATCCTGAATATGTTAAGTTTCTAGGTTTACATACACCGAAAGAGATATCTGATAATCCTATGTGGTCATCATATTTTCAGAAAAATTAGCAGTGATTTACATATTCGAAATGAATTAACTATGTGCTAATTTGTAAAGAAGAACCTAAAAGTCATAACAAACATTTTTGTAGGATTGTATTGGGGCACTCGATGGGACTCATATACCTGCACATTTGCCTAAGGAATCAAGTGACACATTTTGAAATCGGAAAGGTTATCTGTCTCAAAATGTACTGGCAGCTTGTACATTTGATATGAAATTTGTCTATGCGCTTGCGGGTTAGGATGGTTCGACATCTGATGCTCGTGTTTTGAATGATGCCTTAACTCGTCGACCAGATTGTTTCCTTATACCTCATGGTAACTAAACACAAATGTAATTTTGTAACAAACATAATTGTAGAAGGTCAAATATACAGATTTGTAGTACCCATACATCGGTTTGTGTAGTGAAGTACTATGTCGTTGATGCGGGTTATGCACATTCTCTTAGCTTTATGGCACCTTATCGAGGTGTCAGATATCATTTAAATGAGTTTCGTACCGGACGAAAGCCTGCAAATAAGAAAGAACTATTCAATTATCGTCATGCACAGCTGCGAAATGTCATCGAATGTTGTTTTGAACTGTTGAAATGTCGTTTCCCTATACTCCGTGTAGCACCACAATTCAGTTTTAAAACTCAAGTAAAGATTGTTATAGCATATTGTATAATACACAACTTCATCCGTGTATGTGGTGAAGTCGGATTTACAGAAACCGTTGAGGAAATTGCTGACAGTGCTGATGACATATTGCCATCTCCTGTGGACGTAAGTACGATCGAAGAAAATCAGGCGATATCTTGCGTGGCAGATAAAGATAGAGAAGAGTGGACGAAAAAAAGGGATGACATCGCATCTAGGATGTGGGCTGATAGTCTGCCTCGGACCCGACAACGTCATTGACTTCGCCTTCCTTATGTTTGATGTATTATGCTGTTTGTGTAACGGCAAATTGTCTTTTTTTAAATATTGTGTTTGTTTGGTGGGATTTTGAACTGGCTTTTTCTTCTTTTATTTTGGATCTGATAGGTACTTTATCATGCATGGATATTTTATATGACACTAAATTTAATATTGATGGCATGCCGGGTTAACATTAGCTGTCCTAATATATTTCAAGATGCTGTAATCTGCACTTTACATGGTTTACTTTAATCTGCAAGTAAGTTATTATATTAACTATTTCTATTTCCATTAACTATTACTAATGCGTAGGTAATATGAATTTCTTAAGAAGTACGTACAAGGGAAAAGGGTGTTTACGTGAAACAGGTTCCCCGGAACGTGAGACATGCTCCCCAAAAAAAACCATGACATCACCAAGTAGGCTTATTGGTAACCCTAGTAAGAAAAATCTAACAATAAGCAGCAGCAAAAAATTAAACGTTCAGTGGTAGGAAAAGTGGGCAAATTCAATGGACTGACCATGGACAATGCATTAGTTGACGCACTAGTGGAACAAGTAAACCTCGGGAGGGAAAAGTGATATGAGATTCAAACCGGAGGCTTATAAGGCCACAATATTAGAAATTTTGGAAAAATGTGGTGTTGAACTTGAGAACAAACATATTTCTAACCGATTGCGGACGTTGAAAAGATTGTTTTGGGGCATACAAGACATGCTGAATACCTCCAGCTTTGGATGGGATAGTGACAAGAACATGGTGACAGTGACAGACGATGTCTAAGATGGATACATACCTATAAGTAATTTTCAAATAATATTGTCTTCTCTTGTGTGCTGTTTTATTCGTTACAATGGGTTTGTAACATTGTATTTCACTTCTTGCAGTCTCACCCATTCGCTGAAAAGGTGCGTGGCAAACATATTGACAGATACCAGGATTTGTCATTCATGTTTGGGAATGACATTGCTCATGTCTCTTTTGCGAGCATAGCTTACTCATCACCACTTTCGAGTCGCCGACGAAGTAGAAATGAGTTGAATTCTGACTCTGAAACAGACGAATATGGGACTGACACAGTTCGCCTCTCTTCAGACTCTGGCGAGGCCCACAACTGTGGTTCAGCCCCTCATGTCAGTGATGCATCTAATCGGTTGTTGAATAGGGTAAATGCAGCAAACTTAGATAGCTTTAGGGGGTCCAAGAACACCCATTCTACTGCTACCAACTTGTCCCATCCAAAAAAAGGGAAACCGAGTGATGTAATCGGTGACCGAATGGGTGAAGTGGATGATGCCGTAAAGTCCCTCACTATTACAATGTCACAGGGCAAGAAAATGACCCGAGTCCAGATAATTCTGAGCATACTTGAAGAGGTAGAGGGACTCAGCCCTGAGGATCAACTGCGTGTTGCATGGATGATGCAGGGGGACGTTGTCACTGCCGGATTTTTCATGAAGATGGGCCACGAGAGGCGTAAGGAGTGGGTGCAAAAACTGCTTGAACGCAGTGTTCCGGTTTAAGAAAAACAGTCCCTTTGGTACTTTGGTTTTGGGTTCTTGATGAAACTGTTTCACTCTTTTTGCACATCTTTAAACTTGTTTTAAGTTAAATTTCATGTATAATTGTTATGGTTGGATGGGTTTGGATGTTGTGGGATTTAGTCTAGCCCGCGCTGTTATTTTGACAGATAATTTTGGACTTTGTATGTGTTGATGGTTGGACCATCCCAACAGTTCTTTTCATGTAAATATGCTAATTGTGATCATCCTTTTATTTTACATGATTATAAACAGATTGCAGGAATATGCTGTGATGTCTGCCTCAGAAATGAGGAGCGGATTTCTTCACCTCTCATTCATTGATATGACGTACATTGTAGGTTATATACACAATGCAGGAACGTGCTGTGATGACTGCAACAGACTTGCAGTCTAGATTTGTTTAATCTTGATCGATTGATATATTGTCCACCGTATGGTTCAGACCTTAAATCAGGAGCCTGGTGTGATGTCTGCCTCAGATTTCTTTTCATTTGAATGTAGAAGGGTGATATTGAGAGGAGTTTGTAATTAACATGAATTACTTTTTCAGGTGAGATAAATGAGGATACTGCATGACCAACATGATGTTCGGAGTTCTATATAAGAACCTCGATAAATCCATGGGCACACAATGCACTTCCATTCTGACAACGTGTTTTTTTTGTAGGTTGAAATGAGTAAATACTATGTCGTATTTATGGGTAGAGTGCCAATAATATATGACAACTGGGATGATGCTCGGGAACAGGTTGAAAGATTCAGCGGGTCGAGACACTGATCGTTCAGAACGTACGGGGAAGCTGTCAGAGAGTGGACCACATTCAAGGTATGAACGTAAATTGCATACGAAAATTTTTAAAGACAAGTTTAAGAATTATTGTTCGTTTTCAGAGTCATCCATTGTATCTGAGGTGTAATAGTAAGTTAACTACATGTCAATTACGTGTCATTAGGCCACTCTACAGCAACATGGGTCGGGTAACAATGGTGGTGTATAGGGGTGTACACGGGTCGGGCCGAGTCGAACTGGCCTCAGCTCATCCAGGCCCGTTCAACAGCCACACCAGGTCCGAACCCGACCGGGCCTGGTCACCGGGCCAACATCTCCAGCCCGAACCGGGCCCGGGCGAGTTCGAGCCGAGTTCGGGCCAGTTTCGAACCTTCGAGTTCGGGCCAATTTCGAACCTGAGTTCGAGCCAGTTTCGAACCTTACAGCAAGTTCATGGGAAGGACTTTGGCAGGTAATCCGTGTTCCATTAATTTACAAGGCCCTCGATCAACGGTTTAGATAGTTGAACTATAGACTCCACAAAAATCCTTCTGGCCTGGAACGTTCAATTCCTCCCGGTGACCATACTACCCAAAATAAATGGGTGAATAGAGAATTTGTTTTAGCCGTTTATTTGTTTATACCTGTGGCCAACCTAAGGTGTTTACCGGCCTGATTTTCAAATAAGAAGATCTAATTAGTACATCCAACCGGATGGAACTAAGATTTCATTTTTCTAATTCATATTAAGACAAGAAATGTGGGTACATGTGTTTCACATCTAGGCCAGTCCTTATTGGGTCCCACTTTGAACATCCAATGGCCCAAAAAAATAGGATGATAGACTCACCATCAGTCATTATTGCTTTTTCAACCATTGATTCTTCTGGTAGAAATGTGGCCCAATTGATAAGTGGGAACCAGGGCTAGCCCACCTAATGACTGACCCAGATCTTGTACACATGACATTTTGCCATGTTGCAAATCATCTTCACAATCTTCATGAGGAAATGATTTGATACTCTTGCAGAGTGATGGGTGAGACATGAGCAGTTAGAAATTACTTAGAAATTACATATATTGCTTTAAACCTTTCAAATTATAAGAACTATATATATAATATATATATATATATATATATATATATATATATATATATATATATATATATATAGACGTGCTCACCTTCGAACCAGTTCGTACGTAATACGTACGAACTTTTTTTGAGAACCCATCATTAGTGATGTAGATCCAAAATCGGAACTGTTCATGTGAAGCAGCGCCTAGTAAAACCCCCCAGGACCAAGTTTTACTTTTATCTAAAACTTTTATACATACCGTCCGTAGCAAAGAGAAATTAAAATCAAAGAAAGAACCTGTTTACATTATTCATGGTCCACCAAAGTTTCGGATCAAAGTAAAAATTCGTACTATTAGGTTTCATGAGGTTCTGCTTCATGTGGACCGTTCAGATTTACGAGATTCATCACGTATGATGGGTTCTCAAAAAAGTTCGTACGTATACGTACGAAATGGTTCGCAGGTGAGCGTTTTCCTATATATATATATATATATATATATATATATATATATATATATAATATATATCATGAACCGGGTTTCGGACCGAGTCGGGCCGAACTGGGAGGGTATCCGAACTCGGCTTTGAACTCAGTTTCGGGCCTAGAAAATTGGCCCGTCCTGACCCAAACTCAGTTCCGGGTCAGACCGAGTCGAGCTTTTTCGGGCCGGGTCGAGCGAGCTAACCGGGCTAGCCCGGTTTGTGTACACCCCTAGTGGTGTACGTAATAGGGCGTCTTCAAACATGACAGTAAGACTGTCGGGAAGAGTTGAAGATGGTTCCGCTTCCGTTCTGCCCCCGCCAGGCACTGACGAAGATCGAAATAGAGTGTAGGGCTCGAGTGTCCCGAATTCGGACATGTTTTAACATACTGATGATGAAAAGATTATGAATGACATCATGAAAATTATGATTGGAGTTGTGCTTATACACGTAGTAGTTTCATGGTTTATTTCATGTTTCTGATGTGTGGAGAAAGCTGAGGACCTGCTTCGGCATTATCTTTTTGAGATTGTCTTTCTTTTCATGTGTTGCGTTACCTGTATAACTGTGAGTTTTTTGCTTCATCTGGTAATCGGATTTGTTTATTTTGCTATGATTCCCAATCGACCATTGATGCGTGCGAAGCTACTGTCCACTTTGCAGCGTTGAAAACGTTGGCCCTATTTTGGAAATGATGACGTGTTGAAATCTGGACGGTTGATTGACTCATACTGCATGTTAATCTATAGACGTTGATTGACGGTTTGGATGAAATGTATATACCGTGATGGGGCCCACATAGATATGACCTGGTGCTGAATGGTGTATGAATATATGTGTGTGAAGACAAGGTCCACATAGAAGATTTTCAATCCAAACATTGACCATGCATACATCTCCTGAATACATATGCAAAGCCAGTCCTTCCTAAACAATCGGATCGAACTTGGAAGGGCATCCGATACAGTTTACATCCGCCGTTGTATATCTGTTATATTGTATCTACAATGCAATACAATCCTATACGCGAATCCAAACAGGCCCCTTAGGGGTCACAGAAGTTCTGGATCATTATGAAATTTGTTTTTCCTCTTCATACAAGTTTTTGTGACCTTACGAATAGATTGGATGGAAAATAAATCTTATGGTGGGCTTACAAATGTTTCAACTGTGAAAATCAATTTTTCGTTGCTCTATGGTGTGGTCCAGTTGATCTTGGATATGATTTTTTTTTTTTTTTTTTTTGATAATGTTCTGAAATGATCTCCATATATGGATGAAAGTGTGGATATAATAAATACATAACTGTGGGGTCACGTAACTGTGATCCCTTTTGAACCGTTAGTACCACTCCGAGTTTGAGGAGCGTCAGCGCGAAAAGTAGGGGCACTTTCGACCTTTGGCAAGTCGTCCGTACAGCCAGGGCTTGTTCTTGTCTGGTAAAAAGAAGTGGGCTTTATAAGGTAAATGTGCCATAAATGGGCCGTACAGTAGTAAATTTCTTCTATAAAAATCAGGAAGATCAACTCATGTGGGCCATACCACACGAAACATTGCGATTGAACGCATGGGGTGACAGAAGATTTGTATCAGGATAAATTTGTACCTACAGGTTATCTGAGTGGCAATAACCCTATGAACGGTTCGGATGGCATATAAACATCATGGTTGACTCTAGAAGGTTTCAACGGCAGACATTTATGTTCCCACTTTTTCATTTTTTGTGGCCTACATGAGTTTTGGATCTGTCCGATTTTTGTACTACGCTCCTATTGTGGTCATCCAAAACTTATGGACAGAGTGGATTTGACACTTTCATCTCTGTGAGCCCCACACGGCTACCGACTACAGGAAATCCGGGTCGCTGGGTAAGCAAAGCTTTAATACTCTAGAGAGTGAGATATTTAATACACAGGCACAGAGAAATTACATGCATAACGTACAGATTCCCAAATTTAGATGGCTCAGAAACCGAAGATTATACTGATTTTAGTGCTTTAATTGGATGATTTTTGCATATTTAATGGAAGGTCACAATGTAAAATAGCAACATCAGAAATTCAGCAAACAAATGTCACCCATTAATCACAAAAATTGTCTCGTTAATAAATATCAAAACTAATTTCCAAAATTTGGACGGTTAAGATTCACTTAAAATTTTTCCACATGTCCAATTTCTGAATGCCTGCGTATCAACTACCATACTCTGCATAAGTATCAAATAACTCGCTGGGATGGATAAGACACCCCGGTGCGTAATGTAGAAACATCCCTTCAATTTTCAAATTGAAACGACTCTCTCTCTCTCTCTCTCTTCTCTCTCTCTCTCAGGCATGGCAACCAACGATCAGCTCTGGTTTCCTTGGTTTCCGATATCAAAATCCTACACAGGCAAAGACCCTCTCTCTCTCCCTTGGCTCCAGTAAGCGAAACTCACTCACTCACTCTCTCTCACTCTCTCTCTCTCTCTCTCTCTTCTCCTCTCAATCCTCTCTCTCTCTCTCTGCTCTCTTCTCTCTCCTCTCTCCTCACTCTCCTTCATCTCTCTCTCTCTCTCTCTCTCTCTCTTCGTCTCTCTCCTCTCTCTCGTCTCTCTCTCTCTCTCTCTTCTCTTCTCCTTTTCCTCATGTGTATGTGAAAAAACAGAGGCATTCGGAAGATGAAGGAATTGCTTTCTCCTCATATTCTAAAGGAGAAGCTCCCACGATTCCTGCAGAGATGTGCTCACACCTTCCAATCCGACAGGCGCTACCGCAACGACCTGCGATACCTTCGAGTCTGGATTCAACTGGTAATAGAAATAAACATAGGGAAAAAAGCCCATTGTCTGTTTTTTCCATTCTCAATGATTTTTGCATCGTGGGTCTTTTTTCATTCTCGATTGGCTGGGCACTCCCACAACAAATTGCGATCCTGTCATGCTGGATTCAACTGGCAATGGAAGGAAAGGAAGGAATAAGAAATCCTCCGCCTTCGGTTTTACTGTTTTCAATGATCTTTGTATCATGAGTCATTTTTTAATATTTTATTTCTCTGTTTCCTTGGTGGAATTCAGTCGGGACTTTTCATTTCTTCACATTTCCTGAAGGTTTTGCATTGCTGGTGGTGTGGGATCCTTCCTTTTCTTTTCTTTTTTCTTCTGTTGATTTCAATAGGGTTTTTGTTTTTCAACTTTCTTTATGATTTTGACTTGTACGATTCATTGGATTTTTGTTCTTATTTATGATTTTAAATGGTGGATTGTTTGACCATTCTCAATTGGGTTTTTGTTTTTCACCTTTCTTTATGATTTTGACTTGTGCAATTCAATTGGATTTTTGTTCTTATCGATGATTTTAAATGGTAGATTGTTTGACCATTCTCCTTATTCTTTTCAATCTTTTGTAAAGATTTTACATTACGGCTGGTTAGAGATTTTCCTTTCTTTTTTATCTTCTAATTTTGTGTTACTCAATCAGGTTTTCTATTTCTTTCACCCTTCTAATTTTTTTATAGTGCTGGGGTATTTGGTTTTTGTTTTCTCTCTCTATTTTATTGGTGGAATTCAATTGGGTGTTTTCTTGTCACCTTCTTTGAAGAATTTTTATTTTTGGGGCATTGGATTTTTCACTTCTTTGTTTTTGTGGTTGAAACCGTTGAATGCAATTCTATTGTTTTATTTGTTTCGCTATAATCAAAGATTTTGCCGTACTATTTTTCTTCTCTTCTTTTCTCCTTTTCCCTTTTGTCTTTGTCGTTTGGCTGGAATCAATTGTTTTTTCCCTTCTGTCTTTGGTGCAGATGGATTTCGTGGACGATCCAAAAGCGCTTCTGAGAAGGATGGAAGAGAATCAGATCGGAGCTAAACGGGCCATCTTTTACCAGGCATATGCTCTCTACTATGAGAAACTCAAGAAGTTCGAAGAAGCTGAGAAGATGTATCATTCGGGTGTACAAAAGTAAGCCATGTTCATTACTTCTCAGAAAGATGTATCATTTGGGTGTAGAAAAGTAAGCCGTGTTCCATTACTTCTCGGATTATTTCTTCTGTTTCTTTTCTATCTCCCCATTTGTAACTTCCCCTTCAGATATGCTTTTGAGGTTTGGCAGTTGAATGTTACCAAAAGGAAAGTGCTTTTTGTACTATGTTTAGAAATATTATTTGCTGCTAGTTCAAAATTTCAGGTGTAGACATAGGTTTTGTGCTTTGCTTTCTCTTAAGTTGATTTGTATTCTATGTGCCATGTTCTTTATAGAATCAAAGAGAACTTTCTTGAATACAATCGAAACCTCAACGTTTGCTGGATGCTGATCGATGTTTCAAACAAGTTCTTTGATTGATGTAGCTTTGCATAATCGATAGTTACATGCTCATCCAATTCTGAGATGTTTATGTAGCTTTGCAGAATCCCATTTATTTGATTGATTCGATGGGTTTGAACAGTTAGGATTAAATGTCCAATCATGTATAGAGTCTTGTCCTAGATCTTGAGTAAGTTCTGTTGGGGTGATTGAGGAGCTTAGTGTGCGGAGTAGACTAGAAATTGTAGATTCCAGATGACCAGGATGTAAATATTGGTAGAAGAGAATGTATCATCCACGGGCCTAAATTGATACATAGAATCCAAAATGCACCAATACAAATATATATGATAGTTTTAATAATCGGCAACTTGACTTGAAACTAAAAGTCGGCTTGCTGAGATTTGAGTTGAGCACTAGGAAACTTGCTCATGAGTGTGACTTGATCCTAAATTGCCAAGTCACGTTGTTTTGCCTCACTGACTCGGTCGACTTGATGTTGTCCTGGTGATGTAAGTCGAATCACTCCCTTGGTAAACTGCTCATTTCTTGATAGAAGTTAAAAAGGACCAAGTGAGTTTTGAACTCATGACCTTGTCTAGGGCAACAAAAGGTCTATGACCATCCCAAGCCCACTTGTTTATCTTAGCTTTTTTTTTTCTATGTTTCACCTAAATATAACTATTTTAAATATTATTATATTTCAATTTAATCTTTAAACACCAAGTTGAGTCAAGTAAACATCCGGCTGAGCATTTGAGTTATCCCAACCCATCTGCACATGGAGTTGAGTCGAGTTTCGCGTTTTTAAACTGTAGTATTTGTTGGGCGTTTTTAAATGTGCATATTTGATATGCAAATGGTCTTCTCATGTAACATGCTTGCAAATTGATACCATGTGCATACTGGGGGAGCCCCATGCTTTTTTATTTGTTATTTTTCATATTGCTAATCTAGAAAAATAATATATTTTTGGTCATAAACATTGAATTGGAAATGGCTTTAGTACATATGGGGTCCTTGTGCATGAAACTCAAGAACTCGCATTTGGAAGTCAATATCTTGAAACTTGTAACTTAGAGGTTTGATTTCTCGCATATGTGAGATGTGCATGTGTACAATATCTGTTAGATGGTTTTGTCTAGGTAATTTCCAAAAAGAAAAGTCACTGCACGCGACCATCATCTCAAATTCTAAATTGAAGTCCAAGTCTTACATGATATTTCGAATCAACATTAGTAAAATTAGCCCATGAGAAAATTAAAACTAGTTATCATTCTAACAGCAATCCTAATTACTAGATATGGGAAACACATGCCTAATTATAATTTGGAAGACCAACATTCAGCTTTAGAAGACCGGCCCCCAAAATGAACATAAGAAAGTGGTACTTTAGATCAAACAACAACACAAAATGAAGAATATCCGGTGAAACAAGGTTTCTACAAGTTCTAGAAGAATCCAATGGATCTCCATTATTGGAAACATATTGGAGATCAACAACAAGTTCTTGATTTTGGGGAATATAGAAAAAAAAACCCATTAAGGCTTGATTGGGAGCTTGTAAATAGAGGTAAATGGGAAATGGAATTGGAGGTAAATGAATTGGGAGTAAATGGCTTACACAGTTGTGTTTGGATGGGAGTAAATGAAATGCATTCGAAATTTAAATATTCTGTTTGGATGGGAGTAAATGGGAGGAATTGGAATGCAGTGGAATTTTTCAATATATTCACAAGAACGTATATGATATTCCAAATCAGCTCTAATATCTCAAATCAGTGTACATATGTGATATTTAATAGAATGATTATAATAAGCCCATTGAAATATTTACTTTAGCCATAAAAGAGGAAATTTTGAGCCTCGGGTGGGCCAAAACCGTAAGGATCACAAACAAGCAACTTGCTAACATTTTTTAACCGTCCATGTTAATGGTCAACCTTTGGACGGTTTGGATAATTTTATTGGTGTGATTTTAGTGATGTAGCCTATAATTAGATTGTTTTGGAGTATCATTAGTGTGCCACATGTATGGTGGGCATGTATGTAGCGGCACTTTTGTTTACTCATGTAACTCTCCAAGGAGCTCAAAAAGGCATTTCAACCCCATTTACTTCCAAATTCTCTCTCATAGAGAGGATTTCATTTGCAAGCCCATTTACTCCCATTTCATTTTATTTCCCTGCATTTACTCATAGAGAGAATTTCATTTGCAAGCCCATTTACTCCCATTTCATATCATTTCCCTGCATTTACTCCCATCCAAACACACTTCAAATGTCATTTACGTCCATTTACTGCTATCCAAACAGCCCCGGGTCCACATTTTAAAATAAACCAAATCAAACCACAATCACATTCATTTGACTAAGTTTTTTCGAGCATACGTTCTTCGGGAGAGAGAGAGAGAGAGAGAGAGAGAGAGAGAAGTTACTTAATCATTGTCATTCATCTTTGCCAAATGCAAATGAGCATGCATTCGGCATGTTGCATGGTTTCTCATTTTCAAGGCTGCTTTGTTATATCCACATGATCCATAAGTGAAGATAATGATAGCTTGTTGGGTCATATACAATCACATTTAAATGAGGTCTTGAAATAGATGGCAAATCAGAAGATGAAGATAATGACGTATCAAAGATGAGGAAGAAAATATGACAAGAATACCTTCGTTTAAGTAAACAATGAAAAAGCCCTCAAGGGCATGGCTTATGAAGTGACTTAAAAATGATGTGTTGGCTCATGAACCTCAATAAGTGTATAGTTTGCTAGAAGAGTGAATGGTATTCCAAAGAAAATTTAGCAAAGTGCGATGGATAATACACATGAACAAAACATACAGGTTGCAATGTGTGGCTAAAATTCTACTATTTACTAAGTCAGACCCCCCTTTAGATGATTTATAAAAACAATGGCTCTTTTTGGAACTATGGTCTATATGATTTATTTATGTTTAATCAATGGTCATGTTTGTTATCATTTTATACATAAGGGAACTTCCATTATTTACGATAACAGGAAAAGTCATCTAAGCCTTTTCCCAACAATTAATTGGGTCAACTTTATGAATTGTGCTCCTTCATTCTACTCCATCAAGGGCCATAACTTCAGTTAAACCATCAGTTTGGACTCTCATATATTGTTTGGATTCATGATGGAAGTTATGGCATAAGTTTGACACCGGCTGCCAAACAGACTCTCAATGAAATAAACTATGACATAGGTTGATTACAATTAGTGTTCGAAGTATCAGTATTGCTACAAGTTTCGCTAGCTGGGGATACGGAAACAATATCGGTATCGCTGATAATATCGTCGATAATCGGAAATGCAGGGAAACATGGGGAAAACTGTGGATTTTTTGCAATATGACCAATATTATCTATCCCGTGCGATAACCGATAGGTATTTGTATAGCAAGGATGCAATATGTATACTGATATTTCGAACATTGGGTGGAAGAGAGGGTTTTTTGTTCAGCTATGAATTTGGATCACCCTGGAAACTGGAACTACATCATTCAAGATGCCATCCAAATATGCCCTGAAAAATATATACCCATTGGTGTTGAATCTGGATTTAGTTTTAACTTGAATTTTTTTAATATCAGCCTTGCAGAACCTGTCGGGGAGTTACAGAAATCGTATGAGAAGTTCCTTCATCGTATGGAGCTGTACAAGAAGCGGAAAACTAAAGTACTGAATCCTTTATGCATTGGATATTTTTCTTTCCAAATTCCAAGTTTTCCAAGAGCTACTTTATCTAACCATTGACAGATGCTCTACAGCGGCAGGAAGGGAGAGCCGTGAGAAGTGCTAAGAGCATTCCTCTCAGTGTTAGGGACACAAATATCATCGAGAACCAACACAATGTAGCTAAGGGTTTGTTCAACTTGCTATATCCAATTAGTAGTTTTAGTTTTAATAATTCTCTTTCAATTTAGATTTAGTGACAAAACCGCTGTTTGCAATTTGATGCTGTTTTTTCATGGTGGAGGTTCACTTCTCTCCATACACAGCTGAAATGCACGGTAATGCCAGAATGTCCCAGTCGTGGGGCCAATTAGCTTACCATGCCAGAAAATTGAACCAACTGAATGAACCTAAATGTCTGATTGGTGGCCATCAAATGGACGGCTAAAATCTAAATTGGTCCGTGATCCAAATTCAGTTGGCAAAATCAGATTGTATTGAGCAGTGTGGCTTTTGGGCTATGCTCCATCCATAGAAGGGCCCGCGATTTGAGCAGTTGGATTGCCGTACATGTATTCCACCTGGTAGGAAAATGGCAATGAATGCGGAGATTTGGAATTTGGTCTTCTGTTGAATGACTGTGTTCTATTATTTCTTTCTCCTAAGCTTGAATGATTGTGTTCTATTATTTCTTTCTCCAAAGCAGAAAATCCCATGAAGGTTATGGAAAAGAGGCCGTCTTTAGCTGATGAAGGCCGGAAAAACTCTACGAACCGTAGGAGTAAGACAATGGAAAAATCCACCTCTTCTTACCGTCCTACTCAATATCAAAAGAACATCGGCACGGAACTGGATAAACCAACCCCATTTTGTGGCGACGACACAGTGGTGGTGAAGTTTGTGGGGTCTGCAATCGTGGGGAAGGCCGAAGCTGAAGAAGCCTGCCATCATGGTCTCGTGGACCCCACAATCAATATGAAGAGGCCATGAATGCTATAAACAGCATGTTTCGGGAGCCTTTAGAGCCCGAGCCAAACGATAGAAGAAGAAGATCACAGAGAAATCAGCCCGATGTGAATCAGCCTGCGAGTAGTGGGTTTGAGGTGTTTGTTGATGAAAGCAGTGACAATGGGGCCAGGTTGACTGATCAGAAAACCAACGGTCGTGACTTGCCTAATGCTGCAAAGGGTGCTTCCCATTTCATGTCTAGAACTGAAGTACAGAAGCCTCACCAAGAAATGCTCGAAATATTTTGTGATGATGGCAGCGATGAGAGTGATAGTTTGGCATGCAATGAAGGTCCTGTGTTATCTGTTCGTCCATCGAATGGTTGCAATGATCAATATAAACTGAGGGATGATACAGTCGTCTGCCGATTTGTGGGGTCCACTGTCTTTGGTGAGCCCGAAGTGGAAAATGCTTGCCACCATGGCTTAGTGGACCCCACAATCAACATGAAGGAGGCTATGGATGACATAAACAGCATGTTTGGGAAGCCACTGGATTTTGTCAGGGCCAATAGATCAAAGAAGCAAGGCACATTATCAGTTAAGAAGCAAGATAGTAATACCGGGTTCTCCATATTCACTGATGATGATTTGGGACAGCAGCAACAGCAGAAAAAAACATCCTACCCATCCAAAGTTGTAGGCAGGGAATGCGATCTGTTCGAGCCAACATTGTTTACGAAGGAGGCTATGGATGAGATAAATGAAATGTTTGGTAAGCCATTGGATTTCTAGCACGGGCCAAGCTTAGTTCAAGAACTTAAAATTACATGATTTGATTACTAAAGAGTGATACAAGATTCTTCCATTTACAGCAGTTGTATTTTTATCGCATGCTCTCCAATGGTTGAGATGTCTTCTAGATTCCATCAACTCGATCACCACACTTAAATGTGTGACTAATGTTGTCGTAATCAAACCGGAGATTGGAAGGTGTGGCCATTGAAGCAGATGGTAGATCTTAGCTCCTATTGCCGATGCGATCAAGGTGAACATACATTTGCTCGTATTTCTTTCCTTGTTACTCCATGTTCTAGTTAGTAAGCGTTTGGTTGTACCAATTATCATGATATTTCATGATTAGTCAGTCTGATTTGGTGTGAAAAATATCATGAAATTTCATGATATTTGGTGCAACCAAAAGCACCCTTATTAAAAAAAAGAAAAAAAAGCAGCCTTATTCAAAATTTTGTTAGCATTTCAAGTAAAAGAGCGGATTGACATATTTGTATTGTTTTAATGAGTTTATGAAAATTAAGGCTTGGATTCATCCTTGTAGTGTTGGTGTTGAGCTTGAAGGAAATGGGTTAACTCTAAAGAGGAATTATATGTTTACATGAGCCGCCTGTCCGCATCGTAGACAAGGCTCGTTAATTCTGATAAGTGGGGCCCACGGTTTTGTAATCCAGACCATTGATCCATTTGAGTGGTAACATTGATGGAGAATGCTCTAAATTCTACCAGATTGGAAGATACCAACAACCAATGTTAGGACTTCTTTTGGTTGAATGTGGACTGTTGTTGTATTACTCTTCTTCGTCATCTTTCTTTAGCCCACAAATCGAAAGGTGAGATACAGCCGACCAGCAGATTGGGTCCCACTTGTCAGAGTTGATGGTCCATGTACATGGTGCGCAGATGAGCCACCCATTTCTATAATTCCTCTAACTAGAGCTAGCTAGTTTATGTAATCAAGGGGGTTGTGGGTTGACAGAATATGCAATGGTCGTTTCAAATTGCTACATGCATTTTTTTGTTTGAGACAGCACCAAGGTTCTGCTGGGGCCCACCTTTTAGTTATCAAGATCATTCATCTCATGGGCCATGCCAAAACTTCCCAATATCACTAATCCATGAAAAACAATACTCATCTAATCACACCATTAATTCTAACCCATAAAACTCATAATGAAAAAAAAAAAAAAACTGCAATGAATTGATTAAAGTGACTCAAAAAAGAGTTCAAAGAAATCAGAACAACACAAAAAAATAGTAAACCATACATTCAAAACAGAGACGACCGACGGATTGATTTATTCAAACAAGACAACAAATAGTCAGAATGTAGTAAACGCAATCCGGCTGAGCTTCAAGCATCTATGATCATTAGTGGGACACGGGAACACAGTAACTGGGACGGAAAGCCAACGGCCCAGCTCCGTAGATCACTGCCTCATAATTCTCCCCTGATAACGTCTTGTGATCGTATCGAAGCGGGGCACCATCGAGCCCGTAATTGATGTTGGACACAAGATTGCACTTGGGATTGGGGGAGGACACTAAATGTACGGTGCATGATTGAAGGGGGTGGTCCAGGTAGTAATTCTGAACTTTGTAGCCTTGGAGCTGGCTGTAGAAATAACCGTTCTGATCGGCAGTGAACACCTTGTAGAAGCTCACTCGGCCCTTGTAGTCCTTGCATACAACACTGACTTTAGCGGACGGGATCGGCTGGGCGTCCGTCAATGACCATGATCCAATGTGCTTGCAGCTCTGGCAGTAGACCATGCCTTCCACCACTGGCTCAACTACCTTGCCCACTTCATGTGTGGCTTGTGTGGTTTCAAAAGGAATGATGGCTAACACCAACAAGAGGAATGTGGGGAGAAAAAAGAGATTTTGGGTTGTCATGTTTTGATGCAGAAGAGATTTGAATTGGGATTTGATTGAATGAATACAAGAGATGGATGAATGGAGGGAGTCTTTAAGACTACTTATATAATGTATTTTGAATTTTTTTTGTGGGTGTTTGGTCAGCACGATTGTGTTTGGATGGACGTGGGGGCCAATACTGAGAGGAATCATAAGGGGTTATTTGATACTCTGGTGGTGTATGATGCTTGATACACAGGTGCTCGTGAATTTGTATACGCAGCATGCATCAACTCAAATTAAACTGACTAAATTGTGGAGCACGATGCTGATGAATCACGGTCCCAAAATCAGATGGGTGGGAAAATCCTAACCTCTGATTTGTGTACACTTGTTTTTTGAAGTAGACCATTGGATTTTTTTCATTTTTAACCGTTCAATAAATGTCCAACTTCAACTAGAGATGATCAAATAATCTTAACTTTTGGTTTTATCATACGTCTAAGATGGGGCGTATAAATTGGACAGTTTGAGTTGTATGCCACATAAACAACTTCTAAGTCATTTCCAAGTGCATGCGTATCATCCATCAAACCTGGCAGAGTATTTGAGTTATTCTCTTCATTTTGTACAATTGGGGCCTTTTTTCAGTGATCGGTACCATTGGTTGGTGGGGTCTCAACGTGGAAGGTTAATGATCCGAAGATCTCCATCATATGAAAATCCTAGCCTTTTCAATTTGTTGCTGCAAATGAACTGTTAAGAAGAGAAATACAACAACGGTCCAAATTCAACTAGAGAAAGGGTAACAATGGGTGGCTAGGATCTTCTGATCAGGGACGTCTCAGGGCATGGTCGATGAATGGTGACTTCAGGCAGTGGAACATCCACCTGGAGGCCCATCAGATCAAAATCTGGATCGCTGAATCGTGGGCCCCACTTGTACAAAGAAAGAGTAGCATTATTCACGTTCATGTCTACGTGAAGACCACTTGCTATTTTTATTTATTTCTTTTATTTATGAATCTTTTAATGAGAAGTCTCGAGTCCAACCGGTTGGACTATAAGTTATGGTCCAAAAGCGGACAACTTCCAACCTTTCATGTGTATACGGCATCCAAACCGTCCAAAGGTTGGCCCCATCATGAAGATCACCTTTTGTATAACTCAGCAACAACCACTCGTTGAGTGAACTGCACTTATATTTGGCTATTTATCAATGGCTGAAAATACTTTTATATGGTGTGGTCCATTTATTGAGTATACAGTGCTGAATTTTGTACTATATGATCTTTATCGTGGGGCCAACCTATTGGAAGGGTTGGATTTTACGTGACTAAATATCTTGGTAGTTATCATCTAGGTGGATTATAATACGAAAATAATGAATACGGTAGTTTAGGGTGGGGATCTTAGGTCATCACGGCCATTTAAAAGCGGCATACTCTTAAGGAAATCAAGACCGTCCAAGTCTCTGGTTCAGTCATTGATCCCATAATGCAATGGTATCAGTAACCATCTGATTTTTTTCGACGAATTTGGGCCTTTCAACCATCCAGTTGAGTGCCACTTATGAATGGTTAAGATTGATTAATCAGTAATTTTCAAGTGCTCCAGCCACAATATGATCAGGATTTGGATGGCTTGGATAGTCCTGAAAATGTGTGTGCCACATCTAAATAGGATAAAACTAATTTTTAAATGGTGGCAAACTCTCTTAGTCTTGAATAATTTGAAACACAAACAACAAGATAGAAAGACATGATGGGTTTTTTTGACCCGTCGTCGACCGGTCGTGAGCCTCGCTCGACCGGTCGAAGGCTGGTGGTCGACCAGTCATGGAGTCGAGTCATGGCACGACTCAAAGTCCAGCGACTGTGGACTATTTTTTCTCCGGGGTGCTCGACCAGTCGAAGGAGGTGCTCGACCGGTCGTAGGTGGCACTCGACCGGTCGTGGACTCGGTTTGACCAGTCGATGTTACGCAGATTTGTTTCATGATTTTACGCGGATTTCGTGTTGCAAGTCCTTTCGTAACTGGGATGTGGAAAAGAGTTTCCTAAAACTTTAAATAGGAGTTCCTAGGGCTTTCTAAGCACAACAACAAGAGGGTTTCCTAAAGCTTTACAAGGGATTTGCAAAAGGGTTTAGGGCTATCAAAGGTGAGAGTGAGAGAGAGAGAGAGAGAAGCTTATAGAAGGGAGATTATGCTCATGGAAGTTATCTTCTGTGCAATCTATATCTCAGCGCTTCTATGTCCTCGTAATCGGTGAGATCTCTCCGTTTTTCTTTGTTTCTCTCATTGTTTATTCACTCCTTCGTGAGTGAAGAAGTTTGTAACGTTTTACTTCATAGTGGATTGTTGATCTGGACGAGGTCCCATGGTTTTTACCTCTTTGAGGGTTTTCCACGTAAAAATCTCTTGTGTGGTGTGTGATTGATGTATTGATTATTTTCATTGCTTTATTATCCATAATTATGGTTTGTTCTGGAGGGCTAGATCCTAAGGTTTTGTGCAAGGCCCTTAACAAAGTGGTATCAGAGCTAAGTTCATTGAACGGGTAGGATCGGTTTTGAATTATGGAAGGTGGTTCATCAATGATGATCAGCCTCAATGGTTCTAACTGGACCATATGGAAGGCTAAGATGGAGGACTTGCTTTATTGCAAGGACCTATATTCTCCAATTTTAGGCATATCAGCAAAATCCAAAGATATGACTGATGATGATTGGAAGAAGATGGACCGAAAGGCGGTGGAGTTTATTAGACAATGGTTGGATGATTCTGTGTTCCACCATGTGTCTACGGAAACCTCAGCCGCTAGCCTATGGCTGAAATTACGAGGGCTGTATAAGAGGAAGACAGCTGGTAATAAGATTTTTCTGATAAGGCGACTTGTGAATCTCAAGTTCAAGGATGGTGGTTCTGTGGCCGAGCACATGAATGAGGTCAGTAATATAGTGAACCAACTCTCCTCTATGAAGATGGTCCTGGATGATGAATTGCAGGCTTTACTTTTGCTTAGTTCATTGCCTGACAGTTAGGAGACATTGGTGGTGTCTCTAAGTAACTTCGCGCCAGATAGAAAGATATTCATGGAACAGGTAAGCAGTTGTCTCTTCAATGAGGAGACAAGGAGGAAGTCTCAGGGGTCTACTCAGCAAGAGGCTCTTGTGACACAGGAACGGGGGAGAGGAAAGAACGAGAAGGGCAGGAAGGCCCGAGATAAATCAAGAGGCAAGTCGAGTAACAGAAAGGATGTTGATTGCTGAATTATGGCAAGAAGGGCCACTACAAACATGAATGTCGTGGTAAGAAGAACGACAAAAAAGGAAAAGGGAAGAAAGATGAATCAAATTCCACTACGGTCGCTTCAGATGGCGACGTTGTAATTATTCTTTCTGCAGATCATGATATATGTCTCACGGCTACGAGTCAGGACACCGACTGAGTGATAGACTCGGGAGCTTCTTTTCATGCGACTCCATGCAGGGACTTCTTCACAAGCTATAAGTCAGGTGACTATGGGACCGTGAAGATGGAAAATTCTGGTGTATCGAAGATTATAGGGGTCGGTGATATTTGTGTGAAGACCGATGTGGGCTGCACATTGGTTCTCAAGGATGTGAGGCATATCCCAGACCTTCGCCTCAACTTGATGTCAACGGGAAGGTTGGATGATGATGGCTATGAAAGCCGGTTTGTTGGTGGGCGATGGAAGCTCATCAAGGGTTCATTGATCGTGACCAGAGGAAAGAAGTATTGCACCCTTTACAAGACAAGTGTCAGTATGTGCAAGGGTGGGTTGAACGTAACTGAAGACTTAGCTATTGACATGTGGCACAGGCGTCTAAGCCACATGAGTGAAAAAAGGCTTCAGCTACTAGCGAGGAAGCGGCTCCTTCCAGACGTGACAGGTACACCTCTCAAAACCTGTCTTGAAAGAGCATAGAGTTTCATTTGTTAAATCTGCTTCTCATGTTAATAAAGTGCATGCATTAGATTTGGTTTATTCTGATGTTTGTGGTCCTATGAGAACAAAAACCTTGGGTAGGGCATTGTATTTTGTTACTTTTATAGATGATGCATCTAAGAGGGTTTGGGTTTATGCTTTGAAATCCAAGGACGAGGTCTTTGGTGTGTTTAAATTGTTTCATGCTATGGTCGAGAGAGAGACAGGTAGACCATTGAAGTTCATCCGCACTGACAATGGTAGTGAATACATTGGCGACTTTCATGAGTACTGCAAGTCCCTGGGTGTATGGTATGAACAGACGGTTCCCAAGACCCCCCAGTAAAATGGTGTAGCTGAGCGAATGAATCGCACTATTGTAGAGAGAATCGGATGCATGTTATCCCATGCGAAATTTCCTAAGACGTTCTGGAGAGAAGCAATGCACACGGCAGTGTATTTGATAAACAGGTCTCCATCAGCCTCGTTGAATGGAGAAGTACTTGAGAAGGTGTGGACTGAACATGATCCATCGTACAGTCATCTTAGGGTGTTTGGATGCAGGGCATCCGTTCATATACCAAAGGACGAGAGGTCCAAGCTCGATATGAAGATCAGGCAGTGTGTATTCTTAGGGTATGGTGATGAAAAGTTCGGTTACAGATTGTGAGATCCGACCGAGAGGAAGCTCGTCAAGAGCAGAGATGTGGTTTTCTTTGAAGATCAGTGTATAGAAGACATTGGTAAGCCAGAGAAGAACCAGCCTAGTTCAGGGGAGCTAGAGGACATGAATCCGGTTACTCCTCCCGTGGTACCTAATGACGGGGGAGTACAACAAGGTGCAGAGGATGAGGGAGTTCCTTCAGAAGATGGACCAGGGAACAACCCCCACTTGATCCACCTGTTGAGCCACAGGTGAGGAGGTCATCTAGGGACAGACAACCGTCCAAAAGGTACTCGCCGCATGAGTACATTATGCTCACTGATGGGGGAGAGCCAGAATATTATTCTAAGGCCCTAGCCGACGAGCATAAGGAGGAGTGGTTGAAAGCTATGCAAGAGGAGATGAAATCCTTGTATAAGAACCACACTTATGATATAGTGAAACTACCTAAGGGCAAGAAAGCTCTAAGCAACAAGTGGGTGTTTAGAAAGAAGATTGAGCAGAAGAATTCACAGACGAGGTTCAAGGCCAAACTTGTGGTGAAAGGGTTTGGTCAGAGGAAAGGCATAGACTTCGAGGAAATATTCTCACTAGTGGTGAAGATGACATTCATACGGGTGTTGCTTGGGTTGGCGGCTAGCATGGATCGGAAGATAGAGTAGTTAGATGTTAAAACTATCTTTCTCCATGGTGACCTGGAAGAAGAGATCTACATGCACCAACCAGAGGGGTTCGAAGTCAAGGGCAAAGAGCATATGATGTATAGGCTGAGGAAGAGCTTGTATGGGCTGAAACAAGCTCCACGGCAATGGTACAAGAAGTTCGACTCGTTTATGTTACAGCATGGGTATGACCGAATGGAGTCGGACCACTGTGTGTTCACGCGCAAGTTCTCAGATGGTGATTTCTTAGTTCTACTCTTATACGTTGATGACATGCTCATCATGGGAAAAGACATCAAGAAGATTGACAGGCTGAAACAGGAGTTGGGCAAGTCTTTTGCGATAAAGACTTGGGCCCGGCTAAACAGATCCTAGGAATGGAGATAACTCGTAACAGAAACAGCAGGAAGCTTTGGCTGTCACAAGAGCGATATATTGAGAAAGTCCTAGAGTGGCTCAATATGAATGCAGCGAAGTCAGTCAGTACTCCACTGGATGGTCACTTCAAATTGAGTGACAGACAGTGTCCCAAGACGAAGGCAGAGGTGGATAAGATGCAGAAGATACCCTACGCGTCAGCCGTAAGAAGTTTGATGTATGCTATGGTGTATACACGCCCAAACATAGCATATGCGGTTGGTGTTGTCAGCCGGTATCTTGCCAATCCTGGCAAAGAACATTGAGCAGCGGTTAAGTGGATACTGCGGTATCTAAGAGGCTCATCCAGGTTGAGCCTATGCTATGGTGACGGTAAACCTGTGTTAGAGTGCTACACAGATGCAGATATGGCAGGCGACATAGACTCCAGGAAGTCTACATCAGGGTTCATGTTCACGTTTGCAGGGGGAGCGGTTTCTTGGTAGAGCAAGCTACAGAAGGTCGTAGCATTGTCGACGATAGAGGCCGAGTACATTGCAGTCACAGAGGCATATAAAGAGATGCTTTGGATGAAGAGGTTCCTACAGGAACTTAGCCTAAAGTAGGAGGAGCACGTGGTCTATTACAATAGTTAAAGTGTTATATACTTGAGCAAGAATCCAAGTCAGCATTCCAAGTCGAAGCACATAGAGATTCGGTATCACTGGATCAGGGATACTTTGGAACAGAAGGAGTTACAGCTTGAGAAGGTCCACACGGACGATAATGGGTCAGACATTATGACCAAGGCTTTTCTCAAGAGCAAGTTTGAGTTTTGTAGAAACCTGGCTGGCTTGAAGAAGGTGGATCCCTCCTGGGTCAAAAAGGGAGAGATTTGATGGGTTTTTTTGACTCGTCGTTGACCGGTCGTGAGCCTCGCTCGACCGATCGAAGGCTGGTGGTTGACCAGTCGTGGAGTTGAGTCGTGATACGACTCAAAGTCCAGCAACCGTGGACTATTTTTTCTCCGAGGTAGGTGCTCGACCGGTTGTAGGTGGCTCTCGACCGGTCGTGGACTCGGTTCGACCAGTCGAGGTTACGCAGATTCGTTCCGCGATTTTGCACGGATTTCGTGTCGCAAGTCCTTTGGCAATTGGGATGCGGAAAGGAGTTTCCTAAAACTTTAAATAGGAGTTCCTAGGGCTTTCTAGGCACAACAACAAGAGGGTTTCCTAAAGCTTTACAAGGGATTTGCTAAAGGGTTTAGGGCTATCAAAGGTGAGAGAGAGAGAGAGAGAGGAAAAGAGAGAGATGAAGCTTATAGAAGAGAGATTATGCTCGTGGAAGTTATCTACAGTGCAATCTATATCTCAGCACTTCTATGTGCTCGTAATCGGTGAGATCTCTCTGTTTTTCTTTGTTTCTCTCATTGTTTATCCACTCTTGCGTGAGTGAAGAAGTTTGTAACGTTCTACTTCATAGTGGATTGTTGATCTGGACGAGGTCCCGTGGTTTTTACCTCTTTGAGGGTTTTCCACGTAAAAATCTCTTGTGCGGTGTGTGATTGATGCATTGATTATTTTCATTACTTTATTATCTATAATTCTGGTTTGTTCTAGAGGGCTAGATCCTAAGGTTTTGTGCAAGGTCCCCAACAAGACATACCATACCAAAAGGAAGAATCGAGGCCTTCTTATTGGTCCAGTGAAGTGGGGCGCACTGAGTGGAATCAGTGAAACAGAGTTACCACCATTTAGAAAATTGTTTTGACCATTCACCTCACACGTGGGACATATGTACAACTATCCAGACCATCAAATTGTGAAACTATCTAAAGACCAGACTGATCGAGTAATCTTAACCATCCAAATGGTGGCTTATAAATGGATCGTTAAAAGTGTGAAATAATGAGTTGTCCAAATTCAGGTGTAAAATCCAATTCTTTCTGCCGAGCGAAATGTTGATTTTAAAGAAGAAAGCTACCACAATATCATCACAATAGCTTCTCAACATCTTGACAACAGTATACAACTCCAACTCTTCATATAAAGTTCCAGTCACAAAGTCTGAGGGATGGCTAAAGCAGGCCACGAACTTAACGTTTGTAAAGGAAACAACATGGTCGATTGCTTTATACTCCTCAAGTAAAATAGTCGACTACTTTACACTCCTTCCATGAAATCACTCCAATGGTAAAAAGTAACAACCGGTCAACTCCCTTTTATCGTGACATTATCCAATCATCTCTGATTAATCATTATTTTGTACGTGAGTGCGTAATTTTTGGTTCCTTACAGACATCACGTCATTTTCTTTACAGCTTTATAATAATGTATATTAGAGTTAAATGTTTGGATATATAGCTAATCCAAACTTTAATAACCGGATACAAGAAATCTCGCTATTCAATTCATTCTAGAAATGCCCTAATTTTCTAAACAAACTATACACCACTTGTTAGTGAGCCACTAAATCTGAGACTATAGAAAGACATTCATTGTATCGGTCTTTACGTCTATCACGGGACATCGAAACGATATCACGTCTCGAATTGCTCAACTTAAACTCGCAAGGTCAGTGCATATGATGTGTAGATATTCCTTAAATTAATCAAGAACTTAAGTTCATTGTCTGTATCCGGTCTTTACTAAAGTTGTGGCTTTCGTACCGTTAGATCGTGACCAAATTTAGGGCAACAATCTAGGTTAATACACTGCACATATCTGTATAACTGCAGCCTCAGTCGACCATTGATGACCGTTGAACTAACTTTTGATCATACCTATTGATCGGCGCATCTAAATGGCGGGCCGATTGCATCCATACGTATATCATCAATAGGGCCAACTATCCTACGGTGTAATCGACCCCTATACCTCATAGTGGACCCCAAATGTTAGAAACACCCCTCACATAGGGCTAACATAATGAAAACCCAGCCCTTAGGGCCATTCGCACCATTTCTTGTGCTATAAATAGTGTATTTGAAGGCAACCATTACTCCCATCCGAATTTTGACCTAGAAGGAAAGGGAGAATGAGAGAAAAGGAGTAGAGAGAGAGAGAGAGAACAAGTGATGGATATTGATGTCTCCTTCACCAAATCATTTCAATCGAAGCTCTAGTCTCAACCGTTTTCCCCTACCAAATTCATGCCACCTGCGATTGAGAAGTAAGAAATGAACCATGCTTTCCAACCTAGGTTTTTATAAGTTGAATTGCATGAATCTCACTTAACTTCTACGAAATTGGTATAGGAATTGTTTTCCCCAAAATCATAACCCTATGAGTTAAAAAAGTGAAAATCCCTTCTAAAGTTGTGGACCATTATTCATAGGTTGTCATTTATCGACCCTTGGGGGTATTAGTTAATGATTTGTTGTTTGTAAATAGCTTAGTGTATCCTAATATGTTCACATTTCGATTTGATCGCAACATTTGTTATTGTTTGTTTATGAATGATCATATGTTTGATAAAATGCTTAAGTGATTGAACGCGTTGTTCTATTGATGCTCACATGTTTGAGAAATGCTTAAGTGAATGTGTGGTTTTATTGATGCTCACATATTTGATGAAATGCTCAAGTGAGTGTATTGCTTCTATTGATGCTCATATATTTCATGAAATGCCTAAGTAATAGTGTCATTGAATTTATGCTTCATATGAAACCCCGTTATGATTACATGACGAATGATTAATCCGTAGTGATGTTTAGAATTGCTTACAATATTGGGACAGTCGGCTAATCGCCTGAAATAAGGGGTGACTTGAGTTAGGTCGACTACTTTAAGCTTGCTCGATCGACCTGGGTCAAACACAGACAACTGACAATAATTAGACTAAGCGAAATGCTTGCATCTAGTGCCGGTTGGGCCAAGATTCTCCGAGGTCAATCAAATTAGTCTAATAATCGACTAATTGTGTATGTTCACAATGTATGACAAGATTAAATGAAATCTAGGATATTCCATTCCAATTGAATGAGTATATTTATAACAATTAGCAGTACGATCCACAAAACTCATGAACCAGGCATGGTGGTATGAGACATCGTGTCTGAGCTGTCAGCCTATGCTGGGGGAACAAGCCTCCCCATTATAGCCAATGAGAAATCATGAAGGCTATGAGCCTAATATATCATAAATAGAATGGATGTTGCGACCGCACTGCAAATGCATTTGGGTGACAACTCTTACATTAATTATGGTCGTCCTCCACCATGTTGATGATGTGATTAACCCTGTGTCATTCGGGATGTGTCATCTGGGTCCCTTAAGATCAGTCGGGCCAGTGTTAGTCCCACATTGGCTGGGGAGTCATCGCTTGGATGATGAATAAAAGACATCAAGGGATACAAGTGAGGAGTCGCTACGGCCGTACTGAGTCTTGTGATTCGGTTGAGACCATGATAAAATGGTGGTACCCTAGCTTTCCCAATATGTTAGATGAATGGAATTCAATAACTACTTGGCTAACATCCACATCAATTGCATTGCATTAAATATGATGTTGTAATTGGGTGATAGAGTCGCTTGTGAGGAAGTATTGGCATTTGCGAAATAGACGTTGAAGTCGCTTGTAAGGGAGTGTTGGATTGTAAAGGCATGCATCATGTCATAATTTCATAAGTACGTCTAACAAGCGTATTTAAAAGTGATTGTTTATCTGTTTATCATTAAGTATACTGATTGTGTCGATAACATGTATAACTTAGAACTAGTAAAACCACTAAATTAGTCACTCACTCCCACTTGGGACGGTGTTTTAAAACACTAATCAAACAATGTTGTTGATGCATGTTCTATCGAAGCCTCCAGCGGGTAGGCTTAGATTGGCTTGCACTTTCGTCATGATGCCTTGGGAGTGTTAGGAAAAACTGGAAGACCTTACTTTTATTTAAATTTTGTGCATGTATATGTTGGAGTCCCTCGGGACTAGGCGTGCTCTATATGTTAATTTTGTTGTATTATTTTTGTAGCTTGTATAATTCCCATTTTAGGCGACTACCACTATTGGAATTGTACTTTTGACTATTAGCCTTATATTTATCAGTTTTTGTTATCTCTATGTCGCTTTGGATCCACAACGTTAAATTACATTACTCTGATTATTCGTATGTGGAATGAATGTGAATCTAAACGAGGTTATACACATTTTCATTTGCTTCACACCTAGGAACTCAAGACTAGGGTCTCTGTACTTGGGTGCTGATTTTCGGGGCATGATAAGTCACAATCCATCTGCTAAGGTTCAACCATTGGCAGTGGATCAAGCTCAACCCAATTTTGTCCCTCATGGAACAATAGATTTCTGAAAAATGCTGGAAATGTTGTTTTCCGGACATACCCTAATTCTAAACTTTAGGAACAAAATTCCTGACCTCTCGCTCTAGTCGCCTGAACTTGGCATGCAGTAGAGTATTGCTTCAATCCTAAATTGGGATGGAAGGTAGTTCCATTGTAGGAGAGGTATCGATGGCATTTGAATCATGTTACTGACAAAGCTTCTTTCGACACTATACTGTATTGTCATGGGTAGAGCGAGCTAACTCGCTGTACACGAGCAGAGTTAGCTCGGTAGCTCGCTCGACTCGACTCAACTCGGATCGAAGCTGAGTTCAAACAGAGTCGAGCCAATTTTTAGAGCTCGAAACAAGTTCGAGCCGAGTTCGATCTTGCCCCAGCTCGACTCGAATACTGCTCGAACTCGGCTCGACTCGGTACAAGGTATATATACCCTTAAGAAAAAACCCTACCCCACCCTTTTTCAAAAACCATCCTGCCCGACGCCCGCACGACCCTAATCCTCTCTTCCTAGTTCCTCCCTCTTCCTCTCTCTCTGTTAGTCCGACCGGCGAAGCTCCTCCCTCTCTCTCTCTCTCTACTCTCTCCCTCATCCTCCCTTACCCGCACGGCCACACCGACGCACGGCCTCTCTTCCTCCCTCTGTCAGTCCGGTCGGCGAGTCTCTCTCTCTCTCTCTCTCTCTCATCCTTACCGCACGGCCGCACCGACGCACGACCCGTCTTCCTCCCTCTCTGTTAGTCCAGTCGCCCCTGCGGCCCTTCCACTGCACCTCGCCCAGTATGGTCGCCCTTGTGGCCCTGCCACTACTGGGTCGCCCCTGCGGCCCTTCCACTGCAGCTTGCCCAATACGGTCGCCCCTGCCACTGCTTGGTCGCCCCTTACGGTTGCCCCTGCGGCCCTGCCAGCCACTTCTTGGTCGCCCCTGTCGGCTACCACTGCTCTATCAGTCTAGTCGCCCCAAGCCAGTTCGGTAAGCCCCTGCCCTATTGTTGTATGAATTGATTAATTGATTAATTAATTGGGTAGTTTACTAATCCCACACACATGTAGATCATTATATATCCACACCTGACCATGCACACAAATATTAAATATGTGAAATCATAGGCCCAAAAATTCAGAGAAATGGCCCTCAGATCATAGGCCCAAAAATTCAAAGAAATGGCCTGAAGTGTGTGTTCTAAATATGTGAAAGGGCCTGAAATTTTGTTTGTAGCCATTACTTTATTTTGAAATGTGTGTTCCAAAGATGTGAAATGGCTTGAAACGTGTATACAAAGTAAATTGGCAATTACTTTTGGTTGTAGCCATTGCTTTATTTTGAAATGTGTGTTCCAAAGATGTGAAATGGCCTAAAATTTATACCAAAAGAACTAAAAGTGTATCTCACTCTTGAATATATTAGATCTCATGCAGTGTTATAACGTAAGATTTGCGCCTGTGGATGGATGTGTATAGCTCCACAGGCATGTGGAATTAGAAAATTCTGAATATAAGGGATCTGACTTTCAACTAGCTATATCAATAATTCAATATTGGGCAGGTTATAACATTTTCCTATGGTAGCTTGTGCATTGTGTTTTCTCTTAATATCATGTTAGTTATGGGTGTTTAGAAGAAAATATTTTGCCTTGTCAGCCACAAGTGATGCAATTATATCCAAAATGAGTTCATATCATTCAAATGTCATACAATGCAAGCATAAAACACAATGCTAGAACGAGTAAGATGTAGAAATTGGATTTGTCCAAAATGAGTTCATATCATTCAAATGCTATACAAGCAAGCAAAAAGCACAACTGATTTAACCAAGGAAGATGTAAAATATGAATATCATTAAGACACAAAAAATCAATTCCTACATTTAATCAACAAATCCGAGTTATGCCAAAGTTAAATCAATTGATCTGAGCTAGGCAGAGTTGATTAGATATGTGGAAACAATAGGGTCCATTATATTCTCATTTAATTCCAAGCTCTCAACAGCCCATTTGGTAGAAGAGGTGGTAACACCTCTAGCCGTGCTCTCTGAGCAGTAGCTCCTTTGGAGCCCGCTTTCACGTCAGCCCAAAGATTTTAGCGTGGAACTAACAGATCTTCCCGTTGAGTCTAAAAGAGAGACGCAATATTTTTTATTTTTGTTAGCTAGTCTTAATTTATGTTTATACCTATTGGCTATTGGATATCTTTTATTTTTATAAATGTTTTTAATAGTTTTCTTTCAGCCTGCCCTTTTGTTTACATAGATATTAATTATTTTTATTGTTCTATTTATAGTATAGGATAATCAACTGTCCATTTGAGAATTTCTATGTTTCCAGACATAGATTCAGTGTGTTCTTGGATGTATAAAAATTCTCAAATTGTCCCTTTTGAACAGTTCAGGGTTAGATAGATTGTAATGTCTTAATTTATTCCAATTTAAATGCATATGCCTGTTCTGGTTTCGTCTCTCCTTTTTCTCTCTGGATACATTTCTTGTATTTATTTCCATCGTCAAATGTCTACACTTTGTTTTAATGATTGACATGGGAATCAAATACATGATTAATAAATTCTTAAGAGATAAGGGGAGATGCTGCTGAAATTTCGGCGTAGTATTTAAATTGAAAAATGAAGACATTACAATCTATTCAACCTTGAATAGGTGACTGATCTAGACAGTTAAGTAAGTATGCTCATCTAGCGGTCTAGGTATAGCCATATAACATATCAAGAACTTTATTTTATAAATGATTAGTCAAGACAAAAGCCCAAATACTCCTGGAATGGGTGCATCAGCCACATCTCTTCTAATTGTAGAGGGAGACACGTCAACTGCAGGCAAAAGGAAGAAGAAGAGATCAGCAGTGTGGGATGACTTCGAAGAAATCATAGTTAACAGTGTGACGAAGATAAAGTGTAATCGTTGCAAATGGTTATACAGCAAGATTTCAGGAAGATCTACAACACATCTAAATAGACATTTAAAGACGTGTCTTAAGAGACCAAGACATCATCCTCCCGACCAACAGTTGTTGTCATTTACGAAGTTAGAAAGGGATGACTCACAAGGCGTAGTGTCCACTCATAAGTTTGATAAAGAGAAGCTAAAAGTGGTGTGCTAAATTAGTAATTCTCGAAGAAAAACTGGTCAGAATGATAGAAAGTAAAGGGTTTAGGTTTTTCTATCAATTCCTTAACCCTTGAGCTGAGAATGTCTCCCGCGTCACAGTGTAGAGAGAGTGCATAAAGGTGTACGCAAAGGAGAAGATGAAACTGAAAGAAGTTTTGGCTTCAGTGACCAGAATAGATTTAACCTCTGATTTATGGACGGCATCCAATCAAAGAAAATGATACATTTCATTAACCGCTCATTATGTAGATAAGGATTGGAAACTCTGTAAGAGAATTTTGAACTTCCGCAACCTTCCTCCTTCACATACTGGTTTACTTATTTTAGATTGCAATACAGTTGTCTACAAGACTGGGGCGTTGAGAAGAAAATTTTAGTAATAACTTTAGACAATGCTTCAGCAAATGACAGTGTCATTTCATGCTTACGTAATTAGTTCAGGACTATAGGAAATTTATTTTTTGATGGAAAATATTCCATGTCAGATGTTGTGCTCATATTTTAAATTTGATTATACAAGAAGGGCTGAAAGAAATTGACCTCACTGTAGAGAACATAAGAGAAAGTGTGAAATATATAAGGGGGTCGCTATCGAAATTGAGTGTATGGAATGACATCATCTAACGTTTGAATGTGCCATCTAAAAAAACATTGAAGTTGGATGTGTGTGCACGTTGGAACTCGACGTTTAAAATGTTATATACGGTAATGGAATTACAGCTTGCATTTTCTAAATATGCGGCACGTGACAGAACGTATTCTTGGTTGCCGAGCACAGCCAATTAGGCTAAAATAAAACAAGTTCACACATTTCTCAAAGTTTTCTATGATTGTACGAAGATTTTTTTCCGGGAATCAGTATCCAATCACAAATCTGTTTCTTCCGTTTCTTTAGAAGATTAAGTATGCTCTACAGAAAAATGCCAGTATAGGTCCAGATTTCATACGCCAGATAACAGTTGGTTTGAAGATGAAGTTCGATAAATACTGGGATGAATGTCATCTGTTGATGTCCTCTAGAGACGTTCAAGTTTTGTCAAGCCCTTGAAGATTTGTACAATTCGTATGCTACTATTTTACCTGCAACAGGTGTTAATGAAAGTAGAGATACTGATGTTTCTATACCTTATAATGAGAATGTGCTAAATGAATACATATCATACTTGACACAAGAACGAATAGGAGTTCAGACTAAGGAATCAGAGCTAGAAATGTACCTCGATGAGCCAATCATAGTGTGATCTGACTTTGATGTGTTGGAATGGTGGAAGATGAGGGTTAGTGAATCAAAATACCCTGCATTATCTGTGATTGCACATGACATATTATCAATACCAATTTCAATAGTGGCATCAGAATCCGCATTCAGCACAGGGAGCAAGGTTGTGAGCAAATATTAAAGCTCACTTTCATCAAATACAATTAAAGCGTTGATTTATACGGAAGATTGGTTGCGCCCGATATGGGGAGGAGATATGAATGATGAAGAAGAAGAAGATATTGAGATTCATGACGAGTCTCTACCTGCAGATCTGTAATTATTTTCGATTTTTCAATTTTTTTTCGTTGAAACTTGAATGATCTGTAATATTATTTAACTTGAAACATGAAAGTGGTGGAATATGGTTTGTAAAACTTTGATATTTATTTACTCACTACTGTTCATTTGCTTTTATTTTTGATACATTTATATTGCTTTTATTTTGTTCCTGTATCAAGTTCAAATTATTTATCAAAATTCTGATTTTTTTATTATTAAAAATTGAATGTATATATGTCATTATTTGTCCATCGACAAACATTTGGGACTACGCTTCTCTAGTTGAATCACCACCAAAGTCTAGAAGAACAAAGATTATGTGTGGTTTGTGTGGCACAAAGTTTGTGAACAAGACTAATTAGTTTCGGTTACACTTGTCATGTCGAGGTGGTGATGCAAAATCATGCCTCAATGCCCCTAATGATGTCCAAATTCTTTTTCAGGCCCTTTTAGATTCTAATAGAAAACCTTCCACTTCATCCAAACCTTCTGGTTCTGGATCTAGTATACGAATGACATCGACAAAAGATGCAGAGCAGGAAGCCAAATTAAAAGCTTTGGAGGAAGAACAATTCCAACTCGCCTTAAAACGCAGTATGAAAGAAGTTTCTAGACTTCAGCGATATCCTCAAAGATAACACGATGTTGAAGTAGAATCGAGTACGACAAGCAAGAAGAAGAAGAAAAGTAACAAATTCAAATTCATCACCCATCTCGGTGAATTTTATAAGGCATTGAGTACTACATACAATTCTTCACGTAAAGAAAGTTTGAAAAATCCAGTTCAAAATGTAAAAGAGCACAAATGAAATATCTCTTCGTTTTCTGACTCAGAGGAAGTGAACCAATATGTATATGAAAAAATAGATAGTAGTTCGGATGGATCAGATGACAATACAGGAAGACACTCCTCTTATGGAGGTTATTAGTTGTAAATTGTCATTTTGAACAATGTAAATATGTAATTATGAAAGTTTTTTAATCGTAAATTATGCATTTTATATATTTTATTGCTTTGTTCAACTTCGAATTCTAATTTGATAACAAATTCAAATGAATCTCAATTTATAACTCGAACTCGGCTCAAAGCTCGAACTCGGAACTTGATACTCGGCTTGAAAACTCAAACTCGAAACAGGCTTGAAGACTTGAACTCGACTCGAAAACTTGGCTCGAACTCGGCTCAAACTAGGACGAGCCGAGCACAAGCTGTTGTTCCAAGCTCGAAGGTCGAGCTGAGCACGAGCTAGGACTCGAGCAGTCCGAGTTGAGCACGAGCTGGGTAAAGCTCAACTCGGCTCGACTCGTGTACACCTCTAGTCATGGGTGCTCTTTTAATGATGATGACCATCAATCGGTATATGGCCTCAGTCTGGCTAGCCATCCATTTGTTTACAGGCTCAGTTTAAATATGAAATTGCTCGGCCTAAGTGTGTACCAACTTTTGCTTGAGCTCTCCCATATTCTCGAATGTTCTAAATACTCAGTTGAACATCCCGCAATCCGACCGTTATTTCTTCAAGAGAAGTGGTTCGAGAAGTCGATGCCCCTTCTTAGTTGGCGGGACTGAGTATCGGATTAGTGTTTAAATTGAATAATTCAGGATCCATTTGAACTAGCATGTCCTCGGTCGTAAGTTGCGTGGTTGGTGTCGAGGGTTTAACACTAGCAATTTAATTGTTTCTTTTAGTCATATTTCGGATTGATCAATTCGTAATGTCACACTGGTAAATAAACTAGAGCGAGTGTCTCGTCGGGCGTGCTAAGAAAAATGTTGTTGTTATTTCAATCTCAGTCACATGATTAGTGCAAGTACGCTAGAATTAAATGTGTGACTCAATTCAAACCAAACAACTACGATCTCAAGCGCCAAGATAGGCAGATACATCGAAAATTGACCGGATATGACCGAGATCTAATAAGATCAGTTGCCTATTTAGCCACTTGCATAGTGTTGCTTAATATGATCAAGTGATTGTCAGATGGTAGGGTTCGTCCTCTGAAGATGGATCACACCTCTTCCTTCCATACCAAAGGCTTTTTCTGTTTAATACAGATAAAATAAAAAAGAAATTCTTACAGTCGATCGCGGGAATAATTGCAAATAATTGCACCCCTCTCTGGATGGAGAATTTTGCTTGATACTCGAATTGAATCCAACGTATGAGCATAGACTTGAATTAAAGCTAAATTTAATAACTATTTGATTACTACTATGGATTACACTAAGGAATGTAAATGGAAGATAAATGTAAATATTATATTAAGAAATGTAAATGACAGATAATTAAAAAATAAATTTGGTTTGGTTTGGTTGGTATGAGATGATTTATTCTGCTGAATTTATTTATTATTTATAGCTTTAACTTGAACATTTTGATTCTTCTCATATTCTGACAGTTGCTATAACCACTTCAGCATTATTAATCATTTGGAGCCTTTTCTTCTTAGCTTGCTACCTGTACAGATAACCGCTCTAAGCTTCTTTACTGGTTCGACCACGTTTTACTCGGCCACTATTACTTTATAAATGATGTGACATCTCTTGATAGACACAAACTATATACCTGCAAAATCATCTTTGGTTATCTCCACATATTTTAAATTATACACTATGCAACTCATGTAAAATTATATGTCTCTCTTTTATTGGCACTTGGAAGAACATACAAAAATAGAGTACACCACTGGTTAGAGGATCTATTTGGTATTGTGATTAGGTCCTTGAATATGGACCGTTAAATTATTATTAACTTGGTGTCTCTTGTACTTATAATCAAGATATGTCTATTATGGAGATCTATTCGATGATTACCACACAATTCTTAACCATGTGATATGATTCAGAAGCACATTTTTCTCATTGTCAATTATTTGCATATATAGTTTACTAACCTAGACTTGAAACCATGTGATATGATTCATAAGCACACTTTTTTCTCATTGGTCAATTATTTGCATATATAGTCTTATTAACCTACAGTTTGATATGCAATGATATCAACTAAAAAATCACAATCCATAAAAGAAATTAACCATACACCTTGAACCATGTCAAATCAATGATGCATGACACTTCCCAGGTACCTAGAACCATGTTAAATCAATGATGTTTAGCATGCCCTAATGTGAAATTTACTTTTAAAATAGGGTATTAAAACTTAAAAAGTCCAAGTTTTCTACCTACACACACAGATATATATATATATATATATATATATATATATATATATATATATATATATATTATATATATATATAATATGGGAAATGGTATTATGAGGTCGACCTCATTGGAATTCCCATGAGGTCGAGCTGTGTGGGCCCCACCATGATGTGCATCAAACATCAACACCATTCATTTGATGGGTCCCCTTTAAGTTATGGGATATCCCAAAAATCATTTGTATACGGAACTCAGGTGGGCCATAACATCTAAAATCATGTGAAGATATGCCTAAAATATATAAAAGCACTTGGTGATGCCCACCTGAAATTTGGATGTGGTTGAAACTTGGTCTGACCTTTCATTCAAGCTGGACACATATAATGGATGGTCTGGATTTGTGAACCACATCTCAGTGGGCCCAAAAAATGATTATGAATGTTTTAATGGAGGGTAACCCCTCTCAACTTTTGTATGTGGGTGACCCAAATAAGTCTTGGATTGACTTGCTTTTTAAGCCCCAGGCCCACCATGGAATGGTGCATCTGGAGACTGATGGGGGTAGATGTTCAACATGCATCACGATGGGGCCCACATAGCTCTACCTCATGGGAAGTTCCCATGACGTGGATGGTATAGAACCATTTCCATGTATATATATATATATATATATATATATATATATATATATATATATATATATAATAAAGGTACTATGCGCCTCGACCTCATGAGTCCGTCCCATGAGGTCGAACGGTGTGGGCCCCACTGTGATGCGTTTCGAACATCTACCCCATCAGTCAGAAGCACCATTCCATCATGAGCCTAGGTCTCAAAAATCGAGTCAATCCGTGACTTGTGTGGGCCACACCACATACAGAAGTGGAGAGGGGTCGTGCACCATTAAAACATTCATAACCATTTTTGAGGGCCCACCGAGATGTGGTTTGCAAATCCAACCCATCCATTATGTGTGTCCAACTTGAATGAGGGTTCAGACCAAGTTTCAGGCCCATGCAAAACTAAGGTGGGCCCAACCAGTGCTTTTATATGTTTTAACGGTGTCTTCACATAATTTTAGATGGTATGGCCCACCTGAGTTCTGTATACGGCTGATTTTTGTAATATCCCATAATTTAAAGGGGACCCATCAAATGCACGGTATTAATAGTTGAAACGCATCATGGTGGGGCTCACACAGCTCGACCTCAGCTTATCGTGAGGTTGAGTGCATAATACCTTTTCTCACACACACACACACATATAACCTCACCATGCTGTGTTTCCGTGTTCCACTCCGATAATTCAGCCCTTATTTCAATTGAACCTTCTTGTGTAAAAAATATGGTTGAATCGTGATTTAATGGGCACAAAAAAGAAAACGGTGGGAGAGGAGAAGCCTACCTTTGAATTTTTACAGGGCCCACCATGATGTTTATATGAAATCCATTCCATCCATTAATTTCCTTGTATAGGTTAATGCATGGAAACCAAACATTAGACCCATATATGATGTATGCGGATCACACCAAGTAAAGTGATTTTGATAGTGGGTGTTGCCTACACAGTTTTCACTCATGTGGCCCAATAGAATTATAGATGTAGCTGATGTTGGTGCAATACACCTAAATTATCATCTTAACTCATTATGGTTGGAGTAGGTTTTACATACATGTTAAGGTGGGCCCACTTCCGGTTGACCCAGTATTGGTTGGGACGTTGTACTAGCCTCCCAGGCTATTGATTACACCATCAACCACCCAGCAGCTGGTTGGTGCTCGGCGGCCAAATAATGATGTATGTGTTTAATCCGATCAGTCCATCTACTTTGCCAGCTGAATGTATGGCATGATTCAAAAAAATGACTCAATCCAAATACCAAGCGGACCATGCCACAAGAAAGATTGTTGGAAAGCCTACCATTAAAAAATTCTTTGGGCCGACGGTAAGTTTTGGATCAAGCTGATATTTTTGTTTTCCCTTCATCCAAGTCTCTGTGACCTAATCAACAGGTTGGATGGAAGATAAACTATACCTAAGAATTTTTAATGATGGGCGTTTAATCATCACTATTTTCATGTGGTGTAGTTCACTTTAAATTTGAATCTTATGCATTTTTCGGATCATGCTATAAATTGAGCTAGAAAAATTGATGGACAGCTTGGATTAAATATATACATCATCGTTGGCCCACTAGCACCAACCAGTAGCAATCGTTGGTTACTAACAGGGTCGGCATGCAATCCACACCCCTCCCAACGACAATTTAGTCGGCTAAGGTTGGCCAACCATGATGTTTATTTGAAATCCGCTCCATCTATAAGGTATGTGACAATAATTTAGTCATGGGAATAAAAGATCGGCCATATTTATAATGTTGGTGGGCCACATAAGCAAAAACAGTGTAGGGGATGCACACTATCTAAACGGTTTCACTTGGTGTGACCCATTTGAATCACAAATCTACCTACTTTTTAAGACATGCTACTAAATTTCTATCATAGACCTAATGATAGGGGTGGATTTAGTGAACGCATAGCGGTGGGGCCTAATCCCAATCCACCCATTTTACCTGTGTTGGTTGGTGCCCAAAATATCTAATGCGATACTGTGCCATATATATATATATATATATTAGAAAATGTCATGCTTCTGGAGTCACCAAATCCCATCCCTACATCTGTTTGATAAAATTCCCTTCTCCCTTCTCTTTTCCCTTTTGAAGAGAAAAGAGAAGAATTTTCAAGTTGATCGTATATCTGTCTGATCCTTATGATATTTGTTTTGTAAAGGTTAAGTAGTGGGCTTTTTGTGTTATGGTCCATCTGAAGTGAGGCCTACTGTAAGAACGTCATCTCATTGCCATGGATTCAAAGTCTATGTTAACGAACGTTGGGCCCCACCTAGGGCACTTCAGATGAATGGCCTACGTCATCGAACTTGAGTCCCCACCTAGATCACCAAATTGCAGATCTCAGCAAAGAGATAATCTTTCTCACATTCCATATCTGGCTTCATCTCAACAAAGTTAATAGCATTTGAGATGAGCATTTTCCTAATGTCATAGAAGCAGAGGAACTAGATAAAATGAACCGAAAACATGGATTTCTCACTTGTCTGAGTTGACTCGGCTAGACACCACAAGTTGCATGAATTGCTGGGGTGAGTCATGACCCGAGTCCAAACCCAACGAGTCAGGATGAGTTGCCTAATAAAATACAAGCTGGAATTGGACGGCTTTAAAGAGTTGTACGGAAAAAATGGGCCTTGTTTTTTACTCAGGCCCACCAAACCCCAATAAACTCAATAACCGATCCAGCCTGCCCACCTGACCCGATGAAAAACTTAACTCAATGTTCAGCCTAGCTGGGCTAACCGAAGACTTGGCACAAATCAACTGGATATTTAATAATTTAACTAGTAAATGATTGTATTAATAACATACGGTCAGAATGTAGGAGTATAAACTAATGGCCCTATTTATAATGAATTGTTAAATATCCATTTGACTCAACGAATGACTCGGTTCCAGGCATATCAAGTTGACCAAGTTGCCGAGTTCGACTCAACGAGTCAAAGCCAAGTCTCACTTGTCAGCAAGTTTCTTAATATGTCGGCTTGAAAAACTGCCGAGTTGACTCATCTAACTCTAGAATCGAATCGCCCAGTTCTAGAACTATGAAATATAGAGCCCCCAAATGGACTGATTCAGCAGTAGGGAGGGAGGTCAACGGCTCTGATTTTGAACTGGTCAGGCCTCAAGCCCTATTTACAATATTTGATTTTTTTTTTGGTCTAAGCTGAGCACATCCACGACCATCTTCATCTGCTTTGGAAAAATCCTTGAAAGAAGCTTGAGCAAGTGGAAACAATCTCAATTCCGCATGGCTATTGCTATGGACCAATCGATTTGAGGCCCACTAAAATCAATGGCTGCTCTGTGATGCCGATAGACGGCCCGGCCTGTACTGGGTCCATTGACAAAAATACATTGTTATGATTTCAACCCATTCTAACTGAGCTTTTCTAGTACACATTCACCTCACCTTGTTGATGACCTGACCTGAAAATTATGCAGTGCAACAGAAACCATAGAAGGCGTAAAATAAAACGATCATCGCTAGATAAAATGTTGCATGTTCTGGCCCACATCACCAAGACAGTGGGGCCCACATGTTGCATGGCTCGGATATCCCACTCACAAGCCAGGTTTGCATGTGTAGCTGCCTGCAGGCTCAGCAATTGAATCGGTCGTTTGGATTAGAGATAAACAGCTATGTTAAAAAAATCCATCATGTCCCATGTGAGAAATGCACCCCGTGGACACTGATCTAGATCCGGCGGCCTCGAGGAGGGACCAACCAATAAAAAAAACAGATAAAAGAAGAAAGGTATATTCATATTTTGCATATTCACATGCCTCACTCAACAAAGTCCCCCCAGGGGGCCTAAAACACTACACAAAGCTCCTCTTATCTATGGTATACACAGCGCCTGTTATGGCTACGAGTATGATTTTGAATCCTACTCTCCCACACATGCCAAACATGCAACATCGAGGCCTTTCATAAGGTGGGCACCACCAGATATCATGACCTTGAAAATCAGGCACATTACTCATGAACGTAGAACAAGGACCATTGACCAAGTCTCTTTCTCAACCATCCATTTTCTTCATAGATCTGATGAGTGGACTGGCCTCTTTTTCTGGCTTAGGGTCCACCCTGATGGAAGAGCCAGATCTCACATGAGCATGCCCAATTGGCACGTGGGGAAGCCTGTCTATGGCATAATATATACAGATATCACTACTGAAAACTAAATACCCACAGCTGCTTCTAAAGCTAAAACATCAGAAAGAGAATTACTTAGCTTGCATCAGAAGTAGAAAGAATCTCAAGCTCTGCCCACCAAAGAGGAGATAGCTTTGGAGTCGCTGCATCCTGCGTCATTCCTGTAATTTCTCTCAACCGAGCAGTCACCTCCCTCATCGACGGTCTCTTCTTTGGATCGGGATTGATACAAGGTAGTATCACATCTAACAGTGCAGTCGCTTCCTCCTCTTGGTAAGCTTTAAGGGTGGGGTCCATCAAGTCGCTGATGGGCCGTGCCTTTCTCAGATAATCCAATGCCCAGTCGATCAGTTGGCCTTCATTCTCTGAAAATGGGAGCTTACCCGACATCATCTCCAATAATACCACACCGAAGCTGTAAACATTGTGTTCCAGTTCTGATGGCGACATGTTTGAGAGCTCCATATCATCCGAACGCTTCTTGACAGTGGTCACCTCATTCCAAAAAGTGAATTCGGATATCTTAGCCGCGTAGTCTTCAGATAGATAGACAGTCTTTGATTGTAGATTCTTATGGGCAATGGGTGGATTGAGCTGGTGCATGTGGTCAAGGCAATATGCCATTCCCATTGCAACACGCAGCCTTGTCGCCCAGTCCAAGTGTTCGGCTTCTTTTACTGCAGTGGGCCAGAAAAAAGTCAAGATCAGCCATGGCCAAGTCTTCATATTTACTAAGGAGATTGTTCACCGGGTAGAATTGTGTTAAATTATATATGATGATAAAAATATGAGACTGAAAGAGAACTCCCAAGTGAGCATGTGCTATAAGTGTCCGGGTAGCCGCTCATCAGGCCGGCCCATCTGTGTGGATGACCTGACCAAAACAGACTTTCAAGTGGGCCCCCAGACAAGGATGGTGGAAAGAAGTGCCAAAGATCTACATTCAACGAGGAATCGTACATATGGGACCACCAGAGGAATGAAACATCCTGATTCTTGGGCCTGAATATCTGAAGGGTGGGATCAAGTCAGGTGTTGCCCGAATGGTCCACATCACATGTGCGGATTATCAAATCTTTATAAGCATGAAATGCAGATATTAATGCACTTCCACTAATTAGTAGCCAAGCAAGTGATCGTCTGCCAAATGTCAAGATCCAATTATTTATCTAAATATGAGATATGCTGATTCCATCATTTGGGGACAATCTGCAACCAAGAAATTGAGGAACATCAATTGTTGGGGCTGTTAATGGGCTGCGTATGGGTGCACCCGTTTCCAGACCCGACTAAGGGAATCAGAGCCAGATCCTGTAAGGTCCAAATCATAGTGACAAATCTTGTTCACAGCAATTTCTCACACCAGGAATTTCTTGGAAGATTTTTGAAATTTTACGATTTTCTCGTGATATCATTGGGAAAATCTCGCTGAAATAAAATATTACAAATATTATTATAAATTAATCAATGATTTTAAAAAACATAGGTATAGAATGATTTTTAAAATTTTAAAATCATTGATTAATAAAACATATATAAAATGATTTATTTTAACTGTTAAATAAAGTTTGCTTTCAAATAATGATATATTTGTGAGAAATTAAAAACTGCCAAGATTTTCAAAATTTTGCAATATTATCATCATAATATCATTTGATAAAAATCCTGGGAGAATATCACAAGATTTGAAAAATCTTGACAATATTTGCCACAATCATCCATATGAGGTACCAACCTGAGGTGTCGTGTCGGGTACAAGTTTGAGCAAATATTAGAATTTGACATGGGTTTTGGATCTGGAATCGGTCTTTGACTCGTGTCTGGGTCCAGCCCCAGATTCAGGTCTATGCTACAAACATGCCTTTTGTATCGATTCTAAATAGCAATTACAACTATAAAGGATAAAAGGAAAAAAATTCAGGTACCTGACAGGAACTGAGTTGGGAACTCAACCTGGCCTGATCTCTAGTCAGGTTTGAATCCATGACTATATATATATATATATATATATATATATATATATATATATATAGATATATATATATATATGGACACAATCTGGATCTAGATCCGATTAAATCGGATCAGATACTTCGGGTACCCACAGATTCAGCTACCCATTTATAGCCTGATTGACGGTTCATGACACGAGGAGGAGAGGAGGGTGTCCTATTAAGTTCCAAAAGAAAATGGACTAGAAACTTACATGTGGGCCCTATTTTAATCCCTAGCTCAATAATAAGTCCGGTCCATTCATCAGGTGGGCCACGAGTTTAGCAAATAAAATGGATAAATAATCGACCAATGGAATAGACTGATTTTGGGACCAAGGCATCCAAAAGGTTGGGACTGCCTGATGAGCATCTTGGATCTTGCAAATGCTTAAGACATTTGACATGGGTGGCTGCAAGTCCTTTGACAAGTCCAAACATGCATGTATCATTCAAATTCCTCTGCCTTGAAATAATGCTTAAAAAAAAAAAAAAAAAAAAAACTGATAGAAGTTCAAAAAGCGGCAGTTAAAGAAATGTATTTGAAATCGGAAAACAGTACATCAGCACTCTTCAGAATATATAAGAACCGATGTGCGACCAACCGATTGAAAAATGATCCACCAAATGACAATACAATTTCTACAGTAAATCAGTGACGTTTTCCAGAAAAAGAAATCACGTGCAGAGAAATACTCACTGTGTAGATGCTCAAAGAGTGTTCCATTTGGGGCATACTCGAAAACCATCATCCTCGTGAAAGGCTCCTCTTCTTTGCAATACCCAAGTAGGTTCACAAAATTCTTGTGGTTCACTTTCGACAATGTGTCTATCTGAAACCACAGCCAAGATCAACTGTTAGAGAGAATAGAAAATACTAAAGCTTTCATTATATATATATATATATATATATATATATATATATATATATATATATATATATATAATACCAGCATTGCTTCAGATGGGGATGACCTTCCAGCAATCTATGCCGTTGGATCTGGTGGGGTCCCACATACTATGGATCATACCCTAATACCACCCTCATCAGTTAATCCTATCCATTCAATGAAAATGGACAATTATGACCTATGGTCCGCATTTAGCAACATGGTTAGGATCATGAGAGGCAGATTTTTTGGCTATATAGCAAAAGGGTAGGGCCCTCATTTATGTTTAATGGCCCAAGCAAACGTTTGACCGAAATGTAGAGTATTATTACTTGTCCTTAAATCACCTTCTTCCTGAAGTGGGTTTCTAAATTTTTCGACCAATCCTTGACAGACGCCACAGCAGTAGACGTCACCGCTATTTCAACTCCATTTGACAGCGTCCCTTTGTACACTTTGCTATCCGGTGAAGAACCGATAATGTTACTGAAATCTTCACAAGCAGCTTCAATCTCCTGTCGTTTGAGGCTTGGTACACCTGAAATGCAAACTCCCAATCATGAACATGGAGAAACAAATTGCAATAGTACAAGAGTTAAAACAACACAGAGGAAACATAAAAATGCCCGACCAACCATCTGGTGAGCCCAATAAAAAAAAAAAAAATTGCATGTGGAACCCACCATTTGGTGATCGAATTGTTTGTATGTTGGGCTTCATGGTTGGTGGGGGAAACCCCAAAAATCTCCCCTTTCAGATGATCCTAGCCCTCGGACTGGGACCCCACCAATGTCGAGACATCAGTTATAATTGTTCATTTCCATTGAATGGTTAGGATCATTTGATAGGATAGACATAAGGGCAAGGCCCATACCAAAAATCTCCCCTATTAGGTGATCCTGGCCTTCTGACTGGGCCCCCATCAATGTCGAAACATAGGTTTTGTCCATTTCCATTCGATGTTTAGGATCATCTGGTAGGATAGACATTAGGGGAAGGCCCATACCATGATGACACCTATCAGATCAACATCCTGAAAGTTGGACTCAACAGGGCCTAAAACATAGTATCATTTCTTTCAACAAGCATCAAAAAATTCCTCACATGTAAAACAAGATATCCACGTGAAAAAGAAGAAACGAACCTGTTACGAAGGCTTTCTGCAACTGCCCACTTAAACCTGTGGCCCAAGGTCTGACGGTCACAACTTTATGTTTTCGACAAAAGAGAACACCTATGATAGAAACGGTAAGAAGAAAGGAAGCCCCTAAAACTAAAGACATCTTCCACAAAAGCGTATGTTTCTGTGATCCAGAAGCTATGCTCCCTAATGGTGACGGACTTGCAGTGGGTGAACGCACTGGCGACGAAAGAGGTGGTGGTGGAGAGTCAGTAGTAGTAGTGTCCACTGGAGCAAGGGACGGTGGCAGCGAAGGTGATGGAGAAGATGACGGTGATGAATGAGAGGGATTTCTTTCCTTATCACTTTTGCCGTTGGATGGAGCAGATCCACTCTCATGCTCCAGCAATCTCCGATTGCCAGCATCTTTAACTTCCTCGATATTCCTGATGGATATAACAGTGGTAGGAAGAAGCCAACATGAAAGAGAAATGCTACTCTGAGTTAATCACTCTCTCTTGATTACTGCTATCCAATGAAGTTTACTTCAAAAATATCAGAGCTTCACCAAGAACATGCAAAATGTGGCAATTTTGCCCAACGTCTAAGCCATTCATCACATGGGCCCCACTGTGGTTGTTGTCTGAAATTAGGCCAGTATGGTCATCAGGTAGGCCGCATATGTACATTGAATATAGAACATTGGTCGATCTGGTTTCTCATACATGTGTGGCCATTCTGGTGACCCAACTATCCTGATTTTCAGGCACAACACAAATGATGAGGCCCACCTGATAAAACAGCCCAAATCTCACACACATGTGCCACATGTTGGGAGAATTGGATTCAGTTGATGGATAAAGCCTGAAATTTAGATGCAATGACGAGATAATCTACCTTGCAATGTATCTTTGGTTCCAGATTGCTTCTCGTGCAGCATCAGATAGCATGTTCTCATCAACGAGAAACTTGGAACGCATACTGAGCTCATGAAGTTCAGCAGACATGCTATTCAAGAACCTGTTGTGGCTGAGGAGCCTGCAATCCAAACCAGCACATGGAATTAATACAATTACCCGAAACAAAGGGGAATAAGAAAGGAAAAAAAAAATAGTCAAAAGAGGACTGCTACTATGCTGTAGATGCCCCATGTAGTTCCATGAAGTGTACATCAAACGTCTCTACCATACACGTAGATCTGATGTATGGTGATCAGGACCATTGATTTGGAGGGGCACACCATAGATAAAAAAGAATTAAAAAAAAATCAAGGTGAATTGGACTATGTTAGGCATCATATTAAAGGTCTGAAAAATGTACAATAAATAAAGAAATGATCAATGGTCCACATTCAATGGGGAAAAACTGATGATGATAAGATGTCAGACTGTCCAATCACTAAAAATTTTGGCCTATGGCACACACTTGTGGCCCACCAAATCAGTGGTCCTCATTTCCATACAAACAAGGGGGCCATGTCAATGGTGAGTAGCGCATTTCTAATTTCAATGAACAGCACATCATAATGACATTTCTAAAGTCAAGATATAGTAGCGACAGCTCACAGGATTTGAAGGGACAAAGCACTGCTGAGCTCAGATGGAAGTGGCCCACTAAGATTATTGTTTCCCACATCCAATACTTCTAGCTCCTTCAGTTCTCCGATCTCCTTGGGAATGATCCCAGAGAAAGAATTATTGTGTAAGATACTGCACAGAGACCAACATTGAGGCATTTCAAACAAAGAACAGAAGCAAATAATGAAAATGCGTCCCTCATGAAAACATATAACATGTCAAGTTGATTGCAGTCATTTATGAAACCCAACAAGTGGACAGCATTTGAAGATCATATGACTTTTAGTGTGAAAGCAGTTTCTCCCCCACTATGCCAAAATCAACCTCTGCATGCAGCCACATATGCCAAAATGAAGTAGGCTCCATGTATAGATGACCTGAACTAAAATCAGGTGGGTCCACACATCAGGTGAGCTGAATGTGGACTGATGGCAATTTTTCTTTTTCAAACAATCCATCATATTCCAACATTCTGCCCACCTGCTGATTGACCGTTCCGATTATGAGCTGGGTCCTCTATCAGATAGTGGGGCCAACCTTGCAAATGGGCATTCCACATGCGTGCCATGTGGCATGTAGAGGTGCACTTTTATGATATGTCTTCATAGAAATAAGATAATATTATTAACCATTCCGTCAGAATATTTTGCATTTGCTAGGACTTTCTGATTTTAGAAATAAGATATATTGTTAACCATTCCATCAGAATATTTGGCATTTGCTAGGACTTTCTGATTTTGTCAGAACTGAGTACTGGTGAATCCTTCAAAGTGTACAGTTTTCATTGAAAATAGACATTCTCCACTTCTTTTAGACACTGTCAGCGAACAATTGCCATCTTTCTCATAGATTATATCTTCATTTATCCACGATAACTAATCAATGAAAGCAATCTTCAACTTGTGGGACATTGTACTGAATTTTTAAATGCATTCTGCGAGTAACCATGCAAGCCACAGACATTGGCTGAAGATTCATGCATGTCTAAATAGCGGGAATGTTTATTAAAATGATATATTTAGAGAGAGCGAGAAGCTATAATCAGGGGTGTTTAAATAATCTGAGTGCATATCCTAATTGCTAATCTCATGTATGTATATGCTTACAGATATTTAATGTGACTAAGTTCGCCGAGCTCAGGTGCCAGTGTTCCTTTGAGACAGAGATCTTGTAAGTTCCTGCAGGCAGAACAATCAGTCTTCAGAGAATTTTTTACCTTTTATTTTCGAAAATAGACTACAGAGAACATCAAATATCAACAGTACCAAAAGTTAAGGCAATCTTATTGAGGTAATGTCCAATGAAAAAAATGTGCTTTCTATTCGATACAACAATGGAACAAAGTAAGGCACCGATGCAGGACGGATGACCTAAACCAGGATGATGAAAATAAATTAATTAACGGATTGCCAAAGTAAATCAAAGCATAAAATAAGGTCAATCTACCACAAATCTAGATAAATCAAATATTCAATTAAGCTCAAGTTCGAGACCACATCACAATCATGCAAAATAAATCCTTAAGGCTATTGATCGGAAATGGCCCAATGAAAGGTAGAACTTCCATTTAACATAGGATTCATTCTAGATTCGAGGATTCACTTGAGCTTTGCTAGGGTTTGGATTTGGAAAAAAATAATAATTAAGAATTTAGGATTTTATAAAAGGTTAGGGTTAGGGCTTTATAAAATAGAGAAGAAGAGAAAGGATCAATGAGGGGGAGGCCGTTCGGCTGAACGGACGCTACACGGACAAGTCCATGCAGTGTACAAGCACATCCGTATAGTCATACAAACGGTATGGTGGGGTTGGGTCGGTTTGGTCGGTGATGAGTTGGGTTGATGACGATGGAGTTAGGGTTGAGAAAGAAGATTAAAAAAAAAAAAAAATTTTAAAAAATCAATGGGAAAAGAGGGTTTGAGAGAGAGAAGAAAGAAATACCTCATAGGAATACGAAATATAACATAGAATCGCTCTAATGGCTTCATAACAAATTCCATTCACATGAAGTTTTCTTGCCCAAAAGAAGCAATGTAGAGAAATTTCATTAAATATGTTCATCATCTCAAGTTTCAAGTCTCAAACATGTATATATAAGAAAACCTAAGCAAACCCTAAGTCTAGAAGTATTCTTGACCGTCCGAATCTATTAACAGTTAAGATCAAAACATAAATCCCTAATAACATAAAATAAAACTAAAATATATAGCAGAAATAAAGACGTGACACATGGCACAAGGATGATCTCCAACGTGCAATAGGTAGATCCACACATGATCAACGGCCTCGATGAATGTGGTCCAATGTGTCCATGGCTCGAATGTGCAGACTAGAATGTCTGTACACCCAAACCCAAGTCTCCTGACATATCCAACAGTCCGGATCACCAAACTGATGTGTCCAAGATATCCAATGGCATGGTCTAACTTTTGTAGCGTCCAAATGTGGTCCAGGTCAGGCTGGGTGACGTCCAAATAGTCCAAAGACGTATCAATCAGTTCCAAATGAGCAGTAAAAAATACACAACCATGCATGTGGGGTCTTTAACGCATCTAAGAACCCAAATTGGGTCCACTGGGCCCCATGTAATGATCATCCAACCATAATGAAACTAGGGTTAGGGCCTTAGCTCTCCTCCTCCTTCGATAAACTCATGTACGTGCTTGGATGCCCTCATTAGGCACATCTTAAGGTGACTAAGGTATTGATTGGTGGGGTCACATCATCATCATGGGATGGGTGATGCCCATCTCTCCTATCAGATGAAGAAGTGGTATTTTTTTATAGCAATGGTACAGATGGGGTGCACCTTTGGGTGACTAAACAATTGATTTTGGTGAGATTTGTCATGGTATGTCCCATGCACATCTCGCCAATCAGATGATCAAACCCAATCACGAAAATGGGTAATTACAACCGATGGTCTGCAATGCCGAAGTAGAGGGCTAGGACCATCTGATGGAGAAGTCTTCTTAGGGTGTCTTTCATCCACCATGGGTTCCTCCATATGAACAATTGGACCACCAAAAGGCAGGTGCCTTATGTCCTGTTTACTGGCATATCCAAGTGCTTTTAGGGGTCTGCGTTTCTTGTACATGTAACAGACAATGAGCATAAAAACATGGAGAAAGAGGACCACGTTAACTAGATTTTAGAAACTAGACAAACACAATTAAAGATTTTATTATTTAACAACTACACTTGGGCTGTAAATGGGCTGGATTGAGGTTCGGTCAGGGCCAACCTGGATCTGTCTCTGGATCTGAACCCACAAATCTGGGTACAGACCAAGATCTGAGTCGGACCAGGTCTTTGGGTTATTGCATCAATCCGACTTGTTGATGCTCTAGACATGTAAGCAGGAAAAAAATGCTACTGATGAAGAGGTGAGTGTAATTACACATTGTCATTAAAGCATATCACTTGAAATCGCACCCAGAGATCATCATCTTCACATCTACTAAATCTAGATCACAGCTAACTAACCCTCTACTCAAGAACAAGGATTGGATAAGATGCAACTAAAATTCAGATCCTCATTTGCATAAACAGTCAACGGAAAATGTAATTTCAATTTCATAACTGTAAAACTAAAAGCACTAGATTGAATTCATGCACAATACAGTCGTTACAGAAATACGACTTAGCCATCTGGAGCATATTACAATCCAAAGCACAGTTCACCACCACCATCATCACCACCACCACCATCATCATTACATGTGTCCCTACTAATTTGCATCACTTTAACACCTAAAATGAAGGATTAGATATGATTGGACTTGAACTCAGATATGCATTTGCATAAACAATTCACGGGCAGAGCAAATTCAACTTTGAAACACTAAAACAAAGAGCATCCGATCTGGTAATTGGTTGCAGTTCAGGCAGGAACAGTTGCTTATAGAATCAAACCTTTGGCATCCAAACCACAAAAATCAGCCACCATTATCATCTTAACATACAGTCCCAGATATCAAATCTAGATCATCTTTAAAAGACCCAATATTGGAAATCAAGAGGCGGATAAATCAAAACTAAAATTTGGATATCACTTGCATAAACAATTCCAATAAAGTAACAAACTACCGCATCAGGAGCAAACAATAGCTCATAGAATCGCAATTCTGCCATTTGAGCAATACCAATCCCAACTACAAACATGTGTCCCTACTTCCTAGCCATTAATCTAGATTATCTCTTCTTTTTCTTTTCTTTTTTTTTTCTTTTTTTTTTTTTGAGAAGTTACGAGAATTGTATTAAAATGAGAAACAGAAAAACAAAAGAAGGGAGCAGGACCGCTGAGAAGGCGGACCACATAAACTCCCAAGAAGAGAAGATTACATCCCGTTAGGGAGTCTACATTAGTAACCCATTCAGTCATAAGATTTTTAGCTCTGCTTGCGACAAATACAGCTGAATTGGATCATCTTTAATGAACCCAAAACCCAAAATCAGGATGGCATAAGCAATTCATCCCCAACACAAACTCAACTTCAAAACTGCAAATCTAAAATCATCAGATCAAGCAATTTCAGGCGCAAATGATCATTTACAGAATTACTCTACCATCCAAGCATTCCACCCCACATCACAAACACAAATCATCGACAACATAACATGCATTCATACCCATTCAATCTCAATCCCCTTTAACTAACCTAACACCCAATAACAAGAATCAGACAAGATCCAACCAAAAATCAGATTCCCATTGGCATAAACAGTAACACAAGCAACATGATATTCAACATGTGATCTAGTAAAAGTAAAGCATCTAATCAAGCAATCCACCACACTATCAGAGGTGAATGTTTCCTTAAAGAAATACAAATTTGCCATCTAAGGATGCCATCAGCATCATCATAACATGCGATCCTAGCCATTAAATCTATATAATTTTTAACATACCCACCACCCAAAATCAGGAGATGGACAATTTAAGATCATTTTCGATGGAAGCTGAACTTGGAAACAACAAAACCCAATCAAGCAATCCACTGCAGTTTCAGCAGTAACCAATCACTTACAGATTTACGACTTCGCCATCCACGCATACCACACCAAACCACAAACATGGGTTCTTGTCATCGTAGCCGTTCCAATTCGACAAAGAACCGTACGGATCCTTCTCCACTCGCTCCCGAAAACTCAAGAGCGCAATCCCTGCAATCCCAAATCCATCATCCGATCCAATTCCAGTCCATCAAAAAAAAAAAAAAACCATACAAAATCAAGTAACAAGAATGCAGATCCATCCTTTTGATAGATACACCCTTTTCTCCTTTTTGCTCAATTGACTGTATAGTCAAAAGTAGAGAAAAGGGGCGGTTGACCAAAAAAGTGGGTGTAAATATCAATTCCACCCTTTTGATATATACACCCTTTTTCCATTCCTGGCAATTAACTGTATTGCCAAGCGTACAAAAACAGTCCAAAGGGGCGTGCCTATCAAAAAAGTGGGTGTAAAAATCAATTCCACCCTTTTGAAAAATATACCCCTCTTCTCCACTTTCATCCATTGATTGTATTCCCATGAGTAGAGAAAACCCAAAAAAAAAAAAAAAAAAAGTGGGTGTAAACATTCGATCCACTCTTTTGATAGATACACCCATTTTCTCCACTTTTGGAGATTGACTGTATCGGTAAGATAGAGCAAACCAATAAAATAAAAAGGTGTGTTTAAATATCCATTCCAGCCTTTTGATAGATACACCCATTTTCTCGACTTCAAGAGAGAAACCCCAAAAAGAAGCGGGGTCTAAATATCAATTCCACCTGAGAAGAGCTAACCTTCTGAGTTGAGAGCGTAGAAGCGATTCAAATTCAGAAGCAGCAAAGATAGTAAAAGAAAGAAATGCATCTCCAGCCTCCAACAGCTCTCCATTCCTCAGACCCGATTTGAATGAGTTTCGGAACTGATACGGAAGAATTCTGTCACGTAAATGAATACGATATGTAATCGGGTTTTGGTCTATTTGCAGCAGCTGCAGCAGCCCGCAGGATTTTGTTGCTAGAGTCGACTTTTCAGAAGGCAGAGAGAGAGAGAGAGAGAGAGAGAGAGAGAGACGTACACACGCAATTCTACACGCGGGGCACACGTGTGAGATCTGTCAGGGGGTCCCACCGTTTAGATATTCTGGTGGCAAAAGGAGGACGCAGCTTCGGTGGATCCCTGAATGTGGAGCCCATCTTGATGTATTATTTCTTATATCCACGCCGTCCATACGTTTTATCAGATCATTTTAGGGGAATAACTCAAACACGCAGCAGATATAAATCTCACGTGGACCACACCACATGAAACAGTGATATTCACCATTAAAAACTTTTAGGTCGACGAAAGTTTTGCACCAAGCTGATATTGTGTGGTACCTTCATTCAGGTATATGTGATCCTATCAACGGTATGGATGGAAAATAAAATTTCCGGTGACCCCAAGAAGTGTTTAATGATGAGCGTTCAATCACCATTTTTTCCTGTAGTATGGTCCACCTGAGATTTGGATCTTCTATATCTTGGGTTCAAGCACTAAAATTCTCTAGCGAAACGAATGGACGGCGTGGATATAAGACACATACATCAAGGTGGGCCCCACAGTCAGGGATCCACCGAAGCCATGTGCGAGAGAGGAGATTGGCGCGGTCGTCATACGTGGCAAACTCCCGCACGTTGGATTTCTACGGTTGGTGATAAGTCATATAAAAACTTTATACTCGGGCAGAGTGTGATAGATGATACGTAGGCACTTATAAATTACTTAGAATTTGAATATCACATATAATTAATTTGAATAAGCCGTCTAAACTGTGGGTCCCAGTTTGGATTTATAATGAACCAAAATTTACGCTCATTCGTTTATCTGATTATCAGATTGGTTGTCATTTATTGGACGGTTAAAAATGGAAAATATCTAATGGTTATATTTCAACAAACAAGCGTCGCATCTAGATTTCAGAACTGACTTAAGCGACGGCGAGCTACACGATGCGTTAATCTACGCTGCATATACAATTGTAATCGGAAGTGCATGCGTATGGAGGGAACGGATAGGTGCGGTCCCGACTGTCGGTCCACCTTAACGTATGTATTATATATCAATGCCGTCCAATCGTTTTTCCATATCATTTTAGGCTATGTTCTGAAAAATGAGACAGATCTAAGTCTCAAGAGGACCGCACCATGGGAAAAAATAGTGATTGAACGCCCACCATTAAAAACTTTCTATGGCCCACTGTAATGCTCATTGTATTTTTTATTTTCCATCCAACCTGTTGATAAGGTCACACAGACCTCTATGAAGGGAAAAAACAAATATCAGCTTGATCTAAAACTTTCATGGCCCACAATAAGTTTTTAATGGTCAATCGCCACTCTGTGTCCTGTAGAGTGATCTATATAAGGTTTGGATCTGCTTAATTTTTAGGCTCATGTATTAAAATGAGCTGAGAAACGGATGGACGCCGTGGATTTCCAATACATATATATTCCGACCGTAAAGACACCCAGACCACACCTCATCCGTACATGTGAACGACATAACCCAAGCTCTGTGGGGCTTGCTGTGATGTACATATCCGTTCATCTTTTCCACATAATTCTAGAGCATGAGATCAAAATGGTTGAATATCCCTCAAGTAGACTATACCATGAGAAACATTGGGGATTGAAAGGTGGCCGTTGAAAACCCTTGAGGTGACAGAACTTTCCATCATGCTTATATTCGTGTCTTCTTTATATCTACCTGACATTATAAATAAATATTATGAATATGTTATATAGAAAATAAAACATTATGGTGGGCATTCAATTCATACTATTTTCTGTGGTGTGCTTCACATGAGCTTTAATATGCAATTTTTTTTTTTTTATGCATAAAATGATATGAAATAATAAATAGAAGCCATGTCACGTCAAAGTATCAAATATCTCTCGTGAATTTTGACATTGTTGTTTTCGTTATGCTTGTGTGGTCCACCTGATGATTTGTCTTTGTTAGACTTTTTAGTTGGGTTGTCTATAAAATGGGTCTCACTTATTTCAACGATCAGATTGCTGCACGTGTCATTCATGCGACAGTAGGATTGGGTGGTAAGGTGTTGAGCCCTAGGGCCCACCGTGATGTATGTATTTTATCCAGACATTTCATCCGTTTTTTCAGTTCATTCTAGAGATTAGCCTAAAAGCGAAGCAGCTCAAAAGTAAGGGTCAGTTTGGGCAGTGGGATTAGAAGGGATTAGGTGGGGATAGGATTCAAAAAACATAATTATTACCCAGGGCAGGGGTTGTCCCCGGTGACCATGGGATTAAATTAATGCCCTACTTTGTTGGCAATACGGTGGTATATTGAATGAATATACCCACCATCATTTGAAATTATTAAGAATAACATACATGTGTTATATCTAAATTGTTCATTTGTTCGTAACCTCATTTTATGGCATGGGCCTAAAAATCAGATAGATCCAAAACTTATGTAGCACCAAAGAAGTTTTCAACGGTAAGTATTTAATCCCTATTGATTTCTATGGTGGAGTCCACTTGAACATTAGATTTACCTGATTTTATGGCCCATGCTCTAAAATAATCTCTATAAATGGGTGGACAGTGCAAATATAACCCACACATCATGTTGGGACCTACACAACTTTCCAAACATTGAGTGAAATTAGCACACGACCCAATGCAATTCCATTTAATGTAAGTCCAAGCATTTCCATTCCTCCCAAACAAGGAGTGGAATTGGCACAAGACCAGGTGAATCCCATCCCCACCGGAAACGGATGGGCTACTCCCCCTGACACCAGCCCCAGAGCTGGTGGTCGGTGCTCTATGGGCCCACCATGATGTATGTGTTTCATCCATTCCGTCTATCTATTTTTGCAGATCAATTTATGGTAATCCAAAAAAAAATTGAGGTATATCCCAGTCTCAAGTGGACCACATTACAGGAAACAATGTTTAATGAACTTCGACCGTTAAAACCTTTTTTGGGGCCATAAAAGTATTGGATCAAGTTGATCTTTGTTTTCTCCCTTCATCTGGGTTTTTATGACCTAATCAACGGATTGGATGTCAAATAAACAGTACATCGGGCCTTAGGAGGATTTAAATGATGGATGTCCAATCACTATTTTTTTTCGTGTGGTGTGATCAACTTGAGATTTATATCCCTCACGTTTTTTTCATAAAGACATAAATTGATATTTAAAAATGGATGAACGAAATGGATGAAACACATACATTATGGTGGACCCCACAGAGCACCGACCACCAGCTCCGGGGCTGGTGTCAGGGGGAGTAGCCAATCCGTTTCCATCCCCACCTAATCCCTTCTAATCCCACTGCCCAAACTGACCCTAAGTGGACTAGAAACGGTGGTGGTTGAATACTTACCATTGAAAATTTGTCCGAGCTACAAAAGTCATGGATGAAGCTGATATTTGTGTTTTCCCTTCGTCAAGTTCTGTGTAACCTTATCAACGGGTTGGATGGTAGATAGACATTCCAGTGGGCTGTAAGATATTTCAACGGTGGTGTCACTATCCGCCCGGGTCATCCAATTGAACTTTGGATCTGGTTCACTTTTTAGCTAATACCATGAGGGCAGATTTGGATGGGTGGATTGGAAGGGATTGATTGGAATCAGGGTGGATGGCATGGATTTTGAGGCAATGATAGTGTTTTCAGTGGATTGTCTTGAAATCCATGGGATTGCTATATCCGGGATTGCTATGTCCAGTTTGTCTGGCACGCCAGACCAATCCTGGGATTAAACCTTCCCATTATGGGATTGCTATGTCGTGTCTCCCTGGCATGCCCGACAAATCGTGGGATTAAACCTTCCCATCCATACCAATCCTTCAAACCAAACACGTCTCACACAAATTAAAAGGGATTAGGGTGGATTTGATGGGATTTAAAGGTAATGATGGTGTTGTCAGTGGATTGTCTTAAGATCCATGAGATTGCTATATCCGAGATCAGATCACCCAGTCTGTTTGGCACCCCTTGCCAATCCCGGGATTTAACTTCCAATACCATCCAATCCGCTCGGCCAAACAGGCCCTAAAAAGATATGGAAAAACGGATGGACGGCATGGATATAAAATCTATGAATTAAGGTGGGCTCCACAGCTACCAATGCCACCTAGCTCGGTGACCATCCAATCCGCTTCCGTTGCGTGCTTCACAGCTGATGGAGAACGGAATAGGATTGGGTACTGAGTTACTCGGTAAGCTTTTATCTTACTGAGTGAACTCAGTTGAGCCTAATATGGATGTATGCGAGTTATCCACGCTGTCCACTGTTTTTTCAGATCATTTTTGTAGCTAGATTCTAAAATAGAAGTATTTCCAAAGCTTAAGGAAACAATCTGAATAATGACTTTCACTGTTGAAACCTTGCTAGGATCCACAGTAAAGTTTATTTGTCATCCAACCTGTTCATAAGATTACACAGACATGGATGAAGGGAAAACACAAATATTAGCTTGATCCAAAACTTCTGTAAGCCCCGAGAAGCTTTCAACGGTAGAATTTCAATTCACACTATTTCCCATGGTGAGGTCTACTTGAGATTTGAATATATCTCATATTTGGGATCGAGCCATATAATTATCTGTTAAAATGGATGGACGAAGTAGATAAAGTATGGAAATCACGGTGGACCCCACAGAGTTTACTCAGTACGCTTACCGTACTGAATTACTCAGTACGCAATCCGCTTCCATGGAGAACCGCGTGTTATGCAGATTGCCTGAGTTCCTTTAGTCGGAAGATGAATGGGGCAAACAGAGATTACCGTAGAAAATCCACTCTCTCCATCAGTTTTGAAAGACCACATTATGACAGGAACCCAAACATCAGTCAGATCCAAAAGTCATGTGAGCCACACCACACGAAAGAGGGGAACCGGAAATGTCCACCGTTGAAACCTTCTGGACCCTATCAAATCGCTCATAGTTTATTACCACTCAGATAAACTGTAATCGCAAATATCATCTGATACAAAGTTTCTAATCCCCGCTGTTTCGTGTGATGTGGCCCACACGAGTGGATGTGTAACGATCGTCCATCAGACAGATGGAAAGAGTGGATGTGTAACGATCGTCTCGGTGGGCACCACACAATTTCCGACCACTGGAACTTCCGCGTCCACCTGCGTGCGGGCTGGGCAGACGCAAACGCGGAGAATAAGTACAGTGAGATTGGAAACGGATTCGCTGCTCCCCTGCACCAGCCAACGGCTGATGGTTTGTGCTATGTGGGACCCACAATGATATATTTTTTTCATCCCTGACGTACATATATTTTTATAGATCATTTATGGTATGAGACATTACGGGAAACAATGTTGAATGAACGTCAATCATTAGAAACTTTTTGGAGGCCATAAAAGTTTTGGATCAAGCTGATATTTGTTTTTTTCCTTTCATCTGGGCCTGTATGACCTAATCAACAGATTGGATGTTAAATAAACAGTACATTGGGCATTAGGAGGATTTTAATGTGGATATCTAATCACTATTATTTTCCTGTGGTGTGGTCCACTGGATATTTATATCCTTCTAATTTTTTATGTAAAGCTATTAAATGATCTGCAAAAATGGATGAACGGAATGGATGAAACACAGACATCATTATGGGCCCCACAGAGTACCGATCATCATCCTCCGGGCTGGCTGTTCAATTTGAGAAAAAAAAAAAAAAAAACAGGAATTCCCAAAAAATGTTTAATACTCTCATGGATTATGATAGATGATATGCGGGCATTTGAAAATTATAAGGAAATTTCATACTAAGTAAGTCAAATTAAGCTGTCCAATTTGTGGTTCCCAAATTAGATGTATTTAGAACCAAAACTTGTCTCTTATTTGATCATCTGCCTATTGGATTTATGGATATTTTTTGGACAATTTAAATAAACAAATCCAATGATTATATTTCAAAAAATAAATGATCACGAATCGTAGGTTAGCTGTTTAAACAATCTGATTTTGGGAATTCACGATAGCGGATCCTGAAATATAATGCAAATTGAATTAATGTATGCATAGTGTACAATTATTTAGTGCCTGAGTATCAAGCATCATACGCTTCCTGAGTACCATATAGTCCCCCTCCTAAAACCGACCTACACAGGCACGTGACTTCTCCTATACTCACGTGACTGAACCGTCTACTGTACTTCGTCTAGGAGTAAAGTAGTCATTAAAAAAAATTAGCACCGTAGACAATCCGTACAACACCGTTTCTTTTATTCGTCGGGCCCGATGAAAAAAGGTAGGTAGTACGTTGGGACCATACGACGCAAGAACTAGTTATTAAGGCCCTGACAGAGCATTATCATCCATGTGCACGCATACAGCTAATGTGCGAATGACCCATATCTTTCTAAATCTAACCATTTAGATAGTGGGACCATTATTTATTATCACGAATTTAATATTAACACATAATAAAATGATGATTTATATCCATCAAAAATATAAATTTTACTTAAAAAACATATATTATTATAGATTTATCGTAAAATAATTTAATTTTTATTATATTTACTATTAAACGGTGGGTACAAATTTTTGACGGTTCGGATTGACCATATGCATACAAATTATAAAATTACTGATTGCAGCCTTATAGTTTACCCAACCCTGCCAGAGTATGCGTTTCTCTTTTAAAATAGGTGGACACTGGCACGTGCCTTCACCGACGGAGAGTAAAGACGAGAACCGTGGCTTGTCCTATTTTGATTATTTGATTGGTTGCACACGGTTTAATCAATGGAAGCGGATTGGCTGGTGTACCACACACCACACCACCTATATAGCCTATGTAATGATGTTATCAAGTTCTGTGGATCCAATCACAAAGGTATGTGTTATATCCAAACCGCTCATCCATCTGGACTAAAACATAAGACAGATATAAAGATCAAGTAGATCACGTTGCAAAAAGCAGTGGAGGATTGAACGTCTACAATTGAAACCCTTTTAGGGTCACAGCAGTTTCGGATCAATATAAATTTTCTTTCCTCTTCATCTGTGTATTTTTTACGTTATTAATAGATTGGATGGAAAATAAACGTTATGGTGGGCCATATAAATTTTTTAACGGTGAAAAGCATTACCCTCGCTGCTATTTTTGGTGTGGTCCACTTGAGCTTTTTATATGATTTAGTTTTTGTCCACTACTCTAGAATAATCTCAAAAAATGGATGTGTGTGGTACACCAGCCAATCCGCTTCCTTAATCAATGGTCCAGATTCATCAGTCATTATTTCATCTGTCAGATGGTTCGGATCATCCGATTAGAGCTTGTTTTATGAGTAGACACTCAGAATTACTTTAAAATTGCATCGTGGCAGGCAAGTATCCAAATTAAATGGTCCAGATTATAATACACAATAAAGATGTATTGTGAACCAAAAATAAGCTTATTTAAAATCTGACTATCAGATCAGTGGACACTTATTGGACGGTTGAAAATGAAAAAATAAAAATCCAATGGTTCGATTTCCACGAACAAGTGTCCCAGCATCAGAGATTAGGATTACTCAACCAATCTGATGTTGAGCTTGTGATTTTCGGACACTTGGCTTTAAAATGTAGTGATTTATTTGAATTAATATATGCCACGTGTACAATTCTCACATCATGAGTATCAAGCGTCATACGCAACATGAGAATCACATGAGTACCTATGTTTTATTTGTTTATTATTTATTTATTTTTTTGTAGTTAATCAATGGGAGAGTGGATTAGCTAAGTGTGTCCCAGAGCCTAAAAATTAAGTAGATCCAAATGTTTACACGTACTACCCTCCTGACGGATATTCCAAACTTTTTTTTTTTGAAAGAAACGTATTACGTCAAGAAGATTTAGGATGCTTATATATTGATACTGGTATATTAGTATAAGGCCATACAAGAAATATATTGATACTGGTATATGTAATACAGCATAATATAGAGATGGTGATACCCAATTATACATGATCGACTTTAATTGGCTATACTTAGTTGTAGACTCATAGCAGTTGTGAACGTTCTCCCTCAACACGCGTGTGGTTGATTGTGATGTAGTGGAAGGTTGTCTTTCACAGTATGGGTATTTTTGTGGTTATGTGTGGTTGATCCTTTGAGGAGATGATGGCCCGATGTATATGGTTTGTTTAGCTTGTCTTGGCTTCCTTGTTCGTGTAATACATTTTTCAGTGACAACTTGTAAATGTGGCGTTTAAAATATTGGAGTCGCCACTAGCCGATTAGGTTGCGGTGTGCCCATGGTTGGTTAGAGTCTGTGGACTTGACTTGGGATCGGGGAATCGTGAAATTCATTGGCCAAAATGACACTTGATATTCGGCATGTGACTTGGGTAAGGGTCTCGGTTACAAGAGAAGAAGAGGTTAAACACTTATGTGTAGTATATACTTTAAGGTACATACAGTTTCAAGAAAATCATATATCTGAAAGAAAAGTTAGTCGTGCGGTGATGCTTCGCATAACCCTATGAGAGGGTCATACAAGCAAGAAAGAAAGCAAAAGAATCATAGCCTTGCTCCGCAAAGTCGAAAGACAATGGGTAAGTGATCAAAATAAAATAGACATATAGTAAAGAAGATAAAAGGTACTATCCTTGCTTCGCAAAGCTGAGACCCTGGGCAGGTGAGCGGAATAAGAAGTAAATATTAGCTAATGCACTAAAAGAAAATAAATACTTTTTGCAAAGAAGCGAATGTGCAGAATGGACTACATTTTCAGCTTAATTGAGATGTGAGAAAGAAAAAAGGGAAGTCAAACACCCTTGCGTTGAATTACAAAAGGAATGATTGAACGTCCCTAATCATAACTCTGCTTCTGATTTGACAGGGTTGGCTTAGTGAGGTGGTCGTAGAATTCCCTAAGCGGCAAAACCTCCTTGTTGTTATGGAGCTGGAGCTGAGGAAAGTGGTGAGGATTTCTCCAAACTTCAAGTTTATTCTTTCCATACTCTTTCTACATCCCCCTAACAAAGGGCATGTGTCATTTATATTGGCTATGAAACCGTCAGCTAATGGATGGCTACGAACACGTGTCAGTTATTTTTCATGCATAATCTGTTAGAAATCCCATGGCGAGGGATATACAGAGCCAATTGTCCTTCAGTTGAGCATCAGCCGATGGTATGCTTATTTTCATGGGTGGGGTGTCTACAGATGTCCCCCTTTAGCAGAGGTTGTTAGCAACTAAATGCTAAAGTAAGTGGAAACCCTACCCCTTGGGATGGTGAGATCGAGCCTCAATTAACTATGATATCTTTATTAAAATACTTGTCTAGTTGAAGATTAATTTAAATGACTCATGAAGATTGAAGAAGACGTTATGATTTGTCCTTGCGCTTTCTACTACTTTACGGACCATCAAATTGCAGCCCCTTCATATAAAGATTGTTACGCATGTATCAAATGTGTTGGTAAGTTACATTTAAAAGTGGTTAGAGCCCAAGGATAACCGTTTGATTTGAAGTAGTTGTGTAAGATGCATGCATAGTTCCCTAGAATCGCCTTATAGCATCCTGGATTTTTTCTATTTTAGATTTCCAAAAATCCTTAAAAATTTTCAATATAACTAGCTTATATTATCATTTACTGACCATTAATGCTCGAGGTGAGCGAGTGGTACTAGTAAAGAACTATAGAAATTTAATTAATCAACTGTATGAAGCCAGCAAATCCGCTTGATCACTTAAACATTGAGTCTAACCTTGTGATTTCTTCATCTATGGCCCAAACCTAGCCAACCTATTGTTAACTAATCAAGACGACCTGACCTAAATAAAGACCTACCAAAAGCTGAGACAACTAGAAGTCAAATCTTAATTAACGAACCAAACTGATCCAGTTACTCTTTTGACCTAAGAACCAATGGTTTAGGGTAATTAGAATCGAATCGATGTTTCCGCTAATTACAAATAGGCCACAATATGGACTTAGCTAATTCAAACCCCAATCATTGTACATAAGAAATCTCACTACTCAATTCATTCCAGAAATACCTTGATTATCTGAATAAGCTCTAAATCGCTTATTAGTGGGCCACTAAACCCCGAGAGTATGGAAAGATGTTCATCTTAGCAGGCTTGATGCCCATTGCGGAATATCGAGCTGAGATCGTGCCTCGAATCACTCAACTTAAACTTGCAAGGTCAGTGCATGAGATGTGCAAATATTTCTGAAATTAATCAAGAACTTAAGTTAATTGTCTACGTCTAGTCTTTGCCCAAGTTATTTTTTTAGTCCGTTAGATCACTACCAAATTTAGAGCAATAACCTAGAGTAATATGCTACGCAAATCCATATAGTCGCAGGCCTGATCGATGGTTGGCGAACATCGAACTAACTTCTAATCATACCCATCGATAGCGCATCTAAATACTGAGCCGATCGTATCCATATGTAGATCATTACTAGGGCCCACTATCATATAGTTATATCGACTTGTACCCTTTATAATGAACCCAAAAAGTAAGTACCCAGGCTTTAGGGCCATTTGCATCACATCTAGTACTCTAAATACTTCACTATTGAGACACAAACCCTCAAATCCTATTTTATCCTAAGCCTATGAGAGAAACAAGAAGGGAAGAAGAGAGTGAAGGGATAAATGGTGGAGCCCGCTGCTAGATCTCATTTTCTGATCCTCATTCTAGCTGAATCTTGCAAGGTCTCGCCTCTAAGCTCAGTTTCACATTTTTCACGGCTAAAATCTGACGATTTCAGGATAAATTCTTCACTCCTTGCTAGGTAAGAGGTTTTCTACTTGTCTTTCCGTCTCTTTCTTTCATTTCCTACATTTTAAGTCATTAGGGTTAGAAACTCTCTTTCATTTTTGTCATTTCTGGCAAACCCTAATGTTAGTGTTGAGTATGTTAAGGTTTTAAATCTCAATTATTGATTAGAGTGGTCCATACTCTTGCAAGAGTCATAATCGGACTCGACTCCGTTAGGTTTTCCATTGTGTGCCGATTATGAGTCCTGATTTGTCGAACCGAGTGTTGGATCATTCCAGTCGAGTTCGTTAAGCCATAATTCATTGTTTAACATTTAATTAGGACTAAATCCACGTCATTAATGATAGTCTTGTACTAAATTTTAGGTTTGGAGTGTTTTTTTCCAAATTCCCGACGTTAAGGCCGCATCCGAGTCGAGAATTTTGACTATAAGATGAAGTGTTCGAATTATCTCCAATATTATCAAAATATCTCCGATATTATCTTTATGTCTAGCTCAGCGATACCGATAACGTTAGTGGTATAGAAATTCAAGGTATTAGCAATGTATTGCTAACTATCGCCAACGTACCAATATCGCTGATGTAATCACCAATATTTTTAAGTATGTAATTTCTAGTTGTCGCTTGTATTGCCAATGCATCAATATCGCCAATGTATCACCAATATTTTTTACTATGTAAATTCTAGGTAATGCTTGTATAATAAGTGTATCGACAATATTTCAATAATATCACTAACGTATTGATATCATCAAAATTTTATTTATTAGAAAATTTTTTGTTTAAATTTTTTTCCATGGGTACATGGTTGTATGTAGTGTTCAACTTGTCATTGATAATACTGATAATATCTTGATATTATCGATATAGCAACATGCGTGATAATGAGACCATAATTTTTTGTTTCCTTTACAATTGTTGATGATTTCTTGGTGAAACATAATGTATTGTTGATATTTTACAATATCAATGGATGTTTGGATGGAAGTTTGGATGGGTAAATAGGTAGGATGGGATGGTTAAACTGATTTCTTATAACAACACATGCTTTTAAGGCCCCATTAAATAGACACTTTTTATGTATGCATTTAAACTTGTTATGTATGCATTCTTTTTACAATTTTTTATTTTCTAAATATGCAAATATGTACATTTCAACATACCTTAACTTTTTACTAAAAATTCCACCATTTTCCCCATGTTTCCCCGCATTTCTGGTTATCACCGATATTATCGGTGATATCAATATTGTTTCTGTATCCCTAGCCAACGAAACTTATAACAATACCGATACTTTGAACATTGGGTGAAGATCTGCCATCAAGATTCTACTTGGCATTTTAGAATAAGTAAATGCGTTTGTTTGCTATTTGGTTGATAACATACTTGAATGATATAAAACTCTTAATATTAAAACTCTTTGATGTCGAATGCTAAGAAATATTAATATGATTGAATTTTGTTGATGTGAGTTGAATTATACTGATTTGTATTGGTATACCATGCTGTGGTATTGAATTTCTTTGCGATCATGTTTATGTAGTAGATAAATTTGAATTGTTGTTGTGATGGATTGAGCTCTGTAAATTATTTAAATATGCGAATAGTCCACTTTATGGTGGTTAACCTGGGCTTATACGACCGACCAAAGTTGAACATGGACGATCGACAATAGTTTAAACTACACGGGATGCCTTGCACCCAATGTCGGTTTGTCCGAGGTCCTCCGTAGTCGATCGCATCAGTCTAATGCAAGGCTTAATCATTCTTATGTTTAATGATTGTATAACATTTGATAGAATTTGAGATACCACTATTACCGTTGACTTAAGTCTACTCATAATCATTAGTGTGCTACGATCATACAAAGACTCATGAGCCGGGTATGGTGGCATAAGACACCATGTCCAAGCTGTTGGCCTACGCTATGGTGACGTGCTTGACACATAAGCAAAATATTAGGTGATGAGCGCATCATGTTAGTAAAACATTGGGTGACGAGCCTCCCCATATTAACCATTGAGCACCGATGAATGTCATGACCCAACCATGTTGTTAATGGTTTGGGTGGGGTGCTTTCTCCACATTCGAGGTGTGGGTGATGACCTTCACCCTAGATGTGATTGTCCTTGGGCAACAAGTCCTAATATTAACCCGACTAAGTGGTATGGAGTATTGGGTGATGAACCCAAATTTGAATTAAGAGACACTGGAGATGGGCCGTTATGTGCCATCACGAGCTACGTGAATCTGTTTAATGACTATTGATAGCATGACGATACCCTGGCTTCGCCTGTAACATCCCAGATTTTCACGGCTAGAGTTTGTACTGGTGCCTGAGAAAACTGGGTGTTAAAAATGTATAAATTGGATGCTTTTAAAAATTTTACCTTTTTTTTTTTTTCATTTAGATTACATCCGGATACATTCATGAAGGTAACATTCATGAGAATAAAATCGACTGTATTGATTATTTCATCAGAGTAAAAGAATTCAGTAAATATTCAAATGCTCTCTCAATGGGAGCTTATTACATTCTCGAGTTCGCAGCGGAAGTATAAAACGAAATCATGAATATATCTTCTTATTCTTTCATTACAATCTTCCATAGGGAAATGGTCATCTAGGTCTTCAATCTGTGCATCACGTGCATCATTTGTACAGTTGGAGAGGGTCAATGTCCTACTCATAGTGATGGTCATCCTTTAAGATTAACAATGATTGAAGAGATTCATAAAAGTAATGTAAGGGTTTTGATACGTCTTGTACTCCACTAATACGAGGGGTATTAGTATGCGCAAACAACCTACATGAGATGCATGCCTAGTAAAGTGTGTGCGTCTCATCATACATAGTGATCATTACAATAGGGAATTTGATTCATAGAAAACTCGGATCGCCCCGCCACACTACGGAGATTCATCGGCATGTCTGACGCTATCGTGGATTTATGTGAACACCTCAAGGTGGTACAACACATGAGTCAGATGAATTACGTGATACGATTTGTTCATGGAACGACTATTTGCCACATCTAATCCCGGAAGTGATGTAACACGCATTGCAAATTACTTACATCGATTTGTTCACTACTACCCAAAACCCATGGAATTACGCGTTAACCAAAAGGGTCTCTACCCAGATCATAATACGTCCATGATAAAATATTTGAATCACTAGTTGTGATACCTCTTAACATATCACTTGCACTTATAGAGAACAAAAAGCTGAATCATGGGAGTTCTGGAATATCAAGACACATGCCCAAGCCTCAAAGGTAAATAACAGAAGGCGAGCAACGTAAGGAAGAGAGTGGCAATGGCTAACTCAAAAAGAGGAGAGTGACAATGGTCGACTCAATAAAAGGAGAGCAGCAATTGTAATATCCTGAATTTTCAAGGCCAGAGTTTATACTCGTGCTCGAGAAAATAGAGTGTTAATAACGTATAAATTGAATGCTTTAAGAATTGCACCTTATTTTATTTTATTTTCTCCATTTGGATTACGTTTAGTTATATTCATGAAGGTAAAATTCACGAGAATAAAATTGACTGTATTGATTATTTCATCAGAGTAAAAGAATAATTAAATGCCATCTCCATGGGAGCTTATTACATTTATCGAGTTCGCAGCGGAAGTATAAAACTAAATCATAAAAGTAACTTTTTATTTTTTAACGTAATCTTCCCTAGGGAGATTGTCCTCTAGGTCTTCAATCTGTACGTCACCTGCATCATCTGTACGGTTGGAGAGGGTCAACGCCCTACTTATAGTGATAGTTATCCTTTAAAATTAACAATAATTCAAGAGATTTATAAAACATTGTAAAGGTTTTGATACGTCTCGTATTCTACTATTACAAGGAGTATCAGTAAGCATAAACAACCTACATGAGATGCATGCCTAGCAAAGTATGTGCGGCTCATCATACGTGTAAGCCCCGTATCTTAGACCGTACCATTCCGTAGACTTCCGCGGTCTTCCCGGTTGAATTCCGGCAACCTTCGACCCTTAACCGATATTTGTGTACGACCCTGATTTACACGCCGTCAACTCGAGATTTGTACTCTAGCGACCGCGTCGTCGCTGCGGTTCTGATGCCATGTCTCACGCGCTGATCCGATACTCTGGCCAGGAGATGTGAGCCAGCGTTCAGTGCGAGAAAAATACCACGCGTGCAAATTCTGAGAAAATCTCTACAATATGTTACATCAATCAATCAACCAATCAATCCCATCATGTCAAGTACATGTCAAGTACACATCACCTCTCACCCTTCCCTAAATAACCCCTAAAGTCAAAAGTTTCTTACAAGCCCATACCCCTTCTTACATAATCTACCATAAAAGTCAAAAAGCTTCTTACACATCCATCACCCACCACATCCATCACCCATCTCTCACCTTCTCTCTTTACAACACTCTCTCTCTCTCATTTTCATTTCTCAAACTCTCTTTCCCAAGCAAGAAAACACCACACGTCCAAGCTCTTTCTCCTCTAAGAGAGCTTTGTGTATGGCCCACTTCCTACCCCCTCATCTCCCATCTTAACCATCCAAACTCCATCTCCTCCATTAGGATCGAAGCTAAGGAGCAAAGGAAGCCTATGAAGCAAGAAGGAACGGTGGGTGATCTTGGATCTCCACTTATGTAACGCCCTGAAAATTGGGGGTCGTGCATAGGCTTGACTCCCGAGTTCCAGGACATCACTTATATCCGATTTTTATTAGTTTGTGTTTAATCAAGTTTAATTGTGCAGCGTGGAATCGCTTGAAACATGAAGTACAATCACAACTAGTCTACTGTGATGAATGAGTCTAAATTTATACAAGCCCAAATTAAGATAAACAGGTCGCACAACGCGTTGCCCAACAAAATCACAAAAATATATCAAAAAGGAATGATGAGCTGAGTCCAACACTCAGCGATCCAAGTCCATTTGCGAACTCTGCGGCGAACCACCCATCAACTGGAGATAGGACAACTCGTCCTCCTCATCCAAGCTCGCGCCACAAGGCTCCTTGTATTCGGCGTCACCTGCAACTACTGAAGAGTCTGGTTGGTGTTTTAAAACACCGTCCCAGAGTGAGAGTGAGTGATCAACTCAGTTGGTGCTATTAGTCTTAAGTTACAACAGGCATCAATTATACTATGAATTTAATGAAAAACAGTCATTCATAAATACCTATCTAATCTTATTAATGTATATGCATGATGGATGATATGATGCATGCCCTCGCCACAACTCTCCCTCAAGCGACTTCGTCTAACGATCGCGTATGTCAACACTCCCTTAGAGCGACCTCGACTTTCGAGTCGCCACCCTAACTAATGCAATGTAGTGATAATGTTAACCGAGTTATTAGTTAAGTCCATTCATCCAGCAGGTTGGGGAATATGATACACCCCATGTATCAAATGCCCTGGACTAGTTGCGAGGCCAAGGCCCCCCAATGTGTGAGGTTAAGACCCCGCGGTCCTTGATCCCGTCGGGTTCCCCATCCCCGACTTCAAGCACATGGGGAGTGCCGAGAGAAGGGATCGCTAGCAGTCACTACGGGGAGGCGCGACACCCCAGCATAGGCCGACAGCTCGGACACAGTGTCCCATTCCACCATGCCTGGCTCACGAGGCAGTGGACCCATTTCAATCTGATTATTGATGAGCTACAACGGTTGTAGGGTGTTTCAGGTTCCATACATATGTGAGCAAACAAGGTTAACAATCATAGTTGGCCAGAAAGTAGGCTAGACCGCAAGAGTCTAAGCAAGTACGTGGCGGAACGGCATCGGGTGCAAGCAATCCATGTAGTCTAACTACTGTTACCCACACGCACTCACCAAAATCCATGGGTTTAGCCTCAAGGTGGTACTACCAACGGAACCACCTTCGCTCTCCTCATGTTCCTGACCAACCCAAGGATATGAATAGTGAATCATAGCATGCCAACTATTAATACATCATCCAGCATAAACAACATCATGTTCTCAACATCCAATTTAGGTTCTCATAGCAAACAAGGCTACCAATATCATGAAATAAAGTGCATGTGAGTTATGTGTGTGGGTGAGGAAGTTAAGCACTTCCTACATCCCTTAGAACAAAAATGCACAAGAATCAATAAATCATACACGCTATAAGGCACATCATACGAGAGATCAAGCAAAGTAAAAATATGTGATCATCCATGGTAGCCTAATTATGTGAGAAACACGAACAATATCATATGAGAACTAAACAAACAAACAATCTCATACAATCCTCAAGCAAACATCCAAATCCTAGGGTTTCCCTAGATTCTTCAAATATAGCATCCAAACAATCAAAATCATTAGATTCGTAATAAAATTGGTGCTAGGCCACCTAAGGATAATAGTCCGCACCTTCAGATCGTTGGAGGCTTGGAAGACGACCTAGAAATGGGGGTTTTGAGGGTTGGTCGGCCGGAATCCCTAAAACAAGATCTTGCATGTAAGGAATCCATGCCGTTCCTTTCTTCATACAAGGGTTTCAAGAGGATGGATGAAGGACGTTACCTAGACGCTCAACGGACGATTGTTGGAGTTGTGGAGGAGAGTTTCTCCTTTAAAGAGAGGTAGGGAGTTGAAAGGGTTGATTTCCTTGGGCCCCACCTCGATCTAAGGTCCACCTTGCTCTCCCTTCTTCTTTTCTCCCTTTCTTCTTTTTCCATTTTTTCTGTTCTCTCTTTCTCTTCTTTAGGGAAAAATTCGTATGGGGAGAGGGGGGTGCCCAAATAGGACCTTTTATAATGCCAATTTTTGTGCACATGACCCCAAGGGCTAGGTTTTTACTATACTAGACCTATAGGAAGGTCTTTCAAGCTCTAGGGCCCACTAAAGGGTGTAGGAGTCGATACCCACCGTTGGATAGTTGGCCCTAGTGATGATCTATGTATGGATATGATCGGCCAGCCATTTGGATGCGCCGATCGACAGATATGATTAGAAGTCTATTCAACGGTCACCGATAGTCGATCGGGGCCGCGGCTATACGGATATGAGCAGGGAAATATCCCTACTCCACGTGTGAAGTTTGGTCGTAAACCGACGGTCCGAAATCCTCAACTTTGCATGAGAGTGGACGACCCAATTCACTTAAGTTCCAGCTCCTTTCTTTAGGGTATTTGCACATCTCATGCACTCGTCCTATGGTTCAAGTTGAGCGGTTCTGGGCATTACCCAGGTCCGACTCCCGCGATGGGTGTCGAGCCCAATAAGGCAGACTTTACTCTATAATTTTGGAACTAGTGGCCCACCAACGAGCGGTCTAGAGCTTGTTTGAAAAATCAGGGCATTTCTGGAATGAATTTTATGGTGAGATTTCTCGTGGGCAATGATTAAGGTTTGGATTAACTATATTCAGAGCGTGGCTTATTTATAACTAGTGAAAGTGGATATTTAGTCGTGATTACTTTAAACCGTCGGTTTTAGGCTAAAAGAGTAACAGAGTTACTCTGATGGGTCCCTGGTCACGAAATTTATAGAACAAGTGCTCTATAACCTGATGAGAGACCATGCAAAGTTTGAGAACAAACGGATGAGCGAATGTGGGGTTTGATCATACGGTTCCTATCTTTAAATGGCCTCGTGGGGTCCATTCCGGTGATTGGAGTGGTTCTGGTGGCCCTCTGGTCCTGAAACTTATGGGATAGGTGCTCCATGGCCCGATGAAGGGCCATAAAAAATTTGAGAATGATCGGATATGAGGTTTGATCGCACGGGTCCGATTCGCGATCAATGGTCACCGTTCCATGATCGGGTCCTAGAGTTTGTAGACGGGCGTAGAAAAATACAATAGACCTTCACCGTAATTTTGGAAGAAATCCGACAGCTGGAAAGCCTGGTATCTCGATTTTATTTGCAAGTGCCAGATTTCAAATCTGGCATTGGTGGGGTGCATTTGGCAAGTGCCAGATTCCAATTCTGGGTGTCCACTGGGTCCGTGGTCCGCGATGGACCACAAGCCCAGTGAGATCTTCAGTTCCCTAAATTTTTAGATTTTTTTGACGCTCTTCGGTCGCTGGGTGGCCCACACGGGCTGATGCTAAGTGTATCCAGCCATAAGGCTTGGCGGCTTGCACTTTGTCCCGTCATAACTAGACTGGTCCACCCCAGCATAGACTAACATTGAGTGTTAATGGTTATTTAAGTGATATTATAAGTTAATTACAAAAAAAATCAAGGATTTTTGAAAATCCAAAACAGTGAAAATCCAGGATGTTACAACTTATCTATTTGTTTTGTGATTTAAGGGCCCACTTGTGGTGGGACCCACCTTAATGTAGGCTTTGTATCAAAGAGGGGCCCATAGTGGCGAGGCCCCTCCATCTTCGTCGATGTCTCTCTCTCTCTCTCTCTATATATATATATATGATTATAGCCCACCTAATGTGTGTATATCATCCATGCCATCTACCGGTGGACCCCATCTATGTGGGACACAACATGATGTTTAGATGTCATCCCAACCATCCATGAAGGGGCCCACCTTGAGGTGGCTAATAGTGGGGGTGGCTGCCAGTGAAGTGTGATCTGACGTGGGCCCACCCAGCTCCATAGCTCAGGTGGCAGACCGAGTGAAAGATGCCTCGTTTCAACACTGGAGGTCTTGGTATTAATCCTTGTGGAGGTGGGTAGCATGGAGTGTGTACTAACATGGGTGTACTGACGTGGGTGTGGATTGACCGTGGGGTCCATGAGACCCGTCCACTCCCTCCAACTGTCCAGATGGGCCACACCATGGTGTATGGGTCTTATCCAAACCGTCCACCATTTCTGGACGGTGGGGCCCACGTTCATGTGGGGCCCTCCCTGACACACTCAGATCCATAGCTCGACTGCCAGATGGAGTGAAAGATACCTCGTCTCAACACTAAGGTCTTGGCATCGATTCTCCAGTGGGGGTGGCTGACAGTGAGGCGTGATCGGATGGTGGGGTCCATGGGACCCACCCACACCGTCCATTCACTCAGTTGGGCCACACCATGTTGCATGTGCTGTATCCCAGCCGTCCACCGTCTTTGGACGGTGGGACCCACCCCACGTGTGGGGTAACACCGTGATGTGTGTCGCTGTCCAGGCTGTCCGAGGCCTGGACGTTTGATATATATAATATATATTATAATATATATTATATTATATTATATTATATATATTATATTATATATTATTAATTATATTATATATATGATATATTATATTATATAATATATATATTATATTCATGCTGCTGTGGTGGGCCCTACGTGGGACCCACCTCTGTTTTGGTTTTTTAAAAAAGGCGGAAAAAGAAAAAATAAAGCAACTATGCTGCTCATACAAGCAGTCACGTGCTGCTCTCTCTCTCTCTCTCTCTCTTAACGTCCAGAGCCCTGTGGGTCCCACCATGACGCACGTGTGTATTCAATTTGTTCTGATGGTGGGACCCACCCTAGATGTATGTGTTTCATCCCTCTGGCATGGGCCCCAACGATGCATGTGCTTTTTCTACACCGTTCACTGTTTGAACGGTGGGGCCCACCATGATGCATACATTGTATCCAAATCGTCCAACCATATTGAGACATCATTTTATGGCAGGAGCAAAAGAATGGGTCAGATCTAAAGTTCAAGTGGACCCCACCATTCAAATAGTGGACCGTGACATCCATCGTTCAACTTCTAAGGGCAACGATAGTTTCCAATTTAGTTGATATTTGTTTTCATTTCATCTATCTCTATGTTAACTTGTGAATAAGTCGGATCTCAAAAATATATGAGGGTGGGCCCGATTTAATATACCTGAGGCCCATTTGACTCGGCCCATTCGACTTGGCCCAATCAATTCGGCCCACTCGACTCGGCCGATTCGACTTGGCCTAATTGATTCAGCCCACTCGACTCAGCCCATATGATTAGGCCTATCTTGATGTAGTTATGGCCCATCCGTTGAGGCTCACCTTCATATGTATAAAGCTCATGTTATAAGGCCCATTTGATGTAACTAAGGCCCATGGGTCGAGGCCCAATAGGACGTACACAAGTCCATTACAATGTGTAACTACACCATGGTTTGAGTAATGATGTTTATGGCGGCCATGCCTTGGGATCAATGATGGTTGAACGTCCACATTGTAAGAATAATGTTGGTTAAAGTTATAATTCTCCTTAGGGCCCATTGTTAGGCCCATACTTGTAGGCCGCCTAGGCCCATCCTCGTAATGAACATAATCCATCACCATATAACGTATTTAGTATAGTTCCATAATTCATGATCATACGTATCATATGTATGCTTGATATGAGAAGTGACTGATCATAGCATATGTCTTTGGGCAGATTGATTATGGGCTCCCGGATAAGCGGTATTGCCCTACATGAGCGCACGATACGCGCAGGACTGCTTCATGACTGGATAGTGTGATTCATGCATTTTACATTATGTGACATGGTTACTGTACGCCCTAGTGACATCAGGGTCGTAGCAGGCACAGGCATATCGTGGTTGACAGGATTTGATACCGAAAATCTTGTTCTATATGGGGTGCTATAGATATCCCTGGGTGAAAGTCCCTAAACCCTTATGGTACAGGAGGTTGCTCCAACGTCTACACCGAGTGGGTGCATGAGCACCGAGTGCCGATTACCAGAAGTCTGCGCTTTCCACTGTGTTGTGACCGGTTGAAAGGGGGTGCAGCCTTACCCGCTAGAGAGGAGGGGGCAAATCTAGGCTGAGTTTGACCAGCTCGAGGAATGGGTCCGCTATCGACGAGCCAGGCCCGATATTGGCAGGCGGATAGTGAGGTCTCTTCCACTCACCTTATTGCGCGCGATGGGGCGACAATCTGGTTCGGACTGTACTAGACCCCGGTGATATTCTAGAGTTGAGTTGTATTGATATGTGGACTTAGATGAGGATTTGTATGCTTGAGTTGCATTTCGCATCACAATGCCTTGGTACGGCCGACATCATTCATGCCTTGCATCGCATAACCTTGGTACGACTAATGGTATTCATGGATTCATCAACATGTTCTGTATTACTCTGATACTGTATAACAGTATTACTACCTTGCGCACACACTCTCACCACCCTTTAAGCTTTCTATAAGCTTATGCATGACCGTTGTGTGCAGGTGACTTTGGACCGTAGCAGCACTGAGCCAGGAGCGCATAACAGATCATTTTAGAGCTTTTTGTCCATTATCATTGTATTTTCCTTTATGCTCATTGTACTTATAAAGTTTTTGATCATAGTGGAAATGTGATGGAGTTTTTGGTTGTGGTTTGTGGGTTATGCATTTGGTTATGCTTATTATGAATCAAACAGACGTTGAAAATTCTCCTCGTAGCATCCCAGGATCGGAACCTGGCGAATGGGCGCTGGGAGCCAAGAATGGGGTAATACGGAGGCTGTCGGCGCCGGATTCGGCGATCGGGAATTGTGTGAGCCCGGTCTCCGAGTTTGGGGCATGATAATATATATTAATCATCACAATGTGGAATATGATTCATAGAAAATCTTACTCGACCTGCATCCCATAACTATGGATATTTACTGGCATGACCAACGCTATCGTGGATTTACTTGAATACCTTAAAGCGGCACAACACATGAGTCGGATGAATTATGTGACACGATTTGTTCATGGAGCGACTATTTGTGACATCCAATCCCGAAAGTGATGTAACACGCATTGCAAATTACTTACATCGATTTGTACACCACTACCCAAAAACCCATAGAATTAAGTGTCGACCAAGAGGGTCTCTACCCAGAGCGCATTACGTCCATGATAAAATATTTGAATCACTAGTTGTGATGCCTCTTAACACATCACTTGCACTTATAGAGAACAAAAGCTGAATTATGAGGGTTCTAGAATATCAAGACATATGCCCAAGCCTTAAAGGTAAATAGTACAAGGCTGGTAAAGTAAAGAAGAGAGTATCAATGGCTAACTCACAAAGAGGAGAGTGATAATGGTCAACTCAATAAAAGGAGAGTAGCAATGGCTAACTCAACAAATAGAAGAGTGGCAATGACCAACTTATTAACAAAGAGAGTGGCAATGGCCAACTCAATAAAGAGAAGAGTAGCAAGGGCTAACTCAACAAATTGATAAAGGCAAGGGCAAGGCTTGTATCCATGGCCTCGCATAAATTCATAAAGATCATTGGTAATTAACACTATAATATAATCCCAAAAGGGCCAGTAATTGTTGATGATAAATTAAACATTGTAGAGAAAAAAATCATGAGAATAGATAAAAGACAAGATAATTCATATCACTTACATTATGGTAAGCGTACAGGAAAGACCCTTCACATAAATTTTGAAAGGCCATGCATGTTTATAATCACTCCTTAATCGATATTCCCAAAGGATAAATAATTGGTGTTCATAAGCAAATACAGGGAAGTTCACAGTATCATGAAAGCATGTAAATGTCAAAATAATGCCATCTCTGAATCAAGTAAGGTTAAAGGAGAAAACACTCACCTTAAGGTCGAATAACCCTTACGCAAGGCTAAGATCTTCAGTATGCTTCTAGAGTTGAATTTCTATCATGAATACATATATTACATGGAAATTAAGCCAATTCTCTTAGATTATCTACGTGGAATCTAGTCTTTGAGAAGGCTTCGAGAGATGGCGAACTTACCTCATTCCGTAGCTAGCCTCTACTAGTGCAACCTGGAGTTAAGAGAACATCCGAGTTTAGTCGAATCGCTGAGTCTCCTCGGTTCGACTCTACTTTTCTTCCTTCTTCTTTTTCCTTTCTTTCTTTCCTTTTTCTTTTTTTTTTCTCCTTCTTTTTCTTTTCTCTCTCTCTCTCTCTCTCTCTATCTCTCTCTTCTTTTCTCCTTCTTCTTTCTCCTTCTCGTTTTCTCTCTTTCTTCCTCTCCTTTTCTCTCTTCCTTCTCCTTTTTCTCTCTTTCTTTCTCTTTTCTTCTTTCTTTCTTTCTTCTTCTTCTTCTTCTTCTTCTTCTTCTTCTTCTTCTTCTTCTTCTCTCTCTCTCTCTCTCTCTCTCTCTCTCTCTCTCTCTCCCCTTCCTGGTTCTGCGTTTATCTGGCCAGGTGATAGGGCATTTTTATAGCTTCTGGTTTCTAAATCCTTCTTACGCAAATCCAATTGCGTATTATGGTGTGTGCATAAATAGAAACGCGACTCTTTCGATTGTGGTGTGCGTGAGTAGTTTGTTTGGAATCTGCAATCCTGATCTTCTTCTTGGGATCGTCTCTCCTAGAACATTTGGGCCCTAGGAGTCCGGTGATTCGCTAATGGGTGGTTACATCTCTGATCGAACAGCTCTGATAGTTTAATGGTGGGTCTTTTCCCAGATTGAGGCCTGATCTGTCCAACCTCTTGCATGGCTATAAAGTGTCCATATAGATGGATTTTGGCATATAGGTCCACATGTTGGACGTTCCAGATCAGCAAATGGGGCCCATCAACGGACGATGGGTTTACCCAGCCGACGGGGTAGACGATGGACTTGTCCATGGTGGTTTTCCTGTAGACGTCTTATCGTCCGATCTCAATCATTTGGAAGGATCAGATTGGTCCCCAAGGAGTTGTGGGACCCACCAATCATCGAGACTTTCCTTCAAGCGTGAAGGGTTTGGCTGCAGCGTGCACCGGTGTAACGGGAAACTCATTTGATAGTTGTGAAGCCCTAGAACTGAGGTGGAATGGAGGGTTAGGATTTTCTTAATGGAGGGTTGGGATTACATCAACTAGCGCATGCAAATTGCTACCCTTGTTTGTGTGCACGTACGGGGTCTGAAACCTGAGATTTTGCTCGGGTTTTGGTTGGATCACCTGTGGCTATACAATGGGCAGTTTGGATTACTGAGATGGGTGGTTGTGGTGGGCCATGCCAATCCTAGATGGAACATGTCCGTTTTGAACTTGTTTCAGCGGGAAGAAGGGAGAGGAAGGAGCTCTCTATTCGGGCAGCCTCGGTCATACCTAGTTTGACCGGGTTTCCTTGGTCCCGTGCACTGCTGGTTTACACCTGCTGTGTACATGCACCTCGCAGAGTGGGGTCCACCATGATGGTTTTGGCAATCTAGTCTGTCCATTTCATTTGGAGGGCCCAATCATAGTCGGTGACCAAGTACTAGGAAGATTCACAACTCATGTGGGCCATATAAATCAAAATTTATGGTTTAAGTGCTTATTAATACAATTTTAAGGGCCAGATTGTTTAAGTAATTTGGTATTTAAATATTCTAAAGACCTAGGGCCCTATTGTAAGGTGAATAATGTGAGTAAGAGGGCCACACTACATGTTTATGAATTATTATTATTATTATTATTATTATTATTTATTATGGAGTTTGTGGTTATATCTGTCGAGATTGTTACTCTTCATAAAATTAATGGTTAGGTAGTTTCCAAACCTAATCTAGAACGGCCTTAGGGTTTGATATTTAACCATGGGTGGTTTGACTTGTCTATCAAAGTGATTGAAATCTTAAAAATGAGTTTTTTTAAGGATGTGATGGTCCATCTTAATATCATCTGATGGATGGTTTGATCGGTGGATGAAAACATTCTCTATGGTTAGATGATTACACGGTTGAGTTTATGGCTGATCTCAAAGTGTTTAGGTGTGACATCACATGCCTCAATGGCTGGATTTGGATCGTGGGTCGACTAGTTAGTGTCGATGAAATCCTACGTTGAGACGTAAGGGGTCATTCAAGGGTGGATCATGGGAAATCAAGTGGCGCATAGGTAGGTTATGTGCGTTTTATCATGCATTCATGCTAGATTTGATTTAAATAGTAACACTTGAGAACTTTCAATACTCAAGTATTGAAAAGTTCGAGGTGTTACACAAATGGCTAACTCAATAAATAGAAGAGTGGTAATGGCCAACTCAATAACAAGGAGAGTGGCAATGGCCAACTCAATAAAGAGAAGAGTAGTAAGGGCTAACTCAACAAATTGATAAAGGCAAGGGTAGGGCCTGCATCCATCGCTCCACATAAATTCTTAAAGATCACTTGTAATAAACATCATATCATAATTCCCAAAAGGGTAGATAATTGTTAATGATAAATTAAATAATTGCATGAAGGAAATCATAGCAACATGAAAACATAGTATATAACAGGTAAGATAAAGCATATCAACTTAAATTATTGTAAGCTTAAAGGAATAAAACCCTCACCTTGATTTCCTGGATGTCTTTTTAAGTTATAATGTTCGAGTAACCTTTAGGATCAATATTGCCTCATTGTTTTGAATTCAACTAAAAACGAGTTTAGAGTTTTCTAAATTAGGCTTTTGTAAACTCAAGTTTTCGGGACTCGAGTGTTCTTCCACGAGTCATCTTAATCCTATTTTTGGTGGAGTTCTTTGCTATAGGTAAAAGAGGTTTGAGGGAGAGTTTATTTGGGAAAGAGGAGGGGAGAATTTCACTAATCGACGTGTTCGGTTTGACCTAGGTTTCTGCTGGAGCTCGACGGACCTTTAGTGCCTTTCTTTCTTCTTTTTCTTTTTCTTCTTTCTTTCTTTCTCTTTCTCTTTCTCTTTCTATCTCTCTCTTTCTCTTTTTCCTTCCTTTTTTCTCTTCTTTCTCTTTCTTTTTCTTTCTTTTTCTTTCTTTTCCTTTCTTTTTTCCTTCTTCTCTTCTCTCTTTCTCTTTCTTTTCTTTTCTTTTCTTTCTCCTTTTTTTCTTGCTATGGTGTCTCCCCCCCTAGTCAGACGAATGGTTTTATAGGCAGAAGAGTTTCTAAACCCTTCTATGAACTCTTCTTCTTCTTCTTTCTTCTTTTTTTTTTTAAAATTTTTTTAATTTTTTTATTTTTTTTTTATGCAATCTCATTTTCGCAACAATGAAAATGGACGTAGTTCCTTGTTTTTGGGAAATAGTGAGATCACTGTTTCCGGGGTTTCTCCTTTGCCTTAACTTTCTTTATTTCTTTCGCAGTCTTTAGGTGGAATCGAAAGTGTTTCCCCTTCATTTTGAACGGTCCTGATCAGCCCAAGGAGGCCCCCTTTGGGTTTCTTATGTAGAGAGTTTGGACTTGTTTTCTACGGAAAGATTTACGGACAGAAGTCTGTTCCGTTGTTCTGTTGGCTTGGTGTGAAAGGGGTTGGGTTTTGGTCAAACTTGTCCTGTGAATACATTGGATGGTTCAAATCATCCTAGATGATCATGGTGGTGGGCCACGTGGCTCCCAAATAACGTTGTCCGTTCAAAGCTCCTGAAAAACAGGGAGATTTGTCCTTCTGTCGAGGTCAGGTATGGTGGTTGATGATTGGCGATGACTGACGATGAACGGCTTGGATCCGTTCATCGTTTCATGATGGTGGGTTCCACTGCAAGTTCTTGTTGCAGTCGGATTCAAATCCGATCGCCAGAACAGAGAGAAAATGTGGGAGCAGCTCGATTGTGGCTAGATTTATGTGCGTGTGGGATCTTGCCTATGTGTGAAATGACCTAGGGTGTGGTCAAACCTATCCCCTGGACATAATGGACGGTCCGAATCGGATCTTCATTTTGTGGTGGTGGGCCACAACAGCTCCCAAACGTACGTTGTCCGTTTGTCTGTTTCGGCGGGAACATATTTGAAAGGAAGGAGGAGTTTTCCTTATTTGGATGTTGCGGGTCAAACCCGGTTTGATCATGTGGTAGTCTTAGTGCACCTCGGCTGTGCACAGTGTGTACACATGCATCGCCTCAAGTGGGGTCCACCGTGATGTTTTTGAGAAAACCACTCCGTCCATTCATTTTTTTAGCCCATATTAAGGTCCAAATGGGGCCCCTGGTCAAAGATCAGGCAGGTTTAAAGCTCAAGTAGGCCACCCTCAGGTGATCATTCATTTTACCCATTGATCTTGCTGATCCAAGGGTTGAAATTTGGCATGTACGGTTAATTTATGATATACTAACATGATGTAAGGTTTCTCATTAAACGGATCGTGGAAACCATGTGATCTAGAATTTATGGGTCTAGGTTAATGGCATTTTTGTAATTATTATTGATCTAAGAGTTTTGGGAAATCTAATGGTTCTACGAGGTCGTATGCATCTTCCTAAGAAACTCTTACAAATGAACTTATATCTAAATTATTACGGACAAAGGGTTATTCGCTAAATCATTTAGAGAAATGTACATATGTCAAATCACCTGATAGATGGTCTCGTCTTAGATTCAACGGTCAGATGGCTTGGTCTAGGAATGGAGATCATTCTCAATGGTCTAATCCACATTTGGGATTCGATGTAAGGTTAGATTAGTTAGGTCGGTACCGTACACATGTACGTAACATGTTAAATTCTACGGGTATTAAAAGTTTGAAGTGTTACATCGCCAACCTGCTGTTTAAACTGAAAATAATAACAACTTGGCTAATCATGCATAACATCATGAAATCATTTACGGGTTGTGCTGTGGACCAACCATTGCGCATAACATCGCATCATGCATTGAATTACCAACTTAAGAATTATTTGTTTTGTATTGTTATCATTTGTCTATGCTGGATTGTGTTGATAAAATGTATAACTTGCTTAGTATTTGTGCGTTAGAGGTAGCATGCTTAAAAGTATTACACGTAGAGATATGTATTTGTTGTGAATTTTCTTATCACTAAAATGTCCCGAGTAAAATCTTGGGGATATTTCTTTACTATGTTGGTATTTGATGCCTTCTATTTGACATATGCAGATGACTCAAGAATATGACCAGATGGTAGTGCGCTTGGGGTGCCCCAGTAAACTCATATCTCTATCACTTTGGGTAGTTGTATTTTTCATAAATATTTTACTTATTGTGATTTGTATAATTTTCATATGAGTGGACATCACATTTGAAATTGTATTTTGCATATTAGCCTCCTATTTTTGGATTTTGTTATCTCTACGTCGCTTTGGATCCACTAAGCTTAAATACGTTACTCTGATTATTCATATATGGAATGAATATGAATTTGAATGAGAACACACTTGCATTTTAATTAAGTTCACACCCGGAAACTCAGGATCGGAGTCTCTGTACTCGGGTGCCAATTTTTAGGTCGTGACACACCTGGAGGTAAGTATGGGTAATGGGTAGTTTCCTGAGCATTCTGTGGCTTTATGGATCACTCGCGTATACCTGTATTGACAAGTGTTCCTAATTAGAACCTTTCCAAATTATTCTTCTATCATATGGGGCTTCGAGCTTAATACTTTAACTGAGCTAGGGTCATTTTTCTGCTGAAGTGCAATTGTGATATCTCGATCATTACTCAGTATGTGATATGGGACATTCAGGTTGACATTGAAGGTTCATGCTGGCCGTCCCATGTTCTAAATGTGATTTCAAGAAAAAACGATAACTCAAAGGTCCCCCAAATCAATTATTGCTCGTGCACGAGTACGTATTAGGGAGCGTGAGGAACTACTTAGTTATGGGCATTTTTTTTTTTTTTAAAATAATAATAATAATAATAATAATTTTTAAGCACATCCCCACCTATAGGACGTGTCCCGTGCAGTTTTTATTGCAAAGTATTTTTTGAAATATTTTTTGGGCTAGTTATTCAGAAAAGATCCGTCCAATCTCATGGGTGGGCATCGTCGGTCAGTTTTTATTTGGCCTTTTTTTAAAGACGGGGTAGCTCCACTTGGAGATCTAGTGACACGTTCTTCAATCCATCGTCCCTTGACCAGATGGTCATGATCAAGATCAGGCTTCCCATATCTGTTTTATTTTAGGGTTTCCAAGCGATCTGATTCATTGTCCCAAATTTGGACGGTCCTAATCAGGTCCAGACAACCAAGATTGGACTTATGGCAAAGGTTTTTTGAACGATTCAATTCGTTGTTCCAAATCTGGATGGTTCTGATCGGGTTCAGATGGTCAAGATTGGATTTATTGCAGAGATTTTTTGAACGATCCAATTCGTCATTCTAAATCTAGACAGCCCTGATGGGGTCAAGATTGGATTTAATGCATGAATCTTGAAAGATCCAATCTATCATCCATCATCTAGACAACCTTAATCGAGGTCCCGATGGTCAAGGTTGGATTTTATTCGAGGCCATGGTTAGATCGCACCTGGAAGTGGGGTTGTCCCTGATGATGTGGCCCTAGGGGCATGAGGATGACATGCAAGGCCTTTAAGTGGGCTTGCGGTGGGCCATTCGACGCATGTGGGGTCCACATGCATTGAAATTTTAAAATTAGGCTAGCACGCTGCTCGAGGCACCCGTTCATGGGGCCCGAGGTATTCCTGGTGCGGTGCAATTGAAGTAGGAGATTGACTTCAAGAGGGAGGCTGAACATCAGCAGGCTTTTGAGAAGATTAAGGAATATCTGATAAAGCGCCAGTGTTAATGCCGCCAGTCGAAGGTTGACCACTCAAATTGTATGTGGCAGCATCAACAGAGTCAGTCGAAGCCCTTCTTGCCCAAGACGATGACGATCGAAAAGAGCGTGTAGTCTACTACTCAAGTCAGACGCTCCTTGATATCATAAGACGTTATTCTGCCATAGAGAAGTTGTGCTTATCATTGTACTTTGCGGCTACCAAATTAAGGCATTATGTAACTGTAACACCCTGGAAATTCGGGGGTCGTGCATACACTCGACTCCTGAGTTCCCGAGCATCACTTATAACCGATTTTCATTAATATGCGTTTAATCAGGTTTAAATGCGCAGCCTGGAATTTCCTAGAACATGAAGCACAACCACACAAGTCTACTGAAATGAAAGAGATCTAGTATATATAAAGGTCCAAAAATATAAATGGGTCGCACAAGACGTTGCCCAACAAAAATCACAAAAAAAAAAGAATGATATGTTCAAAAAGAATAGAGCTGAGCCCACTGCTCAGCGATCCAAATCCTGCCTATCAAGCCGATGGAGAGTTGCCCATCAGCTGGAAGTAAGACAGCTCATCCTCCTCGTCAGGACTCACGCCGTTAGACTCCTCATACTCTGCGTCACCTGCATCTACGGGAGAGTCTAGTTGGTGTTTTAAAACACCGTCCCAGAGTGGGAGTGAGTGATCAACTCAGTGGGTGCTATTAGTCTTAAGTTATAACAAGCATCAGTTATATTATGAATTTAATGAAAAGTAATAATTCATAAATACCTAACTAATCTTATTAATGCGCATGCATGACAGATGATATGATGCATGCCCTCGCCACAACACTCCCTCGAGCGACTCCATCTAATGATCGCGTATGACCAACACTCCCTCAGAGCGACCTCGACTGCCAAGTCGCTACTCTAACTAGTGCGATGCAATGTGATCGTGTTAGCCTAGTTCTTAGTTAAGTCCATTCATCCAGCAGGTTGGGAAATCTGATACACTCCACATATCAATGCCTCAACTAATTGCGATGCCATGACCCCTCAACGCGCGAGGCCAGGGCACTGAGATCCTTAATCCCGTCAGGTTCCCCATCCCCGACTTCAAGTACATGGGGAGTACTGAGAACTGGGATCGCTTGCGGTCACTATGGGGAGGTTCGTCACCCCAACGTAAGCAGACAACTCGAACACGGTGTCGCATTCCACTATGTCCAGCCCACGAGACGGTGGATCGGCTTCAAGTGGTTATCGATGAGCTACAACGGTGGTAGGGTGTGGCAGGTTCCATACATGTATGAGCAAACACGGTTAACAAAACAAGGTTGGTCAGCTAGTAGACTAGACCGCATGAGTTCAGGTAAGTACGTGGCGGAACGGCATTGGGTAGAGCGACCCATGTAGTCTAACTACTACCGCCCACACGCACTTGCCCAAATCCATGGGTTTAGCCTCAAGACAGTCCTACCAACGGGGCCACCTTCGTTCTCCTCGTATTCCTGACCAACCCAAGGGTTTGGGTGGTGATTCATAACATGACAACTAATAGGGTTATCAACTAACATAACAACATCATGTTCTCATATTCCTCAACATACAATTCAGAATCTTCTAGCAAGAGAGACTAACAATATCATGAATAAAGGTGTATGTGTATTCTGTGGGTTGGTGAGGAAGTTAAGCACTTCCTACATCTCATAGAGCCAATTTGCACAAGGATTAATAAGGCATACATGTTATAGGGCAACATCATGTGAAGAAAACCAAACAAGACATAAAGATGAGATCATCAATTCGTACCAAATTATGTGAGAGGCAAGAACAACATCATATGAGAAAATCAATGTGACTTACAATTCCATACAATTCCAAACAACCCAACAATTCCTAGGTTTTTCCTTAGATTCTCCAAATGCATAATCCAAACAAACGAAATCATTAGTCTCATACTACAATTGGTGCTAGGCCACCTAAGGTTAATAGTCCACACCTTAAGAGGAGATTTCCATTATTTGAGATCTTAGGGTTTGAGGATTTGGGTAAACTGCCAATTCCTAAATCAAAACTAAGAAAGACAACATTCATGCCTAGAAATCTACACTAGGTTGCTCTATTGAAGGGAAAATATACTATTCTTATATCCGCTTCTTGGCATGGGTGGGTTTGGTAAAGGTTTTGTAGTAGCCACCAGTTTGTTGAGGAAATACCGACCCTACAAGCATAAAGATTTCCCTCACCCACACAAACACTCTTCCTTCTTCACTCTCCCTTCCTCTCTTCTTCCTTTCTTCTTTCTCCCTTTTCTCTCTTCTCTTTTTCCTTTCTCTAGTGCAAATTCGTATGCGGAGAGGAGTGCATAAAAGAAGCCCCTTCGATAATGCCAGATTTGGTGCAAATGGGCCCGAGTGTTGGGTTTTTACTATATTAGCCCTATGGGAGAGTTTTTCTAGCCTCTAGACCCCACTATAGGGTGTACATATTGATATACACCGTAGGATAGTTAGCCCTAATGATGATCTACGTATGGACATGTTCGGCCTGCCATTTGGATGCGCCGATCGACAGATATGATGAGAAGTCTATTCAACGGTCGCCGATGGTCGATCGGGGCCGCGGCTATACGGATATGAGGAGGGAAATATCCTTACTCCATATGTGAAGTTTGGTCGTAAACTGACGGTCCGAAATCCTCAACTTTGCATGAGAGTGGACAACCCAATTCACTTAAGTTTCAGCTTCTTCCTTTAGGATATTTGCACATCTCATGCACTCGTCCTTTGGCTCAAGTTGAGCGATTTTGAACAGTACCTAGGTCCGACTCCAGCAATGGACGTCAAGCCCAGTAAGATGGACATTATTCTATAGTTTTGGAACTAGTGGCCCACCAACGAGCGGTCTAGAGCTTGTTCAAAAAATCAGGGCATTTTTGGAATGAATTTGGTAGTGAGATTTCTCATGGGCAATGATTAGGGTTTGGATTAACTATGTTCATAGTGTGACCTATTTATAACTAGTGAAAGTAGAGATTTGGTCATGATTACTCTAAACCATCGGTTTTAGGCTAAAAGAGTAACGGGGTTGATTTGGTCTATTAGTTAAGATCGAGGCCTTATCTGACTTGGCTTCGATTAGATCTTTAATTTAGTTATGATTGCCTTGATTAGTTTATAATGGGTCGGTTAGATTTTTGGGTCTAATGTGAGTGAATCATGGGGCTAAACTTGATGTTCAAATGATCGGGCGGATTCGTTGGCTTCCTACAGTTGATTAAATGGACTTGTGCAGTTCTTTACTGGTTCCACCTGTGTTTAAACTAACATTGAGTGCTAATGGTCAGTAAGTGACATAATAAGTTAATTACATAAAAAAATTTAAGGATTTTTTTGGAAATCTAAAACAGTGAAAATCCAGGATGTTACAGTAACGTCTCAAATTTTTTCCAACTTGGGAGTTGGACGTCCTTGGGCATTACCTTTGATTTATCAATTTGAGTATATGTCTGTTCATGTATTCGCATGTGATTGGGACCAAAATGAGTGATGTAGGATCCACCAAAACCACCCAAATGAGTGAAAGTTCAAATTTTACAGAGTATGGACCAACCTCGACGGTGTCACCACAAAAAAAAAAAAAAGATTTTTGGACAATCACGGGAGGTGCCATTGCAATACGGCGGTTCCACCACCACCCCCTGTTCAACAATATTCTGCATGTTCAGATTTTGGCAGTTTCAGTACACAGACTTCAAACTTTCATATATTTTATTTTACAACTCCGATTTAGATGATTTAAAAGCCATATTAAAGCTTGATGAGTCTAGTTTCACAGAAAATTAAATAAAAATAAATACAAAATTTAAAGGAGGTTAATTTTAGTACATTTTGGAAAGTATACCAAAAATCATTGGTTTCAGGAGGTTAATTTGGTGGGGTTAAAGTAAACTTGATGAATTATAAAAATGATCTAGTAATTTAAAATTTTAAAAATATTATAAGCAATAGACCTACTGGAACTGAAAATTTCTACAACTGCACATTTTCGATGGACTGCACATATCCTTTTCATCTTAAAGTTTTTGTATTTGATGTCTTCTTAGGAATTGCTTCTAGTCATAGTAGGAATCATCATATATGACTAAGTTAATATTTTTTTATATTTTGTATATTTTATTAATTTGGATAGTTTCTAGTATAGTTAAATTAAGGTTCTTGATTAGGGTGATTAGAGCCGAATCAACATTTCTGATAATTATGAATAGGCCACGCTATGCATTTAGCTAATCCAAGCTCTAGTTGTCGTGCACAAGAAATCTCGCCACCCAGTTCATTTTAAAAATGCCTTGATGAACCAAACAAGCTTTAGACTGTTTGTTAATGGGCTATTAAACTTGAGACTATAGAAAGACGTCCGTCTTAGTGGGCTTAACATCTATCGCGGGACATTGAGCCGAGATCACATCTCTAATCGCTCAACTTGGACTCGCATGGACAATGCATGAGATGTGTGAATATTCCTAAAATTAATCAAGAACTTAAGTTAGTTGTTTGTATCCGGTCTTAGAAAAATTTGTGGCTTTCAGACCGTTAGATCATGACGAAATTTAGGGCAACAACCTAAGTTAATACTTGCGCATATCCATATAGCTATGGCCCCGATCGACCATCGATAACCATCGAACTAACTTTTGATCATACCCGTCGATCGCATCCATATATAGATCATTACTAAGGCCAATTATCATATAGTGTATATCGACCCTTATACACCATATCGACCTCAAATATTAGAAATACACTACCCTAAGGCTAGTTGTAAGACCCGTATCCTAGACCGTACCGTTCCGTAGACTTCCGCAGTCTTCCCGGTCGAATTCTGGTAACCTTTGACCCCTAATCGGCATTTGCGCGCGACCCTGCATCACACGTCGTCAACCTGATCGACTCAAACTGAGACTTGTACCATTGCGACCGCGCCGTCGCCGTAGTTCCGATGCCGCGTCTCGTGCGCCAATCCAATACCCTGATCAGGATATGTGAGCAAGCGTTCGGTGCGAGGAAAACGCCGCATGTGCGAATTTCGAGAGAATCTCTATGAGATATCACCTCAATCAATCAATCAATCCCATCATGTCAAGTACATGTCAAGTACACATCACCTCTCACCCTTCCCCAAGCAACCCCCAAAGTCAAAAAGTTTCTAACAAGCCCATACTTTTCTTACACCATTTACCACAAAAGTCAAAAGGCTCTTACACATCCATCACCACCACATCCATCACCCATCTCTCTCCCTCTCTTTTCAACCCTCTCTCTCTCTCTCATTCTCAAACCACTTTCTCAAGCAACCAAAAACTCCACATGTCCAAGCATCTTCCAACCTCCATGAGAGGATTTTGTGTGGCCCACTTCCCACCCTCTCATCTTCCATCTCAATCATCCAAACCCCACTTCTTCCGTTAGAATCGAAGCTAAGGAGCAAAGGAAGCCTAGGGAGCAAGAAGGAGATGGTGGGTGATTTTAGATTTTTGTCTTTCATTCAATTGTTTGATTTAAGGATCCATATCTATTGGGACCCACCTTGATGTAGGCTTTGTATCAAAGAGGGGCCCATAGTGGTGGGGCCCCTCCATCCTCGCCGATGTCTCTTTTTCTCTCTTTCTCTCTTTCTCTATGATGAATGGCCCACCTGTGATGAGTGTATTTTACCCATGCCATCCAAATAGTGGGCCACCTTAACCCTTTTGCTTTTGGTGTGGGCCACCCGGATGAAAGGGAAACACACATATTAGCCTGATCCAAAACAGGCGGGCCATGTGGGACCCACCTTGATGAGGTGTACATCCACACCATCTGTCCAAGGGTGTTGGACGCAACCGATAGTGGGGTGGCTAACAGTGAGACGTGTGTACTGGAGGTGGGTGTGGCCATCGGTGAAATGTAAATTGACAATGAGGTGAGTACTGACAGTAGGTGTGGCCAGCAGTGAAGTGTGGGCTAACGTGGGGTGGTGGCAACAGTGAAATGTTAGCTGACGGTAGGGTCCATGGGACCCACTCACCTCGTCCATCCCTTTTGTGGGGCCACACCATGGTATATTTGTTGTATCAAAACCGTCCATCGTTTCTAGACGGTGGGGCCCACGTCTGTGTGGGGCCCTCCTTGGAACGCCACCCACACCTATATCCATGGCTCAATTGGCAAACTGAGTGAAAGATACCTCGTTTCAGCACTGAGGTCTTGACCTCAATTCCCTAGTTGGGTGGCTAACGGTGATGTGTGATTGGGCAGTGGGTCCGTGGGATCCACCCCATCCACGTCGTCCATCCATTTTGGTGGGCTACACCATCACGTGTGGTGTCCACCGTCCTTAGACGGTCAGACCCACCCCCCACATGTGGGGCCCTCCTTGATTTGTGTGACTGTCCAGGCCCTGGACGACCTGGACGTTAAGTATATAATATATATACTATATTACATTATATATATATTATATATTATATTATATTATATATATGATAATTATATTATATAATATATATATTACATATCATATAGGATGCTGTGGTGGGCCCTACGTGGACCCACCTCTGTTTGTGTCAAAGAAGAAAAAGAAAAAGGAAAAGAAAAAGCAAAGAAGCAGCTTTGCTGCTCAAAAAGGCAGCACGTGCTACTCTCTCTATCTCTCTCTATCTCCCTCTCTCTCTATCTCTCTCTCTTTTTCTCTCTCTAATTCTCTCTCTCCACATCAGCAGTTAGTTCCGTGGGTCCCATCTGTTTCACCCACACTGTCTATCTATGGGACCCACCATGGTGTATGTGTTGTATCCAAACCGTCCACCCGTTGGTGAGATCATTTTAGGACATGGGGTAAATGAGTGAAATCTAAAATTCAAGTAGACCCCACCAGTGCAATAAATAGTGGGGTACAGTGACATCCACCATTTAAAACTTCTTAGGAGCCACGGTGGTTCCCACTCAAGTTAATATTTGTTTTTCACTTCATTTATCCCTATGTTAACTTATGAATAGTTCGGGTCTCAAATTACACAAGGTTGGGCCCAATTTGACATAAATTCAGCCCATCTGATCCGGCCCAACTAATTTGACCCATTTGATTCGGCCCATTCGATTGGCTCGATGCGATGTATATGAGGTCCATGAGCGAGGCCCAATGAATGTATGTACGTGGCCGTTACATTATTTATGAATTCCTTATGTGGGCCACTCCTCGGGAGCAATGTTGGTTTGACGTCCACATTGATGGGCAATGATGGTTAGATGTCCTCATTGTGACCTTCCCATGGGCCTTGTTAAGCCCATTCTCTTTATGGGTTAACCCCAAATAAGTGGGTCCCATTCGCTGTAGACGAATGACTTCATAAACACGGCCGACGCCGATCATTGACCCTTATTATCGGTGCCGATTGCTGAGGCTGACGCCGGTTATCGATATCGATTATGTGTATGTGACAACATAACATCATGATACATGCTCATATGCATTATCTGCATGCTTGTGAGCATCCCAGGATCGGAACCTGGCAAATAGGCACCGGGAGCCAAGAATGGGGTTTTACGGAGGCTGTCGGCACCGGATTCGGCGACCGTGAATTTTGTGAGCTCGATTTTTGAGTTTGGGGCGTGACACTAGTATAATAAAAATCTATCCCTTAAAGCCATTTGCACCAAATTTGGTGCTATAAATAAGGATTTTGAGGGCATCCTGTGATGCCCCAGTTACTGTTTCATGTGGGCGGGCACACGTGGGCTGGCACACATGTGGCGGGCCCCCAAGTGTGGCTGAGGTGTGGCTTACTGTGCTGGCAGGCTACTGTCTGGCGAGCTACTGTTGCAGTTGACTGTAGCGTAACTTGTCCCACATTGAAAGAGTTGTCTGGAGTTGTGGTGGTTATATGTTTGGTTTCTCTCTCTTAACAGACATGACGCGTTTTAAAGCCGTGAGCTTCGGCAAAGCGGACAATATCATGTGCTGTGGGGGTGAGCCTTACAAATGGTATCAAAGCCGAGGACGGCTCTGCCCTCGGTGGGGGATAATGTGACGCCCCAGTTACTGTTTCATGTGGGCGGGCACACGTGGGCTGGCACACATGTGGGCGGGCCCCCAAGTGTGGCTGGCAGGCTACTGTGTGGCTGGCAAGCTACTGTGCTGGGCGAGCTACTGTTGCAGTTGACTGTAGCGTAACTTGTCCCACATCGAAAGAGTTGTCTGGAGTTGTGGTGGTTATATGTTGGGTTTCTCTCTTAACAGACATGACGCGTTTTAAAGCCGTGAGCTTCGGCAAAGCGGACAATATCATGTGCTGTGGGGGTGGGCCTTACACATCCCTTGCCCCTATCCGATTTTGCCCTAGAACAAGATAAAAAGAGAGGGAGAGGAGAAATGAGAAGAGAGAAAGCTTGAAAGAATGAGTGTTGGTGCAACTCCACCCTCTCATCCCCTCTCTAGCCACCTCGCCGTAACCGGAGCCGTCGTTGAAGCTTTCCCGGCAATATGTGGAAGTAAGTGTTGAATCTCACTTGTAATCTATGGTTTCAATAGTGGTTTACCCCTAATCTTAGAAGCTTATATGCTTATTTAGGTCTTTCGACGATTTTCTTTAAAACCTTAATCCTAGGAGCACCGTGACTTGGGTGAATCGTCATAAGGTGCAGACCATTATCTCTAGGCTATCTTTTATCGACCCTTGAGGGTCTCAGTCAATGATTAGTTTCTTGTAAATAAATTTGTGTATGCTAATATATTCATATTTTGATTTAGCTATAATATATACTATTAGTTGGATATGGATGCTCACATGTTTGATGAAATGTCTAAGTGGTGGAATGTATTAATTTGTCGATGCTTACATGCTTAATTTAATGCTTAAGTAATTGTACTACTCTATGCAAGCTCATATATTTGATTTACTTTTTTAGTGAATGTATTACCCTATGGATGCTCACATGTTCGATGAAATGCCTAAGTGGTTGTGCAGTGGAACGTATGCTATAATTGCGTGGCATAGTATTTAGTTTGTAGCGATACTTAGGATTGCTACGATGTTGGGTCAGTTGGCTTACTGCCATAACTAAGGGGGTGGCCCAAGTTAGGCCGACCACCCCAGACTTATTCTGTCGACCTGGGTCGAATACGGATGACAGACAGTAATTGAGCTACACGAGATGCTCGCACCCAATGACGGTCAAGCCGAAATTCCCCAAGTCGATCGAACTAGGCTAAGATTCTACTGATTGCTTATGTTTGCGATGCATAACAACAATAAATAAAATCTAAGATACCACGTTCATTGAATAAGTCTACTTATAACCTTTATTGGTACGATCCACAAGACTTATGGGTCAGGCATGGTGATATGGAACACCAAATCTGAGCTGTTAGCTTACGCTGAGGTGACGAACCTCCCCTTAGTGACCAATGAGAAATCAAGAAGGATATGGGCCTATTACATCAAACTGGAATAATGTCGCGACCGCTCTATAATTGCGTTTTTGTGATGACTTTTGCATTAATTATAGGCATCTTCCACATGTTAATGGGGTGCCTAACCCTATGTGTCTGGGCTGTGTCATCCGGGTAATGTGTGATCAGTCGGGCCAGTGTTAGTCCCTCATTGGCTGGAGAGTTGTCGCTTGGGTGATTAACCCAGAAACGGAACAAGGGACAACGGTAACGAGTCACTACAACCACCCCGAATCTCGTGATCTAGATGAGACTATGATAAAATGAGGGACCCTAACTTCCCCAATATGCTAGATGAATGAAACTTAATAATTACTCAGCTAACATATGCATCAATAGTATTGCATTAGATAGGATATTGCAATTGGGCGGTGGAGTCATTTGTGAGAAAGTGTCGGCATATGCGAAATAGGTGTGAAAGTCACTTGTGAGGGAGTTTTGTTGAAAATGGCATACATCATGTCATAACTTCATACGTGCATTTAATAAAAATACTTAGAAAGTGATTGATTTCTTATTTTATCATTACCTGTATTGATTGGAACCACTGAGTTAGCTACTCAATCCTACCTACGACGATGTTTTAATCACCAACTAGGCATTATTGTTGATGAAGGTTCTATTAAAGCCTCCAGCGGGTAGGCTTGGAGTGGCTTGTACTTTCGTCATGATGTCTTGGGAGTGTCAGGTGAAACTGGAAGACCTTAAATTTATTTAAGTTTTTTGCTTGTATATGTTGTAGTCCCCAACTGAGTGTGCTCTGTATGTTGATTTTATTGTATGTTCATTGTGGCTTATATATATGAGCTGGGCATTGATCGAGTGTCATACCGAGTTAGGGCTGACTCAACTCGATCTAGTTTTGAAATAGGCCTTACCCAAACTCGATCCGACTTAATACCGAGTCTAACATGCCCAACTCGATCCGAGTTCGGTCTGACCTGGACTGATCCGGACCGAGTCTGATCCAGTTAAAAGTACCAAGTCGAGTCAAGTTGGCACTGAGTCAAATTGAGAGATGAGGGAGGGAGAGACCGAGAGAGTGGAGAGGAGAGAGAGGAGGAGGAGGGTGATGATGGCAGGTGGTTGCTGGGCTTAGAAAATGAGGAGGATGAGGGAGGGAGGGAGGAGAGAGGGGGGTCGGGCTTGGAAGATGAGGAGGATGAGGGAGTGAGAGAGAGATTTTAGGATCGGGTTAGGGTAGGGTACGACGGGTAGGGTTAGAGAGTCGGGTTTTGGATCGAGTCGGGTCTAACCGAATCGAGTTACGATTTGAGTTCGAATTGGGTGAAGCCTACTTGGTTCGGATCGACTCACCCATTCGGTTCGAGTCGAGTTGGATCTGAACAAGTCGGACGAGTTGAGTTAGCCGGATCGAGTCGTCATGTGCCCACCTCTACTTGTACAATCCTCATTTTGGACAATCACCCATTATTTGAATTGTATTTTTTATTGTTAGCCCTATATTTATGAATTTTTCGTTATGTTTACCTCACTTTAGATTTGCTAAGTTGAATTTCATTACTCTGATTATTCATGTGTGGAATGAATGCGAATATGAATGAGGTCACACATGCATTTTCATTTGGTTCACACCGGGAACTCGAGTGTCGATTTTTAGGACGTGACACATTATTTGTTGGCCAAGAGAGTAAATGTAATATCATTGACTGATTTAGTTAAATACATGTTGAACCGGCCAATTTTGAATGGCTGAAATTTGCAAATGAGTGTTAGCTCTATCTAAATTCAATCTTTGCTATGTTCCCCAAAAGGCAATAAAAGGTCAAGCCATGGCTAACTTCCTGATTGACCATCCGTCTGACTTAGAATCCCAACTTTTCCCATGAGTTTTAGATTTTTACTGTACATATCTAACCTCGTGAAAATTGATTTTTAATGGCTCAAAGACTCACAAAGCTTCAGGAGCTGGAGTAATCCTTATTGAACAAAATAGAAACAGGTAGGAATTTGCATTCTAGCTGGAATTCGAGTGCACCAATAATTAAGCCGAGTATGAAGCTATGATAATTGGCCTAGAATTGTTAATGGAGTTGGGTGCACAAAGTCTGATGATTGTGGATGATTCAAAATTGGTGATAAATCAAATGGCGGGATTCTTCAAATGCACCAGCTTAACCCTTTTACCATATTACGCCTTGGCATCCCAGTTGCTGGATAGCTTCCGTGAAGTAGAATTAATGCACGTTACTAGGGATCACAATATGGAACCAATGAAATAGAATAGTTGGTTGCAGGGCTGGATATCCTAAAAGGATCAGCCGAAAGAATGGTCATCGTTCAAAGGTCTTACCTTAAGTTTTTAAAAGAAAGGTCATTATGGAGATATGTCGAGTTGAAATAGAAGAAGAAGATTGGAGAGCTCCTCTTATAGGTTATCTTCAAAGCCCACGAACTAGGGTCAACAGGGATGTGACGAGATTGACCACTAACTATGTCATGATAGATAATGAATTGTACCGAAAAAGAGCCGATGGTGTTCTGCTAAGGTACTTAGCAAAAAAGGAAGTATTGCTAGCAATGGGTGAGGTTCACAAAGGGTTATGTGGGGCTCACCTGGCTGGGAGAAAAATGAGGCTCACACTTAGGTGTTACGGGTATTTTTGGTTGACAACAATAGCCAATTATATTCGATACACCAAAGGGTGTGAGGCCTGCCAAAAAAATAGGCCGATACAACATGTGCCCACAACAAAGATCTATTCAATCATCAAACTATGGCCTTTTCGGGGTTGAACAATCAATTTATTAGGTCAAATCCATCCACCCTCAAAGCACATGGATTCATTCATCATCGTGGCTACAAACTACATCAAAAAATGGGTAGAAGCAAGACCCATGAAAGGGGTCGGCCATAGGGATACTATTGAATTCATTGAGAATAATATCATCCATCGATTCAGAATTTTAGAATCAATCACCATGGACTGAGGTGCTGCATTTTTAGCGAAAGAAGTGGAAGCCATGGTTGATAAGTATGGAATCAAGATTCTACATTCGATGCCATATTATGCACAGGCCAATGGTCAGGTCAAGGCCAATAATAAAGTGATCAAGAATATTCTAAGGAAAATGATTGAAGACAATTCTTGTTAGCGACATACAAAATTGTCCGAAGGGCTTTGGGCATATAGAAACTTATCCCGCACTAGTATTGGAAATGAGTCTGTTTGGATTAACATACAGACATGATGCAGTGGTGCCTCTGAAAATTATTGGTTCATCCTTGAGAGTTACACATCAAGCTGAGTTAACTCCTCCCGAGTTCACAAAAGCAATGTTGGTTGAGTTTTAAGGATTGGATGAAACTTAAATGAAGGCCCTGAATTCTATTATCACCAACAAAGCTAATGTTGCCCGAGCATACAATAAAAGGGTAAAAGGAAAATCCTTCAGGGAAGGAGAAGTCTGGAAAGTGATGCTACCGATAGGGCACACAAAGCTTTCTTTAGCTAAAAAAAAAAAAAAAAAAAAAAATAGTCACTCATGTGGGATGGACCATATGTTGTCATCCAAGTCCTTGAGGTTGGAGCCTATTTCTTATGGGACATGAACGCAAAGGCTCCGATTAATGACTGTGTCTTGAAAACTTACTATCCTTTCTTATGGGATATAATGCAAGATTAGGTCGAGTAAGTGTGAAAAGACAGAAAAATGTCCTACCGTAGAAAACATAATGAAGAAAAATAAATTTTGTTATTGCAGGAAGAGGACTTGAGTCAATAACCATTCAATTTCATGTACAAAAAAAGAAAGATTAAAAAAAGTACAATTGGACGATTGGCTAGTTCAGTTGTAAGCCACCCTGATCTCCTCTAACTTCTTGAGCGCCAACTCCTTCACCTTTCGAGCTAGCGCCTGCTTGCTCCTCCATGACAGACGCTCGTTTATGGACCGGTTAAGAAAGTCTATCATCATGTCAAGGCGGCGACTGATCGCGTCGACCTCATGCTCGACCTTCTGCTCTCTAGGCCTGCTTGTTTCCACATAAGCCTGATAGAGTTCTATATGAGATTTAGTGAAAGCCAGAAGCTCTTGGGGGTTTGGTCGATCCCGTCTGGATGTAGATGCACGACCTCCAAGAGATCGACGACCAGATCATTTCACTGGGCCACCAACGATCGCAGCATCGCCTTATCAAAGAGATGCCGACGAGCTCGATTCAATTGAACCTTCCAAGTAGCATCATAGCAAGTCAAGAGAGTCTTGGACTCAACACGGATGGATGCCTACTCCCTCAATGGGCCAACGCATCATTGTAGTTCTAATTCGGCCTTGGAATAAGCGTCTCCAAGGTGCAGTAGTTTGGTAAGAACCTCAAGGATTTCTCGTCTAGGTTCATCAGTCTTAGCTACTTCAACAGGATCCCTAGTGAAGGGATATACTTGTGAAGGAGAGGGGACTTGGAGAAGTATTGAATCCCCTTATTGAAGGTCTCCTTTAGAGTGGTCAGGGACTGTAAGTAAAACATATCAGAGGCCATGGAGTTCAAGGTCTGTGGTTTAGCAGACGCCAGAAGTGTAATGCTAATCCAGGGAATAGTTGTCAGGAGTAATTAATGCTTACATTGGCGAGGCATGACAGTTGGAATGATTGAGTCAATCGGTCGGCGCCGGTTCGATTCCTAAAGGTTAGGATGCGTAACTGCAATAAATGTGGATTCCTCGAAGGTGACATGCAAATCCCTATCCACATTGGTTTAATCAGTAAACAATTATAGTAATAGTGAAAAAAAGATTAAGTATTGGACGATCGAGCTTTGAAGAAGAAATCTTATCAATGAGGATCGTCAGTAGTTTGGTCAACATTATTACTTTCGCATTTGATTAACTACAGAGGTAATCATCCAATCAGTCTTTTAGTCCAATTCATTTGACGAAAGGAGTAGTGAAAGGTTCTAGTCGGGCAATCGTTGAGTGTCAAATATTGCATATGTTCCCCTGTTTATATCTTGGTTTTATGAACATGATAATGCTTAACTGGTATATTTTATACATGTTTGTATTGCGAGGTAAGTCTAAGAGCTTAGATTGAAAAGAATGTTAAAAGCATGAATTTGATGCTCAAGAATCACCAAGGCAAGGGATGGATCTTAGGAGACCAAGATTGAAGATTTCAAAAGCCTAAGATTCAAAGAAACAGAGTGGAGGAGGAAGTCGAAAGTGCAGAAATTCAGAAAAAATGAACTTCACTGTCGATGACATCGAACACCTTTCGATGACATAGACGTAAGTGCTCGATGACATCGAAGGCAATTTGATTGCATCGAGAATTTGAAGGATTTCTGGAGTATCTTGCTGGACTAATTGGGTGCATTTCTCGATTGATCGAAGACATGTTCGATTGATCAAAGACTTGCTTGATGACATCGAGATCAGTTCGATTACATCGAAAATTCTGAAAGATTTTATAGAAACTTGCTGGAGAGTTTCTAGACATTTTTCAAGTCATCGAAAGGCCTTCGATGCAATCGAAGGTATCTTTGATGCCATCGAAGCATGTTCGATGGCATCGATAACTTACGCAGTGAGAAAGGGTGAATTCTAAATCCAATTCAAACTGAGATTCCACCTTCAATGTCATCGAAGTCTATTCGATGACATCGAAGGCGTTACGCAGAGTGTGTAAATTTGAGGCTATTTTCAAAGTCAGCCAAACAAAGCCCATATATTTAGGTTCTCCAATTAGTTCTAAACATGAATTAGGGTTCAAAAAGCAGAGTAAAAGGTTGGAGCAGTCCCCAAGAGTTTTTCTTCTTCCATAATTTATTTTTAATGTTTTGTTTAAGGGTTTTACTCTTAATCATGTTTATGGTTAACTAAACCTCTTAGATAGGGCTAAGAGGTGAAGCTTGTATTTTATAGGATGTTTATCTTGCTTTGATTCATGTTTATATTGAACTTCATTGATTTTTAGTTTGAATTAAGGAATATTTTCAGTTTTTTATAATTTATTGTGACTCAAATTACAATAGATATTGTGATAACTTTGAATACTTTCTTATCTGTTTTGATATTGTTGAGATTGGTAAAATTCGTGATTCACCATCGTCTCTTAGGCATGGTGGATGGTTGAATTCCCTTCCCATCATCACAATGGTTCTTCATGTGTGAACTATTTCAACAAGAAGTTCAAATTATGCTTCAATTATTTTATCTTCCAACTGGATAAGAAGAGACTCTGATTCCAATTGTGTTTTGTTGAGTCAAGTAAGGTAGCATCTTAATAGATACAAGTGGATCCTTAGCGCTTTACTTCCCTCTTTAATTGATAATCCATCCAGAATTATTCTTAACTCTCCTAGATTTTAGTTTTAGTTCCAATTTTAGTTCTACTTCTACTTACTTTAAGAATACGTACAAGTATAGTCCTTGTGGATTCGACATCGGTCTCACCAAGTTAGTACTGCATCGCGACCCTACACTTGGGATTGTGAACACCAATCATTCTGAATATCTTCAGCAACATCTGATTGTAATGGTAATGCCGTTACTCGGTATTTTTGGAATGATAATTCAATGGGGAATATATTGTTCTACATTAAGGGACAAAATAGATCTTGATAACATGAAAATTAATAAAAGAAAAGTTTATTCAAAAGTGAGTTGGCCATCAATCGCATTATAGGGATAGACAACGATAAAAGTAAAGGGAGAAAGCAATGTGACCAAGCAGTGCAGGTGTTTAGGCATGTTTTGTCTTTATTTCCTTGAATTCCTGAAGGATTTTTTATTTCTTGGCCTCAACATGCTCTTGTTGTAATTTCCAATCAGCTCTCTCTTCTGCGAGGATGGGTAGAAAATGCAAGAGCTAATCGACGTGATTGCCGTGCGAGGAAATTCTACCCTTGGCCACCCTTTTCCTAGTTAGGCTTGGCTTTGACTAAGCTTGGTAATTGGCAATTTGCGAGTTGCTGACAGAAAGGAATCCTCCGGGACAACAGGGTCCTTAGGGGCATAAGAACGCTCCTTCTCCTTGATGTCCTCTAGTAGCTCAGTGTGTTGTGCCTGCAACACACGGAGTAAGGTACGGTTGAACTGGTGAATTCGGTTTCATCATAGTCGGTCGTTCCATGCTAGTTCGTGAGCTTCGTTTATTGGCAAAGAGTCCTCCCGGGCTGTGGCTTCCTGTCTAAGGTGTTCGGCAAGCTTCTAGGACTCAAAGATGAGCTGGAAATAGCATTTTTCAAGAAAGTACAAGTGCTTCGGTACTTTCAGGAGTTCTCCAAGTGTGGCGTCTGATTTGGCAGCTTTCGAGGCCTCCCTAACGAAGAAATTGGTGTCGAAAAGTAGTGATTATTAGCTGAAGTCGACGAGATCCCAGTCAAGGATCTCTTTTAGATAGCTCTTCGCACCATCAAGGAAGGAACGGAAGCCTGGGTTGGAAGCCATGGCTTCAGAGTCAAGGAACTCTGAAGTTTACTTGGATTTTGATGTTAGCTTAGAATGGGGACTAAGGTGGTTTAAATAGGCAATTATGGAACCCACGTTCGATGCAATTATGGTGGGCAAAGACACTTCGTGTTCCTGGAAAGTGGGGATAGTTATTTGGAGAATAGAAAACGAAGGAAAGCGCTAAGTAAAGTGATCGATAATAAAAGAAGGCTCGATGGCTGATTTTACTAATCAACATTTACAATATAAAAGAAAGAAAAGCTACACTTCAAAGGTAGAAATGTTTTGAATCATAGCCTCAATTTTCTCCGGTTGACCCCTCATCATGTGTAAAAAAGCCTCATGGTTGAAGATCGCTTGTTGAACCTGGCCGATAGCTTCTATTTGAGCCTTAACAAACATGACCTAGTCCTTAACCATTTTTATCTGTTGGTCGCGTTCACAATTCTTCTCTTCAAAATCTCTCTTCAGCGTCATCAGTCGTGCCTACAAAGTAACAATTTATACGCTCATGCCCTTCAACTCGACATCTGATTTCTTCAATTCTGTGTGGCTGGCCAATAGCTTCTTAAAGATATCACTGGCCGTTGGTACTTGGGATTATGCTATTATGTGCTCAACTTCAAAGTGTCTGATTATGGTACAGAGCTTGTATTTTTCTATAATGTATTCCAAGAAATCCCTAAGTGCTAGTAATTTGGCGTAGAGGTTCTCATCTGAGAGAGAAAAGATTCGATATTGATCGATCAACTCAATAAACCTATCAATAATCTCGATTGATACAGTCCCTAATAACCCTGAATGCATAAGGGTTTAAAGCTCTTCCTTAAGATGTTGTAATTCAGTGGAAGGAGCAAGGGACTTGGCCACAATGACATCACTAATAACTAATAAGAGTCTGTTGGAGGGAAGAGATGATGTCTTCAACTGGGAGCGATTCTTCAATCCTTGCAGTAAAAGCCAAGGCATCATCGGTCAACATTGACGTCAATGCTGGAATTGGTGTCGAGCAAGACAGAGATGTATTAGCCGTGAGGACCTCCTCCAGTGCCTGATCGAAGATGACCACTTTTCGTATTGCACTTGATTGAAGAGGCTCTTCAATTTACGTAGAAAAAGCCTCTATGGTCGAAGGAAGTTATTGAACGGAAGGAGGAATGGGTCGAGGGGACGATCCTCTTTTGGAGACTTGAGGAGTACCGCTCAGGGGACGCTTATCTTCTTCTTCATCTTCTTGGTCGCCACATTCGAAGAAGAACGTGTTAGTGGATGTGCTCTAAAATGTTGAAGTCATTGTAAGAAGAGCAGGGTCCGATGGATAATTATATGTGGAAAGTTTGATGCACTCGTAGATGCCAGAGTTCCTCCATGTTGCCTCATATTGAGAATAAATGCGAGTGAACCAAACGTCCCATTTCGACAGTGGTTTTGGCCATGATCGAGGGTTCTTTAAAGCGTTAGACGACTCTGGAACATATTCAGATTGAATCAGTAAAGTTTCACCTAGGCAGTTAGGAAATTAAGGGTCCCTCATACTAACTTCATCAATATCAATCCCAGGTAAGAATGCTGATCCAATACAATAATAGTCTCCAATCGGTGATTTGAAGACTATTTCATTAGGATGCTTCTTGGAAAGACCGTCCATTACAATGATTAAGTCATCTTCATGAAATGACGGGGCAAAGGATGATGAGACAACCATTGTTAATGATGGAAAGAGAAGGAATAAAGTAAGATTTGGGAGAGGAATGATGAAGAAGGAAGCATGGAGTGAAAATAATGTTTAAAATGACACTTATATCAGTCGAGAAGATGGAGCATTTATTAGGGCATCATTAAAAAAAATTGTACAATACAACTACATACGTCACAACAGGGTTAGTCCTTATTTCAAAAAATGGTAGTTAAAGCTGACATGTAGGGCTATATCATTTAGAGACAGTTACTGTGGCATTGTCACGTGTACCAAAGGACTACTGCCTTAATGAGGGGTCACACGTCGCTTCCAAATTTTTTCCAAAGCTAAAGCGCTTCATCCCCATTGTCGCCAATTCTGGCAAAAGCTAATCAGAGTGAGTTGTGTGTGATCTAGATATATTTGCTTGGTGTATTTGGAGATCTTTGGGGATATACGAATATGATTATATGATAATACAACTAGAGTGCATCGAGCAACGCCACATCATCCACTAAGCTGTCGATTGAAGAGTGATCGTATAAAAGAGGTTACAAGATAGATGGCAGGCGTAGAAGCAATGAGGTTTAAGACAAGTTAAATGGTTACGGTAACCATCAGAACATGAAAAGTATCTAAATGACCGAATTGAGACTTGTAGACACTGAAAAATCGGCGTCCACGTTGTTGGCGTTGTTGCTATAAAATGTTGAGTGTTATGGTGATGCTGGGGGTGATTAAGCTGACTTATGATTGTTGGAGTCGCCACTAGCCGAATGATCTCAGAATCCCGCTCGGCTAGAACCACGGAATACGTAAGGTTGGAGAAATCCGAAGATTCTCCGACCTTAGATTGACTCCTGGTCTACGATACGGGATTCCGGGTAAGGGACCTCGGTTACAAAGAGGGAAGGTGTTAGGCACCCTCTCTGCCCGTACAAGTGTACAGTCTCGACTTAGTGTGGTAAAATAATCTCAGGATGATGATGATGCTATGGTCATGAGGGGACTAGTCACACGTGGATTTCTGATGTAGCAAGATCCGAGTATTTCGGCAGGCTACAGAGCAACGCCGACAATGCGTCTAGAGACGGATGTGATGATGCTTATGCAAAGAGATAAGAAAAGTGGACTAGATCACTAGGAATTTCTGATGTGACAGGATCCGATGTACGGCAAGTCACAGAGCATACGTCC